>SJYX01023070.1:85188-138208 GCA_006410675.1 Oreotragus oreotragus | reverse complement strand
GACTGTATAGAGCTTCTCCATCTTTGGCTGCAAAGAGTATAATCAATCTGATTTCGGTGTTGACCATCTGGTGATGTCCATGTGTACAGTCTTCCCTTGTGTTGTTGGAAGATGGTGTTTGCTATGACCAGTGCTCTTACCTGTATTTTAATGTGCTTTCTTTTTGATTTTGAGTTCACACCAAGGATTCCACTTTCAAAACCAAATGTAACTATTAGCTAATCCCAATTTGAATTGGTCCCATTCTGAGTCCCTGGAGAAGGCAATGGCAACCCACTCCAGTACTCTTGCCTGGAAAATCCCATGGATGGAGGAGCCTGGTAGGCTGCAGTCCATGGGGTTGCTAGGAGTCGGACACGACTGAGCGACTTCACTTTCCCTTTTCTCTTTCATGCATTGGAGAAGGAAATGGCAACCCACTCCAGTGTTCTTGCCTGGAGAATCCCAGGGACGGGGGAGCCAGGTGGGCTGCCGTCTATGAGGTCGCACAGAGTCAGACACGACTGAAGTGACTTGGCGGCAGCAGCAGCATTCTGAGTCCCACTGCATGTTCATTTTCAACTAAGAGTTTCCTTGAATGCTTGGCAAAAGGTAGGCCACACTGGGTGTCAGCTACAGATTAGCAACTCCTAAGCACGATGAGTCATGTGCATGAGGAGTCTCGCGAATCCTGACCTTGCTTGGATGCTTCATAGGTGTGAGGACACATAAGCCAATTCTGCATTACAAAGGGGTTCACCTGTGGCGCTCCCCATATTTACCACCATGGGTAACAGAGTTAGCTGGGAAAGATGACAGGTCTCAGCGTTACCTTTCTCCATCACAGGAAAGACAGACAAATCTTACATCCAAAGAATATAGACCTGCCCAAATTAGGGAGAATAGGGAATACTTTAGGGGTGGAATAGCAGAATCTCAGTGGGGCATGGCTCTTTGGTGCTAGTGTGCACGTCCTCAGCCCATCTCAAAGGGCCCACATGGAATGAAAGCTCAACAAGGCAGCAGGGGAGCCTCATGGCTCTGTGTAGTCTCTGGAGGAAACACATACAGGTGACTAGTTTGGTCTCGACCAGCTTAGTTTGGATTTAATACTTTTAAGGCTCTGTCCAGGGAAGTGAGCCAAGAAATAAGTTGAAAATCAAGGCTGGTTCATTTAATTTAGAAAAATATGGCTATGCATGTGGATATTTTCAGGTCAGGCAAGTTTCCTATGTACCCAGTTATACATACTTCTAGACATTCTAAGTAATAATCATAATTGCCACTCTGCCACTTACATTTTAATTGTGCCCTGAGATTTTTATCTCAGTTGATCCTTGTAAGAATAAGTAACATTCAATCTATTTTCCAAAAAAGTAAACACAGATTCAAAGATGGTAAGATATTTGTTCTAGTTGCATAGCTAATTGGAGTAATCAGTACTGGCACTCAATTCAGACTTGTCTTAATTCAGAATATGTGCTCTTAACAATGCACTAACATCTATCAAAATTTGAAAGCTCCCAGCTGTTCCGAAAAGAAACTGAAGTTACCTGTTGTGGGAGAGCGCCATGGGGAGTGTGTTACATTTGTTTTATGTGGGCAAGTAGACCGGGTTCCTGTAGTCTGCGTGGGAGAAGACGAAGAAGCTACAAGAATGACAAGAATGGGAAAATGGGATTCAGTTTGCTGAGGAAAATTTCCACCACCAACAAAAATAACAGAACTAAAATCAGGAATTACCCTTTTACACTTTCTTAGAGAAAAATTCAAGGACGGCCATGAGGGATTGCCCTGCCATATAGATATTTCATTATCATGGAGAAATCTGTTCTAGATGATGACCTAAGGAACTTAACAAAAGACAGAATTATTTCGCTTTATATACACTTAAAATTCCCCTAAAGCCTACAATCGTGCATGTTAAGAAGGACACTCAGTTAAACCTGGGTTCATACCAGTGCTATTTCATGTTTGTGGAGCAGGGCCTTGGAGCTGGCACTAATACACTCCCTTCACAAGAACCCCAATCTGGATTTCCTGACCTTATTCAAGTTCCGAATTATCCATCTACACATCCTTCCAGGGAGATGCACATATTAACCAGCACAGAAAATAAACTGAGAATATCCAAGCTCTTGAGGTTACGTGAGGGCAAAGCCCTGCCCAAAGGCTGGGTCTTGGTGAAGAGTCTCAGAGCAGCGCTCCTGCTTCCCTGCTTCCTTCTGCAGTTGTGCTCCGGTCACTCCTTCCATAGGACTGATATCCTGTGTTATTTAACTCATCTTTCATTTTGCACCAAAAACATTTCACTGGGACTTCTCAGGGCTATGTTTCCTTTTTCCTCTCTTGAAATCTCTCCTTTATTTTCTATCAGACGTCTCATCTGATCTGCAGAGTTGACATTTGTCTCTTAATAAGATTCTTATATCCCTTCCTCTGAGAGCACCGCAGAATTTCCAGGCAAGTTAGTGGTGCTGCCTGAACAAGAGCTCCCGAACCTGGACTTTCGCTATTGCCTCTCATTGGTCTTTTCACCTGCTCACCATGGACTTCACATTTCGACACCTTTACTCTTGTTCTTAGCAGTCCTCGTTTGGTGTGGAATTTCTCATTTCTTTGTTTAGTCACTGCTTCTGGTAGTAGCATTTGGTTTTCTCTTTTGTTTGTTTTTGTTTCCCCCAGTGCTCAAATCTACAACAGGATGTGGCTCACTTTACGAACTAAAACAGGGCAACAAGAAAGTCAGATGATCAGAGTCTTTATTCAACTTAAATCTGAGAAAGACCTTTTTTGCTTAACTTCTTTCTCTAGTTTGGGTCTCTGTGGGCATCTTTCTTTTCTCCACTGCTTCTGTGACTTAATTTTTGTTTATTTATTAAAAAAATACATTTCTTTTTAATCAGAAGATAATGTAGAAAAACGGCTCTGATGAACCCATTAGTAGGCCAGCAATAGAGACCCAGACATAGAGAAGAGGTTTGCGGAAACAGCGGGGGGATGGAGCAGGTGGGCTCGTGTGATTTTACATCCAACCAGTGCAGGAGCATTTTAGGCGACCAGCATAGACAGGGCCACCGAGCATAGAGAGGAGATGATGTAGGACAAATGCCCCTGCAGCAGATCTTCTTCAGTGTTCTCCTCCCTTCTACCCTGTAAAGCTCAACTGTAATCTCAGACTTTGAGGGAAATTATCAGGATACATGTAATGCTCAGTGAGTTCTATCCATGCAGATGTCCTATGGACAAATACACCAAGACTTTCTTTCTGAACCTCTGCTTTAAACAAAGGCCATAACTTACACGTGTTCCCCAAACCAGGAGCACTAATCCATGCACCTCAGCAGACACAAACTATTAAGAAGTAAATCAATATTGAGAAAGTCAACAGATGCTCTAATGTGTTTGCTGCCTGGAAGAAACTTTTTTTTTTTTTAATAAACTCTAAATGACTTTTTTTAGTGACTCTAAATTCATAGTTTTAACCTAAAGTCCTCTCTTCCAAACTCAGGTCAAAGTCCAGTCCTTCAGATCCTTCCTAGTTGAATACACACACGGTTCAATGTGAGCGACAAGAAATCCATGTGTTCCATCACACGTTTTTGGCTAAGAGGTTGTGATATTTCTGTTGCTTCTCAGACTCCAGAGTCACTTCAAAGTATCAAAGAGTTGGGTAGGCTTTGGGAATCTCCAAAGATAAAAGCTATCTTTTTAGTCCAAAAAATAGAAAATTTGATCATAAACAGGTCCTCTGAATGCCAAGCTATTTCCCCACCCATAAGTCAAATTATTCTCCATTTGTATTAAACCTAAAGTTTTATCTCCCAGAAACCTGAAGTATAAACTCTGGACCCTAATTGAAAAAACAAACTGTGTGCATTTTAAATCTCTTCAGTCCTTAAATCTGATGCTTACTTTATTACAGTATGAGTACATTTCCTGCTACATAAATACATTAAAGGGTACTAGAAGCAAAGCTGTGTAAGTCATTGACACCCTGAAAAGACAGGGTAATTGTATAAAGGGGCTTCCAGTGAAGATGTCAGAACAGGAAAAATTCATCCAAATATATGCTCTATGATCAGGATAGAATGCAGAGCGGCCGAAAATTCAAATTAATGGGTCAATCTAGGCTCAGCCATTTTCTATTCATGTGATTCCCAATGATGAACTTAGACACTGTGTCTCAGTCTTCACAAATATAAAATAGGATTGAGCCACACCTACAGTGCATAGGGTTATCATAAGAATTAAGTGGATTAATACTTAAGAAGTGGTTAGGCTGGTTCCTGACTCAAGAAATAGAATAAATATTATCTCCACTGAAATTTTCTCCTCAAGTGTTGGATTTGGCCTCAGAATAGATTAAGTGATCTCTATTCACAGCTCGTTGTAAGGACAGATTCTCATTTACCTGACCTTGTTCTGGCATCTCTATTTTATTTCTTATAATTTTGTGTACAACATGGCCCAATCTACCATCCTCCTTAAATGTCGAAGATCAGTGGTCTAGCTTGTTTTGCATTAGTGAATTCCTTTGAAGTTGAGATAAATAGCCATATGTCTCCTTCACTCTGAACATGCTTATATTTCCAAAAGGTGAATGTAATAAGAATGAGAGTTTACAAATTCTGTGAAGCCAGATTTGGAAACCTGTTAAGAATCCTTACCCTAGACTATACCTCAGCCTTAACACTGTGCCCAGGATGGTCTATATCCAATCCTTTAAAGCCTTCTGGGCTCGGAAGTACAACTGTTTACCTGGCTTGTGGTCCTCTGTGGGTGTTGGCACTGGAAGAGCCGAGGTAGAGGCCCTCGTAGGTCTCCTGCAATGCAGGTAGATTCTTCACAGCTGAGCCATAAGGGAAGCCCAGGAAAACTGGAGTGGGAAGCCTAGCCCTTCTCCATCAGATCTTCCCAACCAAGGAATCAAACCAGGGTCTCCTGCATTGCAGGCAGGTTCTTTACCAACTGAGGAAACTTCTTTACCAACTCCTATCCCTGGGCTACAGGGATAGGAGTTCACAAACTCTAAAGTCAGATATGGAAGCCTGTTAATAATCCTTGCCCTAGACTATACCTCAGCTTTAACACTGTGCCCAGGATGGTCTATATCCAATCCTTTAAAGGCTCTGGGCTCGGAAGCACAACTGTTTACCTGGCTTGTGGTCCTCTGTGGGTGTTGGCACTGGAAGAGCCGAGGTAGAGGCCCTCGTTGTCGTATGAGTATTCGTGACTACTATGGTAGCGCTGTTCCTTTCTGGAATAGTGGTGTTCCTTGTTGGAGGAGTGGTGTAGGTGGTCCTTGGAATATTGGTAGTACTTGTGCTTTCAGAAGTGGTACTGGGGCTCACTGTTGTCGTAGGTGGAGCTAGAAATCAACATGAAAGCAAGGATTCAACATACTGCATGAAATAAGAGCCGGTGAATCAATACAACCAAAGAGACTGTCCTCAGGCAGAAATGAACACTTATCTCCCATGAACCCAGAGTTCACATCATTGGTCAACTAGAATCTCTGACTGAGGAGTGAGTGCAGACATGGTCACAACAAAAATACAGCTGCATTGAAAGGATAAATATTCGGGAGGTATGGACATAAAAACAATGATACCTGGGATTTGTGCTGAACACTTTGTAAAAACTAGTCATGTACATTATATTTATGTATCTAAATAAACATCTGTGAGTAAAGGGAAGATGTCTAGATCCTCAAGCTGTATTTGGGTTTTCAGTGGTGTATGACTAGGACCTAAATAGTAGCTCCTAAGAAACAGACTGAGCGCTGAAGAATTGATGCTTTAGAACTGTGGTATTGAAGAAGACTCTTGAGAGTCCCTTGGACTGCAAGGAGATCCAACCAGTCCATTCTGAAGGAGACCAGTCCTGAGTGTTCTTTGGTAGGAATGATGCTAAAGCTGAAACTCCAGTACTTTGGCCACCTCATGCAAAGAGTTGACTTGTTGGAAAAGACTCTGATGCTGTGAGGGATTGGGGGCAGGAGGAAAAAGGGACGACAGAGGATGAGATGGCTGGATGGCATCACCAACTCTATGGATGTGAGTTTGAGTGAACTCCGGGAGTTGGTGATGGACAGGGAGGCCTGGTGTGCTGTATTCATGGTGTCGCAAAGAGTCGGACATGACTGAGCGACTGAACTAAGCAAGTAACTAAGAAACAGACTATTTACCAAAGAAATGCCATTCAGTCAGTCAGCCTTATGAGTATCCTTCCAAAAGACCTGCATCCTAAATGCAGATAATTCACACCATGAGCATACGCTAGATAACACAGATGCAGTATGCACTTGGTTACAAGGTGGACTAAATGTTTTAAGGTTCCTTTCTACATGAGAGATAATAACCACAGGTAATAACTTTGGCACTTTCCAGAATCAGAAATCCTGTGGGATTCCAGACCACTTATTGAAGTCTTCAGAGATACCCAGAGAAAGAACTGAAATTAGAAGTGAGCCAAAACACAGTGCCTGGCACAAGAGCAAAAGTTATAGGGTAGACTCAAGAATGTGGACCTTTTTCCTCAAGGGACATCTATTTTGCCCACAAGCAGTATTCTCAATTTTCAACTCTACAAAATATAAATTAGAATATCAAGTCTCTTTAATACAAGACAACTGCTGTGAAAACTCATTTGAGGAATTCAAGTCAGCTTAATTTGGAAACTAGCCAATTTTGCCCTCAAGAACAAAAAAATTCTTTTCAACATGTATTTATGTACAATGTATTAGTAAATATTTTATTGGGAGTCCTGTGATCTCAGTGATAATTACTCAAAACTTTCAGTGTGAAAACAGCCATAGACAGTACATAAACTGAGGCACACACACACACACATATACACACACACACACACACACACATATACATATATAGAATAGCTGAGGCTGTGTTTCAATAAAACTTTATAAAACTGCTGTTAAGCCTGTTTTATAATCTGATATGGTCCCGCAGGTACAGTTTGCCAAGCCTGGTCTAAAAGTATAGTCAGAGGTTTTGATGAAATGTTCAATCCTAATCCCCTCCATTCCTTTTGAAATCAAATCTAGACAAAAAGAGGAAGCAAGCAAAAAAATCTGACCAAAGGACTATAGCAAGGAAGAAATCTACGTGGCTTTTGTAACTAATTGTCTTCCTTGGTGGTAAATATTTCCTGAGGAAGAAGCGAGGAAGCTAAGGGTAGAAGAAGACACTGAGGAAGCGCCTTAACAGAAGGTTGAAAAGTTAGTTCATCCTGTCAAAAGTGCAAGAAGACTTAAGCAAAGAATTGGATTGGAGGCAGAGAGTCACTTTGGCTCAGTTATGGACTGGTTTCCCTCTGGACAGGACAGTGAATTTGTAAATATTCATCTGTTAAAGATTTCTGAGCACTACAAAATTTCCCTAGTTTCCTTCTACGTCATTTAAAAATATATTCAGCTAGACCCATCATATAATATCACAGCTCCAAAATGATCTCTTCACAAGCTGTCTCTTTTCCACGTGTCTCTATGGCCAGTCTCTCTTGGCTTCCGTTAATTGACTCTTAGATGCAATTTCCTTAGAGCCAGCATTTTCTGCATCAGAATTGACTTATTTCGCTTGACTTCATCAAGGATACAAACAAACTACAAAGTTGGGAGACAGCAATATCAAGTTCATTTAAAGCAAAAAAGAGATATAACTTATGTAGGCCTGGGTATTGGGTTCTGTGTCGTGGGAAAACATTCATGAGGAGAGGACCAGAAACCAGGAAATCCTGAAGAATCTTGTCCTTTCATTAAGAGGTAAGAAAAAGGAGGATGTCTATATCAAGATGGAAAAATGTAAACTTCCCTGATTCTTTTATTTCACAAAATTCTTAAAAGCTACCAGTGAACATTTATGGAGATGTAAATGTTTTCATATTGCCATAAGCCCATTTTAATTTTTCCAGTAGTCATGTATGGATGTGTATGTTGGACTATAAAGAAAGCTGAGTGCTGAAGAATTGATGTTTTTGAACTGTGGTGTTGGAGAAGACTCTTGAGAGTCCCTTGGACTGCAAGGAGATCCAACCAGTCCATTCTGAAGGAGATCAGCCCTGGGATTTCTTTGGAAGGAATGATGCTAAAGCTGAAACTCCAGTACTCTGGCCACCTCATGCGAAGAGTTGACTCACTGGAAAAAAACTCTGATTCTGGGAGGGATTGGGGGCAGGAGGAAAAGGGGATGACTGAGGATGAGATGGCTGGATGGCATCACTGACTCTATGGACGTGAGTCTGAGTGAATGCTGGGAGTTGGTGATGGACGGGGGGCCTGGTGTGCTGTGATTCATGGGGTCACAAGGAGTCGGAGACGACTGAGTGACTGAACTGAACTGAACTGAAAGCCAAATTAAAAAGCAGAGACATTACTTTGCCAAGAAAGGTCTGTCTAGTCAAGTCTATGGTTTTTCCAGTGGTTATGTATGAATGTGAGAATTGGACGATGAAGAAAGCTGAGCGCTGAAGAATTGATGCTTTTGAACTGTGGTGTTGGAGAAGACTCTTGCAAGTACCTTGGACTGCAAGGAGATCCAACCAGTCCATCCTAAAGGAGATCAGTCCTGGGTGTTCATTGGAAGGACTGATGCTGAGGCTGAAACTCCAATACTTTGGTCACCTCGTGAGAAGAGTTGACTCATTGGAAAAGACCCTGATGCTGGGAGGGATTGGGGGCAGGAGGGGAAGGGGATGACAGAGGATGAGATGGCCGGATGGCATCACCGACTTGATGCTTGAGTTTGGGTGAAGTCCGAGAGGCTTGGACACAGAGGCCTGGCGTGCTGCAATTCACGGGGTTGCAAAGAGTCGGACACGACTGAGCAACTGAACTGAACTGAACTGAAAACCAAATTATTCAAATACTTGACCAGATGTTATATTACCTATTTTATACGTGTGAAATTCTCTGCAAGTCCTAAAATGTTAGGGAAGGACATTTCAAAATTCTTCTAAGAATAATCTCAGAGGAAAGGATAGTTCTTTAGGTGGAATAAATTCAGCTCCATAAAAATGTTCACAATATCTCAATGTGTAACAGTGAATGCTTTTTCATTAATCAATTAGCATTCCTAAAGCACGGGCCTTAGAAGATATTTTGTTGACTGGGAAGTTCTTCTAGCCTATGGTCTTAAATCAAGGTTAAATCACTTCATTCTACACAAATACAAGTTATCCTATGAAGAGTTATTAGAAAACAAGATTATAGGAGCCTCTTCTTTCCCTATTCAAGGAAAAAGAGGTTAATATCAAACAGAAACCTCTTTATCTAGGGAAACTCACAGCAAATGATCAAAGTAAGTAGGAAGACAAGCTCACCTGACTTTATAGTCAACTTTATGATGTTTTCTTCATCATTGAAAAGCCATTTTTTAATACGGCAACAATACAAGCCACTGTCCGAAAGGACTGCATTCTCTATGGTCAAAGAAACATCCCTTTTACCAATATCTCCCTTGAGCTTATAACGTTCATTCTTCTGTGTAGTGACTTTGTATCCATCAGTACGGATAACGGTATTTCTGCAGTCTATCCAAGAACATTTCCCTCGGCCCCAGCACATGGATGTGACTTTTCCTTCATAGAAGCAGGGTAGCGTGACAGACTGACCCACCACTCCAATCACTTGTCGGTAAGACGTTACACCGTCTGTAAATAAAGAGAAACCAGAGCGTGCGGTCTCAATATTTTAACTTTACTTTCATTTTTTTTCTTTATATAGCTTATTTGGTTTGAAATCATCTGACTAACATCTTGAGTTTTTAAAACTTAGTATAAGCCCTTTTCTATGTTCACATATTCTTTAACAGCATTATCATTTACTAGATATTTTCTAGAGGAAACATCATATAAATGTTTTTCTATATTCAGAATTACTTCCTAATAGGATAGATTTCTGAGAGAAAGTTTCATGATAAAGGGCAGAAATACGTTCAAATCTTGGTAATAAGACAAAATTTCTCTCCAAAAGGTTTGAAATAAATGCCATTACAGTAATACATGAATATGTGGGTGTTTCTTTCTATTTTTGACATGTATCTGCTTATTAATAGGTAATACATACATGTAGCTTTTCTTCTCCCCTGATTGTCACTGTCTCAGTTGAAATCTCTTTTTAAAACTCTTTTGCATTTTTAGTTTTTATTTTTAAGCCTTTATTTCAAGTTTTTAAATAGCTCTTTCAAATTAAATCACCTCATAACCCTGCTCTTAATTAAATTTAAAAAAAATCATAGTTAAAGTTTTACTTAAAGGATCATTGGTTAGAAGGCAAAGCCTTGTAAGCTGTTTAGAAATCAGTTCTTAGGAAAATGAGTTTATAATATTTTCAGAAGAAACTGAGGCTTAACATGGGCTTAAGGATCAACCAGATAAATTTAAGCAAGGATCCCTTCTTGAGTAATGTAAAATGGAGCACAGTCCGCTTACCCAGGTGAAACCAAAAAACTGGAGAATATTCAGTCAAATACTAAATATTACATCTTAAAAAACAAACAAACAAACAAAATCACCTCTCTCCTGAGTCAGTGGCTTAAAAATCCCTACGTTGTCAAATGCATTCCGAGTGGTCCGTAAAAGAATCTGAGACTCAGTGACTAACCATAGGGCTGGGCTGTAAGTCTGGGAAATGCTCTGGGAATAAAACACTCATTGATACATAAATTAAGAGTCTAGTTTTTTTCTTTGGAATTCTGGTAAGAGTTAATTTTGCTTAGTATCATTTTTGGATTACAAAGGTAATACAGGCTAACTATAAAAATTTGTTCTAGAAGTATAATTTTAAAAAATACTTTTCCTGAGATTCCCAACTCTAGAGATTGTTTTAGGAGAAGGCAATGGCAACCCACTCCAGTACTCCTGCCTGGAAAATCCCATGGACGGAGGAGGCTTGTAGGCTGCAGTCCATGGGGTCGCTAAGAGTCAGATATGACTGAGCGACTTCACTTTCACTTTTCACTTTCATGCATTGGAGAAGGCAATGGCAACCCACTCCAGTATTCTTGCCTGGAGAATCCCAGGGACAGGGGAGTCTGATGGGCTGCCGTCTGTGGGGTCGCACAGAGTCGGACACGACTGAAGTGACTTAGCAGCAGTAGCAGAGATTGTTTTAAAATTTAGGATATGCATCTTCCTAAATTTCCCCCTGTTTCATAGAATATTTTTAATTAAAATATTTCATTTATTAAAAAAATTTTTTTGGCCACATGGCATGGTCTGTGGGACCTTAGTTATCCATTCAGGGATGGAACCCCTGCACCCTGCATTGGAAACACAAAGTCTTAACAACTGGAAAAGTAGGGAAATTAAAATATTTTCTCTTTAACAGAAATAGTTGTCCACAGTTGAAAAACATCAAAAAGCACAGAATGGTAGAGTAAAGGACTCTTCCCTTCCCCCCTCATCCCCATTTCTTCTTCTCATCCCCTTCTACGCTCTGATAACAGCTGTCACTGTTTCCTACCTACACATGAGCAGTGCATGCATATCCACCATCTACCTACCCACTCTTCCATTTTTGTTGTTGTTGTTTAAATACAAGCAGTGGCATAAACCACATTATAGAGCATCTGTACAGATTTTGTAATTCTTAGCATTTCAGCAGTTTCTTTGGCTTAAGGCTTCAGCCTGGTTCTTTGCTCATTTGTTGACCCCATTACCTTCTGACAAAGCCCTAGCACACCTACCCTGCCTCATCACTCACACAGCCCCTACACTCCCCCATCCTCAGGCTTCCAAAGCACAGCCCATCTGTTCACTTACCTGGCAGAAGGAGTAGGAAGCCCAGGATGGCTACCCAAGGATGCATGACGCTGGCGTCCTGAAGGAAAGGGAAAGCAAACTGGTTAGTGTGTCCTCCAACCTTACAGTATCAGAATCAAAACAGTTAGGTGATGTTCTGGGGGCTCCAAGAAAGGATCAGCCAGAGGCAAAGTGATAAAGAAGTGATTTATTAGAACAGAATGCTTGTGAGGCATCAGATCCAGCAGGTGAGTGTTGTGCTACCCCAAGTACTCAGTGAGTTACATTTTTATCATCAGAGGAGGATCGAGTAGGGGAGAAAACCACCTTCTTTGTCTTTCTTTGAGTCTCCCGTCACTAACTCCTCCTACAAGTTGGGTAGGGGAGTTTGGGGCCCTATACGGTGCATCTGGGACTGTCACGGAACTATGGAGAAATTATTTCAGGTCTCAGGACAGTGAGGGTCATTCACTTTGAAACGTCACCTTTCCATAAATTATGTGTGTGTGTGTGTGTGTGTGTGTGTGTGTGTGCAGAGAGCATGTCCTAGGGGTCACTACCTTGTTCACGTCACTGGGCAGGTTTAGGCCCTATTTTCCACTATTGTTTTACAGTTTGAGGGCATGTCTCATGCTTCTGTTAAATGGTTTTATGGCTAAGCAAGTTAGCTCGGATTTGTTGTTTGGCAAGCAGATCTGGCTTTGATGCTAAGTGACTTGATGTATGAGACAAGCAAGCCCACATTGTTTCAGGATTTTTCCATTTTTGTCTTGGGTGGTCATTAACTTACCAGGGTCTTACTTTTTTCTTTACATATAATTACCTAATGGGATTAACTATTAAATCACTCTCATGTCCCTTTACTTTGTCCCTATCATTTCCTACTCCAGGTGTTTACTGTTTTATGCTTAAAAGTGGGTAAGGGATAACAGTGAATCATTAACTGCTTCCATCTGAGACGGGATGTAGGCCTGCCTGGGGAAGGAGTAAACCACCTGGCTAACTGTCTCTTTTCTGCTGTAAGAATTATAAACCAATTAGTATCATCCTTTTAGCTCTCATAGATGTCAAGCTTTGGAGGATGGATTTACAAAAGACAAAAATGAAAAGAAATTAAGCATTAAAAGAGATTATAACCATGATTTGGCAATCCAAAACATTTTTCCAAAACAATTTCTAAATCTGGAAAAGGGTCATTTAAGTCCTTAATCTGTTTGTTTTTGATTAGGCCCAGTATCTTAATATTTTATACTTCAGGCTTATTAAGTCTTCTCTTCTGTTAATCTGTTCTTTATTTTCTATGAATATCAACTGGTGGTAGAGTTGCTTCCTTGTCCCTCAGGAAACAGAGTAGCCCCTAATTTAGTTAAGTCCTTTCCATTACAGAGATAGGACTTGCCTGGTGGCTCACTCATTAAGGAATCCGCCTGTGCAGGCCTGAGTTTGATCCCTGGGTTGGGAAGATCCCCTGGAGAAAGAAATGGCATCCCACTCCAGTATTCTTGCCTGGAAAACCCCATGGACAGAGGAACCTGGCAAGGGTCATGGGGTTGCGAGAGTGAAATACAACTTAGCAATTAAACCACCATACCGCCTTCCATTAAAGAGAGGACAATCAGGCACAAACAGAAAGGAATATAAGAACAACTGGCCATTGATGTTGTATAAAAGGGGTCTCAGGAAAGTGTACCTCTGTCTCTCTCCTGACACTTGCATTACATATTTCTTATGTTTGTTAAGATTTCTAACCCTCCGGGTTAAAACAGAGAAGGTTGCACCAGTATCTCTAAGAAATTCTACTAAGTGGCCTTCCACATCAATGACCACCTGAAGTTTGGCATTAGTTATGTAGATGGCCTCTCTAGGCAAAGTCACCTTTGGCTTCAGGCCACCTCAGTCTTCTGATTATGAAACTGTCAAATCCAAGGGCCCCCTGTCACTCACTGGCATCTGGGGTATTCTCCCTTTCAACTTTCTGGATGTTTTCTAAAAGCTCATTGATCACAATCTTCCTTTGAGTGTCCCTTCTGTTCACATCTGGCACACTGATTTTGGATACCCATGGGCCTGGCACAGTCAAATGACTCAGGAATTTTGGCCTCCCTTTCATGGTCTATGAGTGGAGAGGGCCACTGCCATCATTTGGGCCTTTTATGTATATCTCTGGATACAGTCAACCTTTTCGGCCATATCCCTATTATTGAAAACCAAATAAGACAACTGGAGCAAATCGCTCAAAAGGTCTGAGGACCTCCTCCTTCCAGCAGTTGCTTTTTGAATTTTGCGTCTGAAGTCTGGGGCAGACCGGGTTATGAAATGTATAGCCAAAAGGACTTGTTCCTTAGGAGAGGAGGGATCCACATTTGAATGCTAGGTAAACGCTTCCACTAATCTCCCTTGAAAAACTGCAGGATTTCCCTCTGGTCCCTATTGGACTTCTTTCACTTTCTTCATAAGTGATGGGTTTCACTATAAGCTTTTTCATACCCACTAATAAATAGTTAATCCTAGCCTACTTATTTCTATCATTACAGTTCATCTGGTGACTCCAGTGTGGCTCTGCCTCAGGGAAAGCATTGTTTTCCACCTGATGTACTGCATGGCCTTCTTGCACTTGGGTTGCCACTTGGTCAGCGTGGGCCCTGGCTGCCAGTACTGTATGCTGTTCTTTCTTAAGAGGGTAGCAGTGGCATAAAGCCTGTAAATCCCCCCAGGTGAGATTCCCCCCAGGTAAGCTTCTTTGTGAAAATTTCAGAGTCCTCAGAAAAACCTCTCAATTTATCCTCTGCCAGACTTAGATCAGACATCAAAGAAAACACATTTGTTTCTTGATTTTTATGAGAAAGTTCTCTCAGAGGAAGAACCATGGGAGCAGTTGGTTGGTAACATAACCTGGTGTGCTCTCAGCCAGCTAGGCTGGGATTGGGTCCCTTGGGTGACTTGGGGTACCTAGGAGCTCCTGATAGTGGAGGTCGTTCCTCAGGGTTGGGTGTGTTTTCCCCTGGGATACTAGCCTCTGCTAGAGCAAGGACTCCCGCCTGTGAGATAGCTCCTGTTGCAGCAGCAGGGTGCACTCGAGCAGGAGTTAGCTATCCAAGTTTCCTTCCCAGGTCAAAATCCCCTGTGTAATTTAATCAAGATTTGTACTTACAAGGTTAGGTGGTGTTCCTTCCAAAGTGATCTCCCAAGCAGGTGTTACTGCCTAAGAAATAGTAGAGAAGGTATCCCAGTGGCGTTGACAGTGAGTAGACACTAGTCTTGTTGAAAATTGAAAATAAAGGATCAACACTTATAAGGGTCGGAGGGAGGGGAAGACTTACATCAGGGCTCAGGAAATCCTCTGCTGGGCACTTCAAGTAATTAGGAGGAAGTACCTTAAGGCGTGGGCTTCCCTGGTGGCTCAGCTGGTAAAGAATCTGCCTGCAAGGCATGGCAACCCACGCCAGTATTCTTGCCTGGAGAATCCCCATGGACAGAGGAGCCTGATGGGCTACTACATCAGGGCTCAGGAAATCCTCTGCTGGGCACTTCAAGTAATTAGGAGGAAGTACCTTAAGGCGTGGGCTTCCCTGGTGGCTCAGCTGGTAAAGAATCTGCCTGCAAGGCATGGCAACCCACGCCAGTATTCTTGCCTGGAGAATCCCCATGGACAGAGGAGCCTGATGGGCTACGGTCCCCAGGATTGCACAGAGTTGGACACGACTGAAGCGACTTAACAGGCAGGCAGGACCTGAAGTCTTGGAAGATGATTCCCATCAGTTTCCTTGTACATCATATACTTAAGAAAACTGATAAGAGGCCTTTCATCTAGTTGGACATAGTCCTCTAAATGTATGTATAATCCCCTGGTAATAGATTATGGGCATCTAGTCTCAATCCAAAATCCAGCTTCAGAAACAAGCTTAAAATCAGTGACCAGCTTCAGAAACAAGCTTAGAATACCTTCTTAGTAACTCATTTAAGCTTTATAATAATATAACATAGTAACAAAGAACTATTTGAAAAGTAAGTTTTAGAGAGTAGATACATACCTCAAGTAGCAAAACTAAAATTTTATACCTATTAAAACAATCTTTTTTTCTAAAATTACTCTCATTTTTCTCAAATATAGCCAAATTAAGATTAATCTGTTCATAAAATAAGACTGCCAGATTGATCATATAGGCCTGTATAATTTTTCCAATAAGGTAGGTACTAAAGATAGTCAAAAGTATACTTCAAGTGAAAAACACATTTTTAATCATTCTGTTTTCACTGTGAGGATACCAGTCTTGTAGCCAAAAAAGGCTTTAACCCATTAAATGAAAAATGGGGTTTGCCAGGGAGCCAGGAAAAGCCAAGTGGTCGTCTTGGATTTCCCACATTGCTGACTGTCTAATTTACAGCGTTTTAAAAATCTATCTTAATTTTTCTCATTTAGGAGCAGACAATAGTCATGCTTCAAGGACATCAGACTGGCAAAAGTCTGACAATAAGGGGTTAATTTTCTTGCTGACAAATTTTATAACAAATATAAAGTTAACTTACAAAGTTATAAAGTTACTTCTAACTTTTAGAAAACCCAGGTACAATAAAGTATTATACTTAAGGTTGATGATGCTAAAAATATGTCTGCATTAATTAAAAATTGTAAGTTTACAGACTTGAGTTTTAACAGGGATACACACAGAACGTAGAAGAAAACTCTCAGAATTAGGAAGATGAGTATAGATTGCCAAATCCTGTCAGAAGCAGCCCAAAAGGTAAATTTCTTTCTCTTAACATATCACACCCCTTGTCACATATGCCAACCGTAAGATCCCTTTTACCTCTCCAAATATCCATACTACCTTTCTGTGGAAACCCGTGTTGATTGCCACTGTTCCCCTGGTTCCCTGTCTTTACACATCCCATCGTCATTTCTATAGTCTGTGCCTAGCTCGCCAGTCGGAGTCCCAAATCATGCAGGGGTGAGTGGCCTGCTTAACACTGGCAGACATGGGCAGAGTGTCCTTCCCAGAACCTTTGGACTCTGCTGTCCCTTGGCCCTGCTAGGACCGATCATCAACCTTCTAATCCACTGTCAGTTGCGGTTGCCAGTTGAAACCACTAGGTGGCAATCTGGGGGCTCTGAGGAGCTCCAGTTCTCTAAACAGCCCAGAAAGAATTCAGCCAGAGGCTGGAAAGGGATAAATAAGAACTGATTTATAAGAATAGGACACTTGTGAGACTCATAAGCTGACAGATGAGTGTTGTGCTGCACCAAGTACTTAGTGGGTGACATTTTTATAATCAAAGGAAGAGAGAGGAGGGGAGAAGACCACCTTCTTCTTTATTCTTTGAGTCGTCCATCACAAACTCCTCCTACGTGAAGGAGAGAGAGTTTTTACCCTATATGGTGCGTCCAGGACTGGAATGGCAGTATGGAAAACTTATTTCAGGTCTCAGTACAATCAAGAGAGTTCACTTTGAAACGTCATCTTTCTAACTCTGGCAAATGTCTTAATTTCTGCAAACCTCAGTTTCTTCTCCTTTATTATGAATGTAATAATAGAATCTTCCTCAAATGTTTTGATGAGACCTCACAATAAGATAATGCCCTCAAAAGCATCAAGCCCAGCCCTTTTCTATAAAAAGCACTCCGTAATTGTTTTTTTATTATCAGTGACTCCTACAATTACATAGATAGCCCAGAACTCTCCCCTATGAGATAATAACTATGAAAGCTTTGGTATAGTGGCAAGTCCCTATTCAACACTTACACTGTATCATCATAGTAATGATTATTTGATCAGAGGGAAGTGCCAATCATCAGACACCAATCCCCACTTAGGCATCCCTAAGTCCACTCAGCCCATTTCCAACTGCCTGCTAAACATCATCCAGGAGCACTTCAAACTCGAGATCATCCAAATGATTTTCACCTTTTCTCCTGGGGTTCCTTTACCAGTGAACCCATCACATCAGCTAATCTCCCAAGTACAGAGACTCAGTCATCCTTCCCTCTTACTCCAGCCACCAAGTCCTCACAATTCCAAGTCCTAAATGGCTCTGACTCTGTCCCCTCTCTGCTGTTACCACTGCTGTCACTCTAGCCGAGACACTCCTCTCCTGTCTGAATTACAGCAGGAACCTCCTGAGGAGCCTCTCTGCATAGAGGCTTGTGGAAAGTGAAAGTGTTAGTCACTTAGTCTTGTCCAACACCTTGGGACTCCATAGGCTGAAGCCCACCAGGCTCCTCTGTCCATAGAATTCTGCCAGCAAGAATACTGGAGTGGGTAGCCATTCCCTTCTCCAGGGGATCTTCCTGACCCAGGGTTCCAACCGGGGTCTCCCGCATTGCAGGCAGATTGTTTACCATCCTCTCCCCTCCAACATAGCTTCTGTAGACTTTACAGGAGCAGTTTTTCCTAAAACAGAGCTGAAAATACCATTCCCTAATCCAAACACATGAATGGTTCCTTAAGACCCTGGAATGAAATCTAAATTCTTCAGCCTATCAATGAAGTCCTTTAAGAACCGAGGCCACTCCTAGCTCCCTAGTCACCATTAAATTAAATCAGACTCTTAATCAATCACCAAAGATTTTACACTCTTTTCCATCCCTTTATTTCTGCTCAGGCTGTTCCCTCTGCTCAATGAAATGTTCTCATCCATGAAGAATCAATTCAAGGATCTCGGAGAGAAACATCCTGGCCCTCTTTTCCCAGTTAGAATCCTTCTCTCCCTTTTTTGGGTCCCCAGGGCACCTCTTCATAACTCTACCCCAAAGTAAATCCCACAGGATGATTGTTTGCTGTACACAAGCCTGTCTCCAACCCCTTTAAGGACAGACGTCAAGACTTCCTCACTTTGGTATGTCTGGGCCCTGCACAGAGAAGCAACCAGTTAAGCCATTTAATGAATCATAGATTTGAAAGGCCTTTACCAAGTATCATGCAACCTATTTCCATGTATCCAAATGAAACGCCAAGATAAAGATATAAAAATCTCATCTCCAACCACTTTTCCCTCTGAGAATCCTTCGATTTGCTGGAAAAAACCAGCTTGCTCTGGGCCATGAAGCTTGGGCTGGTTTTGTAAAACAGAGAGACACAGTAAGAGAACAATGCTCCTGAAAGTCTCCCATTTCCACTCCCCCACCATCCAACCCTGGGACCAAGAAAAAACTACGGTAACAATCACTGGCCTCACAGGGAGGCCTGGCGTGCTGCAATTCATGGGGTCGCAAAGAGTCGGACACGACTGAGCGACTGAACTGAACTGAACTGAACAATCACAAAGAAAGGAAAATTTGATGATTACCAGAGCAGGTTTCACTGGTTTCCAGTTTTCCTCGGTGGACAGCCAAGTCCTCACGCGTATTTGAATGTGTGGGGTTTGGAATGATTTACTGCCTGGACTTCTTGCTGTTGATGAGCATATGAGCCACCTTGGGTCTGGGAAAAACTGAAGTCTGATATTTGAGGAGCAAATAGGAAAATCTGCCCTCAGGGAGCTCTACTGAGAGAGAGAGGCTGCTAGTCTTGGGACAAAGGTTAACTATGTGGAATAAGAGAGCTGGCCTCTGATCAGCATTCTCCCTAACTCACTGCAAGCCCTCTCTCAACTCGGTGGCCTTTTCTGAGCCTTAATTTAGCATCAGTTTCCACTGACACCACCACCCCCAGGAGTCCTTAGACTCAAATTTAAAGCCTCTGAAACATGAGTATGAGTCTCAGCTCTCCCTCTGCTTCGCTGTGTGATCTTGGGAAAGTCACTCCACATCTCTGAGCTCCATTTAGGCAGCCACAGAGTAGAGGAGAGGATTTGCCAGCCTAGGTAGGGTTTCTTCAGATGATGTCTGCAGACCAAACACCTTCAAAGCAGAGGAGGGCCCTGGAGCAGGAGATCTGTACTTGGAGATGTCTTATAAAATAAATAATAAAATCTGGAAGCCCTTGCACGGCACACTTGACCAGAGCTCTTTTTCAAGCAAAACTTGATTTCTGAGCCTAAATTATAGAGTGGTATCTGCCTGTGTGCTAACTTGCTTCTGCTAAGTCACTTCAGTCGTGTCTGACTCTGTGCGACCCCATAGACAGCAGCCCACCAGGCTCTCCCATCCCTGGGATTTTCCAGGCAAGAACACTGGAGTGGGTTGCCATTTCCTTCTCCAATGCATGAAAGTGAAAATGAAGTTGCTCAGTCGTGTCTGACTCTTAGCGACCCCATGGACTGCAGCCTACCTAACTTGCTTTGGTCCTGTCCAAATCTGTGAGACTGTATGGACTTCTCCGTCCATGGGATTCTCCATGCAAGAATACTGGAGTGGGGTTGGCATTGCCTACTCCAGGGGATATTCCTGACCCAGGGATTGAAGCTTCCTCTCTTAATATCTCCTGCAGGCAGATTCTTACCACTAGCACTACCTGGGAAGCCCAAATTATAGAGTATAGGTCCTCTAGATTGAGTGATGTGAATATTACAAAAAAACTGAGGGCTATCAGAAGATTAAAGATATCCACCCAGAGAAACAAAACCTGTAACAGAGTTCTGTAGAGCCACGCAAAAAGGAGTCAGTGAAAACCTTTCAGAACCTCAAGTTTATTCTAATAGTGAGTCAAGAATGACTACCATGATGTTTTTTAAAAAGGTTTTTTCACCTCCCTAAGTGAAAGTAAGTTTGCCACTCATCACTGATTTTTCCCCTGGTGTAATCAGCAGTAAAAACAAAAAAACAAAAAGCCATAAAACCAAAAAATTGTCTCTGTACTTGGAAGGAAGCTCTAGCCAAAGCTAAGGTTTTTCCAGTAGTCATGTATGGATATGAGAGTTGGACTATAAAGAAAGCTGAGCACCGAAGAATTGATGCTTTTGAACGATGGTGTTGGAGGAGACTCTTGAGAGTCCCTTGAACAGCAAAGAGATCCAACCAGTCCATCCTAAAGGAAATCAATGCTGAATATTCATTGGAAGGACTGAGGCTGAAGCTGAAGCTCCAATACTTTGGCCACCTGATGTGAAGAGCTGACTCATTGAAAATGAGCCTGATGCTGGGAAAGATTGAAAGTGGGAGGAGAAGGGAATAACAGAGGATGAGATGGTTGGATGGCATCACCGACTCAATGGGCATGAGTTTGAGTAGGCTTCAAGGGAGTTGGTGATGAACAGGTAGGCCTGGTGTGCTGCAGTCCATGGGGTTGCAAAGAATGGGACACGACTGAGCAACTGAACCGAACTTGGAAGGAACCAACTCAGCTGTGAGCTGGTAGATGTGGCCTCTTGCTCCCCAGCCGGCCTGGCCTGAGAATGAAGGTATGTGAGTAGGAAGATCAACAGAGATGCAAGGGGATGGGAATCCTGCCTGAGGGCTCTGATTCACCACCAGGAATTATGGACCAAGCACTCTCCTCATGCGTTTCCTAAGTCACAGCCCTGTGAAACGTACTATCACCTCCATTGTAGATTTTGAGGAAATAGATTTAGAAAAAGCTAGAACAAGAACCTGAGATTCTGAAATTTTAAAAAAAAAAAAAAAAGCATACAATGGTGGAGCTGGTGCATAACCGTGAGTCTCACACTTGCCAGCTGAGGTCTTTTAACCTCACCTACAGAAGACTGGGAGGGAAAGGGCTAGACAAAAAGGGTTTGGGGTGTTATTGAGGCAGTAAAAGTGAGACTAAGGTATAATCCTAAAGGATTTAATCTCATGTCACTGGATTTTATTTAGGAAATGACTTACTGAGATGGATCTCCTCGTGCTGTCTTCAGGGTTTGGACCCCAGAGAGAAGCTAGGACTACAAGGAACAATTTAGGACCATTTCACACATTCCTGTGGCCAAGTGAGAAATGAAATGAAATTAATACTCAGGCTCGACAGAATGATCTGAATTCCCAGCTACTTAGAGGGATAAGAGTTTGTATTCCCCTAACAGACTGCCTTTAGCTAGGGGTAGGAAACCTATGAGAATTTTAATTGTGGTTGTTCCTGTTGTTTGTGTTTGAATTATGGTTCCTTATTTGGGGCTTTGCAGAAGTCAGAGAATCTAACAGAAGTTCTAGATTTTTTCCACAGAAAAATGTGTGGATACATACACACTATGTATGTATATAGTATATGTATATGTATATATTTATATATATGTATATGTGTATAATACACACACATACATAATTTCAGGTGGTTCTTGCTTTCCCCCCTTGAGTTTATCCACTGAGTAGCCAGCTAGGCTTCACTGTCCATGGGATTTTCCAAACAAGAATACTGTAGTGGGTTGCCATTGCCTACTCCAGCGGATCTTTTTGACCTGGGAATTGAATCCCAGGATCTTTCAACTCTGGCATTAACAGGCTGATTTGTTACTACTACACCACTGGGGAAGCCCAGGATACCATGGACACAGTTTAATAATATTCCTGAAACCTGTGGGTGAATCCCAGCTCTCTCTGCACGGCTGTGTGATCTTAGGCAAATCACTCCACATCTCTGAACATGTGAAATGGTGCTTTAAAAATGAGAGAAAAAATGGTTCTGTAGTCACTAACAGAAGCTGGTAGTAAGTGAGCAGTTCTGACTACTGGTAACCATCTCAGCCTGTTTGAACAACAATAGTGAAACTTGTGTGTCTCCACACTTGTCCTTAGTGAATACTGTAGAGGAAAATTTGTAGCGTAGTGGAAATTTGCCATTAACCCTCAATACAAACGCATGTCACAGTTTAGGAAATTCTGGGTACATGTGGAAAGGAAGTGTTCTAAAACCTATGTGAGTACTTGAATTCAAATCAATCAAGAATATTCCCTGACAGTACAGTGGTTAAGACTTGCACTCCCATTGCAGGTGACACAGGTTCAATCCCTGGTGAGGGAACTAAGACCCTGCAGCTACACAAAGCAGCTTAACACCACTGTCTGTAATATTGGGACAACTTTGTAATTGGTGGGCAGCAACTATGGGCCAAAAGAAGCAATCATCTGATGTGGGAAAGGAGTGGCTTTCTCCGCCAAGTCCAGGTCCTAAGCTCCCACCTTTGGACCACCTCTGCTTTTCATAAGGGTACTCTGTGCTCCCCCAGGATTTCGTTCACATAAGCACAGCCACTCTGCTTCCAACATGGCCTTGTCTTTTCAGGGAAATTCGTGAAAACCAATTGTTTCCATAAACACATGAGGTAATTCATCTTGCAGGACTGATTGCTGTGATGACTGTACAAGCTGGCACAAATGATTAAGCACTGCTCAGTGGTTTAATGCCTTGGGCTTGCATTCTGATTAAATACAGAGTTGAAGAGGTGGCCTTAGAGATTAAAAAAAAAAAAGATGTGGGGATTCCGCTTACATTAACCTGTCTTGGTTTTAACACTGTGGTATTTGCCCAAAATGCAAATATAGTGGCAGGTTCTATAGACAGAAGTGTGACACACAAAAGAAGGATGGTGATATGCCATTCGACCCGTTATTTGCTCAACTCTGGTGACTCACTTCAAAAGGTCATTGTTAAACTGAAGTTCATTGAAGGAGCATTAACGGTATGGAAAACGAAAAAACATGTACGGTATCATTCCTGGGTTTTAATTCCTCTACCAAATTAGGCAATGGATGCAGATTTTTTGTTTTGAATTAAAAAAATAATAATTTGAAAACTCTCTGAAAAGGGATTTTGCATACCTGTTCTCCTACATAGCTTTTTAGAAAAGAAATGAAAGGATTCGGTATAAACTGTGATAAAGACCTTGCTTTCTTAATGACTGACCAATAACACAGTATCTATTAGCAAGTAAATATTAATAAGTAGGGAAATTGAGGGTTAGCAAGGTAACTTTTCAAAGTCATACTTGGAGATCTTCCTGGTAAAGAGACACATTAAGATCATGGTTTTATGTTTTGCTAATACAGAAACTTTAAATCCCCTTATTACACTAGATTGGCAAATGCCCTTTATCTCCTGTGGCCTCAGTTTTGCCATCTGTGAAATAAGAGGCTTGGACTGGATGGACTCTGAGCCGTTTTAACTCAAACAGCCCTTGGTCATTTTGTAATTTAGCAGCATCCGTCGGTTGCTGGTCTTGGTGTTCTCATCAGCAGACTCTCTTCTCTCTTTACAGGCTAGACAGTGTTGGAGAAGGTAAAAAATGTCCTCAGTGGAAGTGAGGATAAAGATGGTCTTTTCACACTGTAATCTACCTTTTTTTCTTAGGATTGATGATGAGGATATGACATGTGAACCATCAAAATATATCTTAGAAGTTTTTGTTTAAAAAACAAACACCTACCTATCACATTGGTGTCCCTAATCCAGTCATGCTTTATTTTCACAAGTGAAAGTTACTTTAGAGACTAAACTTTGTCGGTCTCATGGTTTAATCTGTGTAGCATCACTGCTGAGTTATCTTCCACAGCATACTCGAATGCCTTTAGTCCCGGTGGACTCACTATCACACCTAAGGAAGTCTATTCACTCTCGGGGCACTTCTGAGACTTAGAATTTAAAACAAGGTCTGTGTCCAGATAGCATCTGCCTGTTGGTCCTGTTTGAACTCTGTGATTACACAGAACAGGTCTAAACTCTCTACTACCTGGTAGCAGTGCTTCCAGCACCTAGAGGAGAACCTCAGATTTCTCCAAACTGCCTTGTTTATTGGACATGATTTATGGTCCTTCCCCTACCCTTGTTAACTTTGCTTTATATTGCTTTTATATCTCTGTTTATGTCCAGCATTAAGAATTCAGTGCCTCACTCTGGGTATGGTGTGAGCATCCCTGGGTTATTGACTGTCCTCAATAATGAATGAAACAACACGGAATCACACCATCATTTTGACTGACTTCTAAAAGGTCCCGATTTTCTATTACTTTTCTATTCATATTTTGTCACATCTTAATTCTTGCTTGAGAAATTTAATTTTGGAACTAGCTAAGAGTTCATCAGGGTACACTAAGATGAATGATGTGGATGTTCATAGAGAGCCGGCCTTGGTTATGACTGTGAGGCAGTCCAGATCAGTTTCTCTAAGTACAGTCCATGGGAACTGAGCACTTTCAGAGCCGGTAGCATGAGGAACCATGGAGAGAGGTTAAAACAAGCAGTCAATGACTGAACGGAAAGAATGCGCACCTCAGTGAGAGGCCTCTGGCTGGGAAGAGATGTGGAAAGTCAGCTGCGGCTGAAACAAATTTGCCGGAAACACTTCCTGGTGCGTTTGGGGCAGTAGACACACTCCTGAAACAGGCGCACAGTCTCTCCAGGTAGCCGTGCTTTAGCTCTCCTGACATTACTTTAAGAGAGGGGAAAATACCTGTTTTATGACCCGTCCACAGCAGCCTCTAGGTTCCTCCACTGTTAGCTCACACAAATAGAGCAGTTAATAAAAGCACCCCCTCTCACCCGAGCACTTGCAGAACCACCTGCCCAGGGCAGCAAGCCTCCTGCCCCACTCACCTGGTGCCAGGATGAGTGGCAGGGTTGGACTAAGTGAAGGAAATAACTAGCAGNGCTATGGATCTAGAATCAGGTACAGGGCTTCAGTGTCCCCATCTGGAAAACGGGGTGAGACTAGATGACCTTGTACAAACGGTCAGGTTTCAATATTTTGTGGGTTAGTGAGACACCCCACCCTAACTTAGCTCATGCTCCCTTCCCACCTTCCCAAACCACCATCAATACCACCACCGACTTGGGTCTGACTAGAAGAGATGACATTAAATAGCACACCCCCTAAATGGAACGTCTCAGCTCAGTGAGCATCTTTGCAAGAGGCTATCTTCAGTCCTTACCAAGTATGTTTCTGAAACGCCTTGGTCAGATTTATAAGCACTTAAATGCATAGTCATAGTGTTTTACAACTAGTAATAACCTCCTAGTAGCCTCCAGCCTGGTAGCTCTCAACCTTAGCTGAACACTGTAATTACCTGGGCAATTTTTTAAAATGTCAATTCCTGTGTTCCACCCTTTAGGAGATTCTTTTGTAATTGGTCTGAGTGTAGCCGGGGCATTTGATTTTGTTTGTTTATTTTTAATGCTCCAAGTGGTTCTAACATGCAACCAGGGCTGAGAACCACTGCTGTCACTCTACTAGAAGAGATGACATTAAATAGCACACCCCCTAAATGGAACGTCTCAGCTCAGTGAGCATCTTTGCAAGAGGCTATCTTCAGTCCTTACCAAGTATGTTTCTGAAACGCCTTGGTCAGATTTATAAGCACTTAAATGCATAGTCATAGTGTTTTACAACTAGTAATAACCTCCTAGTAGCCTCCAGCCTGGTAGCTCTCAACCTTAGCTGAACACTGTAATTACCTGGGCAATTTTTTTAAATGTCAATTCCTGTGTTCCACCCTTTAGGAGATTCTTTTGTAATTGGTCTGAGTGTAGCCGGGGCATTTGATTTTGTTTGTTTATTTTTAATGCTCCAAGTGGTTCTAACATGCAACCAGGGCTGAGAACCACTGCTGTCACTCCGTGGTTCTCAAGCAGGGCACTTCAGACCAGCAGCCTGAACATCACGTGGAACTTGTTAGGCACACATTCTTGTCCCCACCTCACACCTTGCTTGCTTGCTAAGTCACTTTAGTCGTGTCCATCTCTTTGTGACCCTCTGACTGTAGCCAGCTAGGCTCCTCTCTCCATGGGATTCTCCAGCCAAGAATACTAGAGTGGGTTGCCATACCCTCCTTTAGGGGATCTTCCCGACCCAGGGATTGAACTCGTGTCTCTTATGTCTCTTCTGCATTTGAAGGCAGGTTCTTTACCATTGAGTCACCTGAGAAGCCCATCCATACCTACTGACTCAGAAACCCCAGGCTGGAGCCCAGTGATCTGTATTTTAACAAGTGATTAAGATGAGTCTTAGAGTTTGAGAACTCTGGCTGCATATAATCCCTAAGAGGAGGGTGGAGATTTTAAGAAAAGACTCTTCTGTAACCAGGGCCCCATGATGATTGGCGTGGCCATGGAGGTGGAGTCGAGGGTAGGGGCAGAGCTTCCAGCAACTGATGCCCAAGGTCCCAGTGGAGTCATCAGCCCTCAGTCAAACTAACATTACTTTCTGCTGGATTCTTAGGGTAGCTTCTAACTACACTCACCAACTTAGCTCCTTTCCCTCCCCAGTTTGTCCTCCATGCTGTGGCAGAGGAATCTTCCAAATGCAGATATGAGATTCTTGTCTCCTATTTTCCACTCAAGGGGACTTACAGGAAATACCTTTAGGCTCTGCCCCAGGCTGCAGTGGGGAACTCAGAGGCCAGGCAGCTGATACAAAGGAATGAAGACGTGGGAATGAAGTGGCCTAAACTGACCTGGAATGTTGTGTGTCCACTTACAGGCACTCACACCACACTTAGTAAAAAAACATCCTCGAACCATATGGCCATGAACTGGAACAAGGCAGCCAGTGTGAGATTCAAAGGTCTAGGGGGTGGAGGGTGGGAGTCACAGGATAAAGAATGGATACATCCAGAATTCTTACCCTGAGACTCCTTGATCAGAGCAGGCGGTTGGGGTACTGGTTCCTCTTTCCCTCTCTGTGCCATCAGGATGAATTGGTAGCATCTACACACAACTCCTTCAGAGGAGCCTGATAGGCTGCAGTCCATGGGGTCGTTGAGAGTCAGGCACGACTGAACGATTTCACTTTCACTTTTCACTTTCACACATTGGAGAAGGAAATGGCAACCCACCCCAGTATTCTTGCCTGGAGAATTCTAGGAACAGAGGAGCCTGGTGGGCTGCCGTCTATGGGGTCGCACAGAGTCGGACACGACTGAAGCGACTTAGCAGCAGCAGCATAAACAACTCCCTAGTATCCACTGTGTTGGGGGCCCAAAGAAAGAATCACTTCCCTGTGGTAGTGGTTTAGTTGCTAAAGCCCGTCTGACTCTTGTGGCCCCATGGACTATAGCCTGCGAGGCGCCATTGTCCATGGGTTTTCTCAGGCAAGAATACTCAACTGGGATGCCATTATTCTCCAGGAGATCTTCCAGACCCAGGGACAGAGCCCAGGGTCTGCACTGGCAGGCAGATTCTTTACCACTGAGGCACAGGGGAAGCCCTGGTTCTCCAACGCCAGTCCCTTTATAGCTTAGTCTTCCCCTGCTCCCATATTATTTACTCAGAGTCTATTTGCATTTGTGGAGGAACCTGCTAGTGGAGAAGCTGGCAGTAATCTTAATGAAGCCAGGTGGGACCCACTGAAATGGGCATGTATTGAACTAAGTTATAAAGAGCTGAAGCCAGCTGTTAGCAAGCTTAATGAAAGGTTAACAGGAATCCTGCAATGGGTGGCTGGGGAGACTCTTTGTCCATTTAAAGAAAAAATGTTGAGAAGTGGGTCCCCTGTTGTGGAGGCAAGAGCAGAAAGAGGAAGCCACTTGTAACCAAAAGGTTGTACCTAAGATAGAGTTTCATTTAGATTTGTATACGTGTTACAGTCTTAAGGAAAAAAAAGCATTATGAGTTCTTGGCTCTCTGAACATCAGAGGCCAGAAAAGGGAAGTGTTCCTGAATATGATAAATGCTAATGTTGTTGTGGAGGTGCCCGGGGAGCCCTGGAGATGGTTGCTCCCAAATCAGAAGGTTCATTTTCTAATTGCACTGTAAAGATGTACTTCTGCAATGGTAGTATTATCCATGTTGCATAAGGAGCTAGCAGGTATGGGAGCAGGAAAGACCCTGCACATCCTTCGACTCAACACCCATTTCTTAGCTCCTGAAGTTGAGGCCCAGAGATGGGGAATAAGTTACCCCAGAAAACACAGGAAAGGAATGCTAGAGCAGAAACCTAAACCATGTACCCTAGACTTATCTCTATGGCCATGTGATAATATTGTCCTTGAAATTTTATAATTCCATCTGGATCTGCATGATTTTTACTCTTTTGAAGTCGCATTCCTTAAGTTCTTGTTGGGCCTGCAACTCTCATTTCTTTTCCTTAAGCTGTCTTTCCTAGCAAACACTTGACCCTATTGGACTCCCTCCTGCTTCCAGAAAGGGGAATGAGATGCTGAAGTGCAAAAGTTGGCTGTTTGCTCTTTGGGATGCTGCCTTTAACTTTGGTGACCAACTTGTTTAAGACTCAAAATCCTGGCATTTGAAAACCTCACTCAGTCCCCCATAAAGTGGGCTAATTTGTCAACCCAAGTCCATAATTAAATTGGAGCTCAACAATACTCTTCTGACTTTTTCAATTCAGTTCCCCTGCTCTTGGTTTTATTGCAGGCAATGTATTTTCTTTTTTCCTGTGACTTTGCAATTGGACCTAAGGGGAATTTAATTTCAGATCCAGCATTAGAATAGACTACTAAATCTAGATTCAAGACCCTTTCTCTGCAAAATATGGGCCTCAGACAACGGTTGTCATCACCTTGGAGCTCTCCAGGAATGCAGAATATCAGTGGCATCCCAGACCCCCAGAATCTGTGTTTAAACAAGTACAGATTTGTGCACTTGTTTCACATGCACATTAAAGATCAAGAAGTACTTGTCTAAAGCACTGATATTCAAATGTGACTGTACACTGAAATCCTGTGGGGAACTTAAAAAAATCCTGAAGCTGGATTTCCCTCTGCTCTCTTGGTTTAATTGACATGCAGGAGACCTGGGCTTCAGGAGTTTTGAAAACACCTCAGGTAATTCTGCTATATAGCCATGTTTGCAAAGCACTAGTCTATAGAGGCCTGGAGGAGGGCATGGCAACCCACTCCAGTCTTCTTGCCTGGAGAATCCCCATGGACAGATGAGCCTGGCAGACTGCAGTCCATGGGATTGCAAAGAGCTGGACACAACTGAGCGACTAAGCACAGCACAGCACAGTCTACAGGCAGGGCAGCTTTGCACCAGAAAGCAATGTTGCTAATTAATTGGTTCAAAATATTTTTCTCCTGAAAGTATCCATCTGAAGGCCTGTTCTGCCCTTTTCCCCAGACACAGAGAGCCTCATTCCTGATCTCCACCCTGACCTTCCTTTGGATATGCTAAAGGACAGAAGCTGGAGGAGCAGTTACTCAATCCTCATTGAGCCAGACGGGGAGTGACATTCTTTAGTTGACAATGAGGTGTTAGAGACTCTCTGACTTTCCTTGGTCCCAAGATGGCTGCCACAGCTCTAGTATACCCATCCACAAAAGCATCCCAAGTAGGAAGGAAAAAGAATATGGGAAATGGGACTTTTCCCCTAATATGATACTTACCTTTTATCCGAAAGAGAAATATTTCCTAGAATCAACCAGAAGACTTCCCCATATATTTCACTACCCATTCATTTCATTGAGTCACAGACCCACCCTTTAGCATGGGGGACTGAGCTGTCTGGAACTATTTTATAAGAACCATTACAGGCTGTACACATTGCCATTCAGCCAAAGCTTAGGATCAGTCTGTATGGAAGAAACTGGTAATGGCTGTTGGGTAAACAATCTTGATTTCAACCACATTCATTCATCTGACAAAAGTATGCTGGATGTCTCCTATGTGCCAAGGGTCCTCTTGTGTACTGGGGTCTAAGAATGAACTAGACAGACCTAGTCCTCGTTTCCAGATAGTTTATAGTCTATAAAGCCATTTCTGTCTTTATTAGGCTAAATGCAGAATATAGAGACTTGAATCACTTCTAATGTACCTGAGAAGCAAAAAGAATGATGAGAGAAAGAAGAATGAAAGTTTGGAATTCTGCCTGCACACTTCGTTGCAGCTCTGCCTTTGATGCCAGTATCCAGTTCAATGCAAGAAGGAGGAAACATTCCACCTTAGAAGGTGAAAGCAAATTATAGCAACTAATAATTCTTAGCTATAGGAAGTTCGATAAGCTCAGTAGTCAGTGTTCAGCTTGGTAACAGTGCAGTGATAGAGTAATGGAAAGGACCACTTCTGTATTTCTATGCTGTCTCATGTTTCCTAAGCATTTTTAAACACATAGCAGTCTGTGTCAGAGGAAGGGCATGCTGCTGCTGCTGCTGCTGCTGCTAAGTCACAGCAGTCGTGTCTGACTCTGTGGGACCCCATAGACGGCAGCCCACCAGGCTCCCCCGTCCCTGGGATCCACCAGGCAAGAACACTGGAGTGGGTTGCCATTTCCTTCTCCAATGCATGAAAGTGAAAAGTGAAACTGAAGTTGCTCAGTCGTGTCCGACTCTTTGTGACCCCATGGACTGCAGCCTATCAGGCTCCTCCATCCATGGGATTTTCCAGGCAAGAGTACTGGAGTGGGGTGCCATTGCCTTCTCCGGAGGAAGGGCATAGCTCCATTTTATAAAGGAGATAAAGGAAAGCACAGAGAGTTCCAATGACACCCCTGGTTCCCTCTATGTTGAATGAGACAGAACTAGAAACAAGCATCCTCAATCCAGAGGGTCAATATCATCTTCATGGGGTTCCTGCCATGTGCACCCAGCTTTGCACTTGGACCTACTAACAGGGCCAGCAGTCAGGTGAACACGATCTGAGCACTTCTGTGTGCCAGGCACTGCCCTGAGCACTCTGCGTGCATTAATTTGTTTCAGTATATCAATCTCTCTGCGAGGGAGCTTCCAGTCTTATCCCTGTTTGAGAGATGAGGAAATGGGAGCTCAGATATAGAGACTAACTCGTCTGCAGTCAAGCTGGGACTCAAGCTGTGGAGCAGCTCCAAAGCCGAAGGTTCTGTGCTATGCTCTGGCCCCTCCAGGCACACAAAGTGCTGGGGTGACCTCCAAGGGATTATGCTAGTGTGTGAGGGGGGAAGGATAGTCAGCTGGGAGTCGTAGGTCTCCCTCTAATAACCTCAGTAAAATCAGCTGTTCTTTCTGCCTACTTCTGTCTGAAACCAATCTGGAAATGGGTTGTAGTTGTGGTTGCTGTTGTAGTTGTTGCTATTCAGTTGCTCAGTAGTGTCCAACTCTTTGAGGCACCATTGGGCTGCAGCACACCAGGCTTCCTTGTCCGTCACCATCTCCCGGAGCATGCTCAAACTCATGTCCATTCAGTTGGTGACATCATCCAACCATCCGGTCCTCACAATGTCAGGGCTGCAGTCATCATCTGCAGTGATTTTGGAGCCCAAGAAAATAAAGTCTGTCATAGTTTCCATTGTTTCCCCATCTATTTGCCATGAAGTGATGGGACCAGACGCCATGACTTTCATTTTTTGAATGTTGAGATTTAAACTAGCTTTTTCACTCTCCTCTTTCATCTTCATCAAGAGGCTCTTTAGTTCCTCTTTGCTTTCTCCCATAAAGGTGGTGTCATCTTGTCCAACAACTATGTTCTTCCCTTCTCCTCCTACCTTCAATCATTCCCAGCATCAGAGTCTTTTCCAATGAGTTGGTTCTTCGCATCAGGTGGCCAAAGTGTTGGAGCTTCAACTTCAGCATCAGTTCTTCCAATGAATATTCAGAATTGATTTCCTTTAGGATGGACTGGTTGGATCTCCTTGCAGTCCAAGGGACTCTCAAGAGTCTTCTCTAACACCAGAGCAAAAGCATCGATTCTTCAGCACTCAGCTTTCTTTATATCCAACTCTCACATCCATACATGACCACTGGAAAAACCATAGCTTTGACTAGACAGACCTTTGTTGGCAAAGTAATGTCTCTGCTTTTTAATATGCTGTCTAAGTTGGTCATAACTTTTCTTCCAAGGAGCAAGTGTCTTTTAATTTCATGGCTGCATTCACCATCTGCAGGGATTTTGGAACCCAAGAAAGTAAAGTCTGCCACTGTTTCCATTGTTTCCCCATCTATTTGCCATGAAGTGATAGGACCAGATGCCATGATTTTCATTTTTTGAATGTTGAGATTTATACTAGCTTTTTCACTCTCCTCTTTCACCTTCATCAAGAGGCTCTTTAGTTCCTCTTTGCTTTCCGCCATAAGGGTCGTGTCATCTGCATATCTGAGGTTGTTGATATTTCTCCCAGCAATCTCGATTCTACCTTATGCTTCATCTAGCCTGGCATTTCAAAGGATGTACTCTGCATATAAGTTAAATAAGCAGGGTATCAATATACAGCCTTGACATACTCCTTTCCCAGTTTTGAACCAGTCTGTTGTCCCATGTCTGGTTCTAACTGTTGCTTCTTCACCTGCATACAGGTTTCTCAGGAGGCAGGTAAGGTGATCTGGTATTCCCATCACTTTAAGAATTTTCCAGTTTGTTGTGATCTACACAGTCAAAAGCTTTGGTGTAACCAATGAAGGAGAAGTAGATGTTTTTCTGGAATTCTCTTGCCTTTCTGTGATCCAGTGGATGTTGGCAATTTGATCTCTGGTTTCTCTGCCTTTTCTAAATCCAGCTTAAACATCTGGAAGTTCTCCGTTCATGTACTGTTGCAGCCAAGCTTGGAGGATTTTGAATATTACCGTGCTAGCATGTGAAATTAGTGCAAATGTGTGGTAGTTTGAACATCCTTTGGCATTGCCCTTCTTTAGGAGTGGTATGAAAACTGATCTTTTCCAGTTCTGTGGCCAATGCTAAGTTTTCCAAATTTGCTGGAAATGGGAGTAGGGGGTCATGTAAAGGACATGATGCCAGAGGGTCTCAGGTCTTGCGTGTCATGGTCTTGGAGAGATGAGTTTAGATTTACCAGCAAATGTGGCTATGTTTTCAGGGACAGAGACTGGGTATCAGAATTGAACCTTTAAGGTATAGTACAAATATACTACAAATATGGCCTCCTTCCTCCCTTTGAAGATATATTCTGAGAGACAAGCAAGAAAGAGAAGGGCAGAGTCCTGGACAGACTCCAGACTAGAAAATCCAGTCTGGTCTTCCTCCCTGGCCTTGCCTCACCCTGCCTCTTATCTCTGCTCTCCACCGGGTTATCTCTTCCTTCTGCTCTGTTCTCTTTCCCAACCCAGGCCCCCTTTCCCTCTGAGATGCCTTCAGTGTCTTATCTTCCTTCAGCAGCTCCATCAACAAAGTCCTGTCATTTTTTCCCCTCATGATTCAGGATGCCTCTGCATCATTTTAATCTATTCCTCTGAACTTAGGTTTTCAATCTCTTTCCAAACTTAATCTCAGACCCTTCTTCACTGAGATTAAAAAAAAAAGAGAGAGAGAGAGATTATGTAACCTGATAATACCTCTGGCTGGAGGATCAAGAAAAGACAGCAGAGTCTTGCTTCCCCATTAATGCCTTGGGCTTGCTGTGAAAAACATTTTTTTTTTTTCCATTAACCAGAGACTCACCATCAACTAATACTGCAGCCTCCTCTTTGACCTCCCACCTTTTTCTTCCCCCAGCTTTTAAAAACAATGTCTGAAACATTTTGTAACACCTCGGTGTATGCAGAGTCTTGGAGTCAAACTGGCCCAGAACCTGAAGCTGCTCTAGCCTGGCCAGGAGGCCCAGGATACACTGCTTTGCTTCTGTTAGTCTCAGCTTCATCATCTATAAATTGGGCCTGATCATGGGACTCTCCTCATAAGCAAGCATTAAATGTAGCAATGCCAGGAAAGCATGGCACAGGGTGGGTGCTCCACGACTAGTAGGCGCTGCTGTCGTAGCCCTCTCTCCAGCCCTACAAGCTCAGGGTCTGTTTATCAAAACTTGCTGGCAGCACCTGCATGTCCCCAATGAAGACTGATCCTGTGGGCTAATGTTGAACCTAGGGACTGGTGGTCTATCTGAGAAGCTGTGGGAATGTCCCCTTATCTACATTTCTCATACTCTAAGGAGCCTCAGAACCTTCTGGGAACATATTAAAAATGCATATACCTGGTTCCAACCTCCAGGAGATGTATGAATATTGAATTGGGTCCTGTTACTTGTGTTTTTTATAACCTCCCGAGGTGGAGTTCTGCAGTAACTTCATTTTCACTCTGCACTTTAATGCATTGGAGAAGGAAATGGCAACCCACTCCAGTGTTCTTGCCTGAAGAATCCCAGGGATGGGGGAGCCTGGTGGGCTGCCGTCTATGGGGTCGCACAGAGTCAGACACGACTGATACAACTTAGCAGCAGCAGCAGGTGGAGTTCTGAAGCAGAAGACAGCAGACAATCTAGGGTGGCTGAGATGTCCATGTTCCACAGCTCTCCTATCACCCATCCCAACTCCTGACCCCTCTTCTGAACTCTGACCCTGCTTCACCTTTGTTTATCTTTGGGCCCGGTGCTCGGCCCTGACTGCTCTTCTTGGTCTACCATGGTCAACTCCAGGGTGTTGCCCACTTTGTCTGTGGTTCTTCCTCTCAGCTGTCACTCCTGGTTCACAGCCAATTTTCTTGAACACCTCTGAGATTTGGCTTTTGGCTTCATTCTGTTTTTCATCGTAAATTACTCTAAGGTGATGCTGGCACTCTGTGGCTTCTGTGCATCTGCTGATGGTTATCATCTGCTGTCCTTTCCTTTCTCTCATTTATGTCTTTGGTACCAGTCACCTCTTTGGATCTCCAGTAGGATGGAGAATCTTGGACCACGGTAAGGGCACCATTTCGAACCTGAATCATGATTTTAGAACATCAGGAATGTGCAATGTAGACAGTGCCTTGAATGTTTATGTTAATATTAACTGGGCTATTTTCTATTTGAATTTTAAATCCATCTTGTATATCTTAGTTTATGGTGGGGGCTTTCCACCTCCACCAAATGATGAAGCCTCTATGAAAAATGCTCTGGTTTCTACCTGGATTCTAACTTTTAAAAAAATGCCACAATAGATATATAACATAAAATTTGCCATTTTATCCATGTTAATGTATAATTCAATGGTATCATTACATTCACAGTGTTGTACAATATGTAAATTATTTATTTCCAAACTCCTTTCATCATCCCAAACAGAAACTTGGTAACTGTTAGGCAATAACTCGCCTTTCCCCCTTCCTTCAGCCCCTGGCAACCACCATTCTACTTTCTGTCTCTCTGAATTTGCCTATTCTAGATATTTCATATAAGTGAAACCATATGATATTTGTCCTTTAACATATGGCTTATTTCATATAGTGTAATGTTTTAAGTTTCATGCATGTTATAGCATGTATCAGAACTCCATTCCTTTCTTTGGATGAATAACATTCCTTTTTATGTACACAGCATGTTTTATTTATCCATTCATCTGTTGAATAACACTTGGGTTTTTTCCCACTGTATGGGTATTGTGGATAATGCTGCAATGAACACTGGTACACAGTATCTGTTAAAGTCCCTGCTTGAGAATTTTGGAGTTTTACATCAAAGATGAAATTGTCAGGTCATAGGATATCCGATGTTCAGCTTTTTGAGGAACTACCATGCAATTTTCTTCAGTGGGTGGGCCATTTTATATTCCCACCACCAATGTACAAGGTTCCAGTTGTTCTACATCCCCACCAATACTTGCTACTTTCCTTAAAAAAAAAAAAAAAAAGCCATTCTAGTAGGTGTGAAGTGATATCTCTTGGTTTTGATTTGTATTTCACTGTGGAAAATTCTGAAAGAGATGAGAATTCCAGACCACCTGACCTGCCTCTTGAGAAACCTGTATGCAGATCAGGAAGCAACAGTGAGAACTGGACATGGAACAACAGACTGGTTCCAAATAGGAAAAGGAGTACGTCAAGGCTGTATATTGTCACCCTGCTTATTTAACTTCTATGCAGAATACATCATGAGAAATGCTGGGCTGGAAGAAGCACAGGCTGGAATCAAGATTGGCGGGAGAAATATCAATAACCTGATATGCAGATGACACCACCCTTATGGCAGAAAGTGAAGAGGAACTAAAAAGCCTCTTGATGAAAGTGAAAGAGGAGAGTGAAAAAGTTGCCTTAAAGCTCAACATTCAGAAAACGAACAACATGGCATCTGGTCCCATCACTACATGGGAAATAGATGGGGAAACAGTGGAAACAGTGTCAGATTTTATTTTTTTGGACTCCAAAATCACTGCGGATGGTTGCAGCCATGAAATTAAAAGACCCTTACTCCTTAGAAGAAAAGTTATGACCAACCTAGATAGCATATTGAAAAGCAGAGACATTACTTTGCCAACAAAGATCCATATAGTCAAGGCTATGGTTTTTCCTGAGGTCATGCATGGATGCGAGAGTTGGACTGTGAAGAAGGCTGAGCACTGAAGAATTGATGCTTTTGAACTGTGGTGTTGGAGAAGACTCTTGAGAGTCCCTTGGACTGCAAGGAGATCCAACCAGTCCATTCTAAAGGAGATCAACCCTGGGTGTTCTTTGGAAGGAATGATGCTAAAGCTGAAACTCCAGTACTTTGGCCACCTCATGCGAAGAGTTGACTCATTGGAAAACACTCTGATGCTGGAGGGGGTTGGGGGCAGGAGGAAAAGGGGACAGCAGAGGATAAGATGGCTGGATGGCATCACCGACTCAATGGACGTGAGTCTGAGTGAACTCCGGGAGATAGTGATGGACAGGGAGGCCTGGAGTGCTGCAATTCATGGGGTCACAAAGAGACAGACACGACTGACTGAACTGAACTGAACTGATGGCTAATGATGTTGATCCTATTCTCATCTGTTTATTGTCTTTTGTGTATCTTCTTTGGAGGAGTATCTATTTGAGACCCCATTCGTAGATAAGGAAAAATGAGCAGTCAGTAAATTTCACCTATTAGACTGGAAAAAAATTTAGAACATTGATTTAGCAAGAGTTGGCCTGACAGAGGTCTAGGAAATGACTTGGCCTCCTGGAGTGAAATGGGGTATAAATTAGTACAGCCACACTCTGGGGCAGTTTGGCAGTTTTGGTTAATTGACATGCACATGACCTAGCTAAGCCAGAGCAATTTTATGGTTTGTTATCTTTTCTAGAAAAGCACACGTGCACAAGGAAACCTATTTACAAATGTTACCAGCAGTGTCATTTATGTGGGAATGGAATGAGTATGTGTATATGGGGAGTGCTTACCTAAGGCACAGTTCTTCCAAGGATAAGAGAATTAGACAGATTTGTATCCATTGGCGTGAAAACTCCAAGCCTTACTGCAAACAGGAGACTTCAAAACATCACATAGCGAGGGAGACTTCAAAACATCACCTAAAATACAAAACCATTCAAAGAAAAATAAACTAGTTTGCAGGACTTGCGGGCACAGACATGTAAAAGTAAATGTATAGAAAAATGCCTGACAGGACATACACTCAACTCACTGTGTCAGCATCTCCTTGATCAGAGGAAAGAGACTAGGCTTGAGGGTAGTAGTCAAAGAGGATTTTAGCTTTATAACACTTTAATTGTTTTACCAAGGGTGTTTCTGTATTACTCATTTGATTAAAAATTAACGTTAAAAAAGGAAGCAAGTGTGGCAGAAAAAAAAAACATTACGTTTACAATGAAAACCTCATTCTGCCAGTTACTGCTTTTGTGTCCTCTCTAGGAAAGCCACAAAAATCCTGACCTCATTATGCGGCAAAGGGGAGAGATCATATTCACCTCAGAAATAGTTCTCAGGTTCACATGAGGTAGAGTATTAAATGCCACATGAAACAAATAAGCTATTAGTACAAATAACCAAGCATATCAGAATTTAGAAATAGGAAAGAAACTGTTCTTTTCAGCTGCAAAATTATCCTGGAGTGCAGGAATCAATGGTGTTAAATCAATCTCTCTTTTCAGGAATTACCCAGAATGGCGGGTACAACCTGGGTTCTGGGGCCAGCTGGGTTCCTTCTCTAGCTGGTGAACTTAACCAAGGCCTTTCCCCAGTCCGGGTCTCAATTTCATCATCTACCTAGTGAAGGGCTTGATTTTGCAGCTTTTAAGAGCACATTTAGCTCTCATCCTTGATAAGCCCAAGAAGTCACTACCTACAGAAAAGGCACAAAAGAAAAGCAAACAGATTAGCCACCAGGTACAGCCTTCTTCAGGGAGGGTTGGAGAAGCCTGCTCAGTCAGTGTCCAACCATCACCAAACCTTTCCCCACACCTCCAGCCCACAGGAGAATATACAGACCAGGGGAAAAAATGAGAAAGTGACAGGAATTGCTTTCATCCCATTAACTACCACAGGGTATCTGGGGAGAGAGGCAGTTCAGTGAATAATTACCTCCGGTGACAAGTTCTCTAATGGGGGATCTCGAGGGAGGACAGTTGACACACAGTAGACACACTTAGACCAGTTTGGCAGCTATGGGTGGACCGGAAAAGCCTGACTTACATGGAGACCTGAGGATGCATGCAGTTATAGAGGACAGAAAGCAACAAAGAGCAGCAGGACAAGGGCTCATTTTTTGGAATACAGGTGTTTTCTCATGCAGCACATCTGAAAGATGCATGTGCAGGAATTATGAACTGTTAACACTGCAAAGGACATTAGATACTGTGTAGTCCTAGAGTCATGGATTATTAAAACTGGTCCTATCCATGTTCTTCATTTCTTGTCAGGAAGGGCCATAGATGTCAGTGTCAAAAGATAATAACCAAGATGTGACTGCAGCTCATTTCAGAGCATCTCACCCTATAGCATCAGCATGTGAAGGTCTATTCTGGTCCACACTGAGTGTGTACATTTGCATCCTCCAAAGCCCGGAAATGATGTGCAGAAAAGGTAAACTTCACCTTGATGCCTGATCCCCAGCAAAATAAAACAAACCAAGACGCAAACAAAAACTCCTAAAATAAAGAGAAAAATAAGCATTATAATAAGAGCTCTTAGCAAAACAAATTCCCCTTGTTCTGACAGTGCTGGCAACACCTGCAAAGGCCATTTCTTTTTCCCATGTTTTCCAAGCCTGCAAAGGCCATTTCTTTTTCCCATGTTTTCCAAGCCCATATCTCTGTGTCTTCGATTATCATTTCTGGTGTGAACACAAATATCCCCACCCTAAAACATCCCAACCAGTCTTGGGATAAACTCTGTATCACAAATAAAGGGAGAGACCCCCCATGAAGAGAAGCTGAGTGGGTGCAGGAATGCATGGACTTCGGCTTTACAGATCAGCCATGGAAATTCATCACAGGGTGCCAAGCCTCCTGGGACTCCTGGATGGAAAGACAGAACTCTTACTCAGGTAAACCCACTGAAGTTCAATCACCAGGTAGAGAACTAGAAGCCCTTTGAACATTTCAGCTATTGGCAGATGTCAGGAGTTTGTCTGTCTGTCCAAATTCCATTTCTTACACTCCGGTTAATGCTGACATGGCGGAACCTCTAGGTTTCGTTTCTCTTTCTGCCTCATAATCTTCCCTTTATTTCTCCTGAATGGCCTCCCTCAATCTGAGATGTATGATCAAATGTGCTGAGCACTTTCCTCCTGTCCATTAGTGTGTGTGCAGACACGTGGAGTGATGGTGTGGGCATGCATGGACACTGCTGTCCACGCATGTAGGGGGTTTCCCACACATACACGAGCACCTATGCTGTGTGCATGCTTGCTCGTAAACCATGCATCAGCCATGGTCCTCCTGGCTGCTGTGCAATTCACACTCGAATGCAATTAACTCTCCCTGCTGGCAGTAATTTACACACTCCTCACGGAGCCAAAGGGAAATTAGGCAGGAATTTGGCTCTGCTCTCATTCTGGATTCTCCCTTATCCAGCCCCTTGGCCTCCTTGCCCTGATAATGGAGAAATAAAAGCAGGGCTGCCATCAACCATCCCATAAGCCAAAAATACCATTAGAGTTTATCGGGCAAAGACAGACGAGGTTCTTTCCACCATAGAGAAGCATATGGTGATAGTTACCAGATAGGCTCAGGTAACAAACAAGCCAAGGTCTGGGCCCAATTCCACCACTTCAGTGAAACCACTTGATGGGGAAGAACACACAAGACAATTCATGGACCAGATTTCAGGGCTTGAACTAGGTGATACTTGTGGCTCTTCTGGACTCTATGGACTCAGCAACATATCCAGGACCACAGACTCAGAGGAGGAACCAAATCAGTGTTCATCAACCAGACGTGTTTTCTTGAACAGATTTATCTCATCATCATTAGTCATTGAAGGCTTAACTTTATGTCAGGCACTCTGCTATGTGATATGTATTATTTAATTCTCACAACCCTAAGAAATTAATATAATTAGTTTTCCCATTTAACAGATGAGGGAACTGAAGCTTGAGGAAATTGAAGCTTAAAGGAACCAAGTAAAGATATTCACAGCAAAAATGTAGAAACAGAGCTGAACCAAAATTTTCTGATGCCAAAGCCCTTGATCTTAATCACTGCACACTCCTTTGATCTGTGACCTTTAGGGCAATGCACCTGCAGTGGCTAACTCCTATCTATACCCAGAGGGGGAATTTAAGGATGCACAAATATTTTAGATTAAAAAAAATTTTTTTTCATTTGATAGTAACCAGCCAAATGACCCTTAAATTTTCAAATTTCTCACACTGAAGTATGCATGAAAATGCAAATCTTGGGTGAGGCTCTGGACTCAGAGAAGCCAGAAACAGTGGGGAAGGGGTGGAAACAAAGGGATTCAGAGAAAATGTTTCCACTGAATGCTCAATAAACTGTGGAATCCTTTTCCCATCCCACTCCCAGGAACCTGGGGGGTGTAATCTCTGAGAAAACTGAATGGCCCAAATAAAACACTCAAAGATACTGAGATTTGTGACTCCTCACAACAATATACCCAATCCCCTTGCAATAAAGTCATCAGATTGAGTCTCAGTCATGTATGCACCCCTCCTACTAGTGTTTAGGCCATCACTTTAAGATATGAGTGGAGGACTGAGGATCTCTGAGATCAGGAGAGTATACAGTGTGAAAAAGATATAAAGACAACAGAGAGAGCAGAAGAAAACAGACAAACAGAAAACAAACAAAAAAAAAACCCCTAGTATCTTGTAAGAAAAAAGAGAAGGAAAGGAGAAACCACACAAATAGGAAAAATCAGAGAAAAGAAAAGAGCTTTTAGAGTTTAAAAAGATTATAATAATCCCAAATTATTTTCTTTTAGAAGTTTAGTAGTTTAAGGTTTTAATTTTTAGCCTCTGATCTATTTTAAATTAATTCCCTGTGTGGTATGAGGTGGTGACAATTTCTTTTTTAAAAAAAATGTTTTTTCAGCACCATTAGTAGAAAAAAAAGATTTCTTTTCCCCATTCAAACTGCCTTGACACCCTTATCAAAAGTCACCTGAGTCTGTATGTGTGGTGGCTATATATGCTTGAGTCCTTTTTTGGATTTACTACTTTGTGCTAACATTCAACATGTCAGTTCTTTTGCTAATAGTATACTATATGAATAGTATACTGTCTTGATTCTGTAGCTTATACTAAATTAGGCAGTATGAGCTCTTCAACATTCTTCTTTTTCTAGATTGCTTTGGCTTTTCTTACTTATATTTTATATAGATTTCAGATATGTGTCAATTTCCATAAATAACAACAACAAACAACAAAAAGTCCTCTGTCATTTGATTGTGATTGCATTAAAACCATAGATCAACTTGTGGAGAAATGCAGAAATAGCATTACACTAATATTAAAATCTCCAGGGCATGAATATGGCATATCTCTGTATTTAATTCTGTCTTTTAAAATCTCCCTCTTCTAAAGAAGAGTCTCACTTCTATCCCATGCAGGTCCTACTGTGTTTTTCTATCTTACTGACACTCTTAGCTTGGCAAGGGGTGAAAAGTCATTCATCTGATATCACCCAATTAAATCCCTCTTTGACGAATTTAAAATTGAAGAGCTGAATTTTCCAGATTCAGTATCCAGAAGATAAGGTTTAAGGTTTTAGACTGAGCTCCCCAGAGGTAATCCAGCTCCTACATTTCTGCAGACTTTTTGAGCTTTTCTTTTAACTTTGAAGTTACCAAATATGCTTCAAAGCATTTCTTTAAGTAAGGTAAACTATTATCTGATATCACCCAATTAAATCCCTCTTTGATGAATTTAAAATTGAAGAGCTGAATTTTCCAGATTCAGTATCCAGAAGATAAGGTTTAAGGTTTTAGATTGAGCTCCCCAGAGGTAATCCAGCTCCTACATTTCTGCAGACTTTTTGAGCTTTTCTTTTAACTTCGAAGTTACCAAATATGCTTCAAAACATTTCTTTAAGTAAGGTAAACTAATGCTTCCTACTTTAGCTTAGAAAATATAATGTAGCATTTAATATTACTACAGATGAGCATAATTTGAAACAAATTAATCCTTGTTATGTCAAACAAATTATGATTATTTTCAGATACTCTATGTTGGCTCATGTTCAAATGTTTTAATGCAATCCAAATTTGTAACTTGACAAAGATATGGTTTTCAGAAAATTCAGAGCAAAAGAAATGATAGAAAGATCAGAAAATATCAGTCACTTTATCAATTGTATAGTATTCCTTCAAAGTTCATTAAAAACGTAATCTGTGACATAATTCTTCAATTTTAATATTCTCAAATAATATCCCAGAAATGAGCTGAGAAGTTTGTGGTGAACATGCCATATTTTCATATCTTCTCTTAGAAAGCGCTTGAGAAATAAGTGAATCTGAGTTTAGAGAAGGCTTGTTCACATCCAGAAAGACACCATTTCTCCATATAAGCCAATTTCTTTTCCCTAACCTCTCAGCTCTCTAGGCTGGCTTGGAAGTATTGTATGTAATTTATAGGTAACTCCCTGGAAGAAGCTGATTACTTCAGAAAATGTACCTCTCTTTATGACCAGCATACTTTCTGAATTTATTAAATCAATATGAACATGGGAGATCCCAAAACTGAGAGCATTAGAGAACTCCACTTGACCAGCCATGCCTTTGCTTCTCTGGATGTGTTTTTGTACAGCACTGATCCTCACAGCATCTCTCCATACAGCAAGTGAGTCGAATACTCATTAACCCACTCCAGTATTCTTGCCTGGAGAATCCCAGGGATGGGGGAGCCTGGTGGACTGCCGTCTATGGGGTCACACAGAGTCGGACACGACTGGAGTGACTTAGCAGCAGCAGCAGCAGTAGTAGCTAAGGGGATTCCCAGGTGGCGCTAGTGGTAAAGAATCTGCCTGACACGAAGGAGGCAAAAGAGAAGCAGGTTCCATCTCTGGGTCTGGAATATTCCTGAGAGGAGGAAATGGTAACACATTCCAGTACTCTTGCTGAAAAATTCCATGAAGAGAGGAGCTTGGCAGGCTGCAGTCCACAGGGTCACAAAGATATGACTGAGCACCCTCGCATTTAGGCAGCAATAGCTAATGGAATCAGTCCTGTCTGCAGCTGCTTTGAACTGTGAGGACATGAGCCTGAAGCCAATGTGAGTCCTCAAGCTACAAACGGGTGAAGCCTGCCTGATAAGAGAACCAGCCAGGCAGAAGGCAAGTGGACAGAAAGAGAAACCCTGGATCCCTGACGTGGATTGAGCCCCTGAAACAAGGCACATCAATGTGCCAGTAAATCCCCTTTGGGGCTTCAGGCAATTTCTGTTGAGTTTTCCATCAATTGGAATCAAAAGACCCACGTCTAAACCAAAAGGCCGTCTACATAATGGCAATTTGGCTGGATGACAAGCTTTTCCAGTTTTAAGGGGTTTTACTATTATATGGTCCAACTACCTGCTTCACCAAACACCTGCCTCACTCCAACTAGTGTTTGTCATCTCTCATACTCTAGGCATGTAGGAATTCTACAGTCTGGGCTCAGGGAGTGCAGACAAATAAGACATAGATTAGACCGTAAGGACCTGATAGCTTCAAATCTTTAAGCAGAAGCAGTTTATGAGGTGCTATTTAAAAGACAAACACAAGTCTTTTAAGTAATAGAAAGAGAATAGAACCCAAGTTTTCTGATAAAGGGCTCTTTGTGGCAGCCAGTAATTCCTCTCTGGTTAAATGTAATCCCACTCATTCATTTTCATGTGTTCTTTTCCTCATAAATTACAGTGGAGGGGCGATCAGCCCATGGACCACATCCAGCCCATCCTCCATTTTTGTAAGTAAAGTTTTATTGCAATACGACCATGCCCATGTGTCTACTTACTGTCTATGGCTGTTTTCACACGGCAATCACAGAGTTGAGTAAATGGAACAAATACTGTATGGACCACATACCCAAAAATGTTTACAATCTTAGTAAAAACTGTCAATCTCTGAACCATATATTGAATTCTTGCTTTGTACTAAGCTGCAATGTCAGGCAGTCATTGTCCTCAGTAAGCTCACAGGCTAGCGCCTCCTAGAGGGAGATGATCAAGTTAACAAACACTAGAGCACATTGTGAAATGATGTGACAGGGAAAGGGCAAAACTCCCATAGAGTGATAGGAAAAGAAACCTACCCAGCGTGAAAGGTAGTCAAAGGCGTCCTCTTAAGTCTGGATCTGAAGGACATTGGAGAGGATTGGGGTGGGATAGAAAGAATTTCAGGCAGAGGGAGCAGCTTATCAACAGTGATAGTTGCAAGGCACTTCAGACTAACAGAAGAATTTCAGGTTTTCAAATGTTTATTACATTACTCAAACCATTTAAAGGTGTATATTGTAATTTTAAAGGTAGAACTTAAATGCTCTTTCAAAAATTTTTTTAAAATTCCCTGGTGGCTCAGCAGTAAAGATTCTGCCTGCAGTGTGGGAGCCAGAGGAGATGCAGGTTTGATCCCTGGGTCAGGAAGACCCCCTGGAGAAGGAAGTGGTAACCCAGTCCAGTGTTTCTGCCTGGGAAATCCCAGGCAGAGGAGCTTGGGGAGTTACAGTCCATAGAGTCCCAAAGAGTTGGTCACGACTGAAGTGGCTTAGCACACGTTTAGACTAATGATGAGACCATGTAATGATCCTAGGATTATGACTGAAGTATATGTGCCTATATTTCACTGTAACTGGACTTGAAATCAGGAGGGAATAAGTGGAAGTGCCAAGTGAGGAAGCTGGAATACAGGTTGAGTCAGATTACCCAGAGCCTGAAAAGCCACAATAAAGAAACATAGGCATTGTCATGAGAGTGAAGAGGTACTCTTTTCTTTTTTAATTGAAGTGTAGTTGATTTCTGTCATTTGTGTATGATCCTTGAACCTCAAGGTAAAACTTGTTTAAAAAAAAAAAAAAGAACTTCACAATTGGAAGCATTTTCAAGAACTAACTAGTTACAAGATCACTAATTCTCCTCCACCTTGTACAGTATGACTCTTGAGATCAGGAAATGACTTTATCCTGAGCAGAGGGCTATTTTTATGGGCTCACTTAGTGAGAGGATAAGGTAGCCTCTCCTGCTTATGAGGATCCCTCAGCAAGCTTCCTCTCATCTATGACCCATGCATCAGCTTCTGTAATTTCTGTGATTTCCTATAGGAAATCTAGCCGGCCTGGATTCCATCTTGATTACATACCAGCTGTGTGGTTATGAGCAATTTACTTCTCTGTGCACAATTACCTATTTATATAATATTATCTATTATATGATATTACTTATATCTCTGATTGCTGTTAGTGCTAAATAAGATGGTCCATGGAGAGCATTTAGCAGAGTACCAGGCAAACAGTAAGCACCCAACAAATGTTACTTATTATCCAAGTAGCTATTATTCAGGCAGTGTTGGAGGAGCACAGAAGACAGTATGATCTGTTGCAGTATGTATCTTGTCATTGCTTTCTCCAAAGCCCTTCCTTTGTGGAACCATCCCTTCCTCAATCTGTGTGGATCCAGCCCAGCATCTGAGGGTGGGTAGAGTCAATCATTTAACCTATTCCATTGCAGGGATCGGTACAAGGCAAACAAAATAGACTGATTTACTTGGAGAAGCTAGTTCAGAGATGTGGAGAATCATGACTCTTGGAAACAAAGTCAAAGGAAAGATCACTAATTTACCAACCTTCCAAGCTTGATACATGTGGTCAAGCCTTTGCTTGCATCTTTTTTCTAAGTAGTCCCTTCTAGCTCCACAGAGCCTTAGTTGTTAGGGAATGAAAGGAATTCACATTCATGCAGCTGTCACTCTGTGCCAAGTACTGTGTTGTTCACATATAATCCCAACTACAAACATGTAAAGAAGTATTACCTTTTATACTATATAAGCAAGAAAGAAGGGTTGGAATTATTAAAACTGTAACTCACAGTATAGCTTTTGTTTCCTAGTAGATTAGCCAGAGCTTCTATGAGGAGAAGGTCAGAGAGTCACTTATATGGACAATGAGTCACCCAGAAAAGAGGTGACTCCTGACAGGGGCTCTCGTGGTCAGGAATCACTACCACATCAGATACTCCCAAGGCATGACTGGCTCTGCATTTTTCTCAGGTGTCTCTCTCTTCTTGTCTCTGAACCTCTCCCCACGACCAAGCTCATCATGATTTCAGCTTGCTCCTGGTCCACATCGTACACCCCAACCCCAAGTCCTCTCTGCCACCCTTAACTCAGCTCTCTGAGTTCAGTGACTCATTCTCTCATTTATAAGTTCACGGCCCTGAAGGAGGACTCTAGTCCCTCCAGTTCTCATTTCCCATGGCAGATCTGAGGTTACAGTTCACCAGCAGGTCTGTGGTTGGCACCCTAGGATCAGTCATCACCATGAGAAGAAAGACCCAACTGGGCAGAATACAATCATTCCACTTGTAATTTGAGCAATGAGTGCAATGAATGGGGTACAGTCCCTTGGGGTAAATCAGCTATGCCTGAGAACTCTACCACAAATAAGATTTGTTTATGTATGTCACCAAAATGGTCAGTTGAAACCATTCAACTGTAATAGAGAATCCAATTCATAGAAGCCTAAACATACAAAGTATTTGTTTTTCTTCTCATTAGAGACATCTGGATGTAGGCAACCTACAGATTAGAAAATATCAAGGACCCAGGCTCTTTTCTTTCTGTTCCACCTTACTGATTTGTGACAACACATGGTCACAGTAGGGCTGACATACTTCTGGACCTCAAGTTCATCTGTGGGAAGGGGAAAGGAGAGTCAAAGTGCTTTCACATCATTGTTCCATGACTTTCACTGGGGAAGGGAAGACCTTCTCAGCAGACTTCCTCTTATAATTTATTATCCAGAACGAAACTACCAGTCAATTCTCTAATCCAATCGATGAGAGGTCTATGAATGATTTAGGCCAATCATCGACATCCCCTGAGCCTGGGGTAGGGATTTATGGTCTCAGAGATCAAGGGATGGAATATGCTGGTTTTCTGAGAAAGTACTATAGTTCAGTTAGGAGAAGAAAAGGCTTTTAGTGGAGCAACAAACAGCACTTTCTTTAATAGAACACTTCTCCAAAATAAGAGACCCTGAATACATTCCCCCTACAGCTGGCTGAATGCTTCCAATAGACAATAATTGCTTGTTGAGTAGGATAAGCAACTGAGTGAATGAAAGAATACTTTGACTCATTAAAGGGAGAAACTAATACAGAATAGAAAGAAGACCAAAGTGGTTGTCAGTTCAGCTCAGTTCAGTTCAGTCGCTCAGTTGTGTCTGATTCTTTGCGACCCCATGAACTGCAGCACGCCAGACATCCCTGTCCATCACCAGCTCCCAGAGTCCACCCAAACCCACAAGATACAAATATTTCAGAAATCTCATGAGATCATGAATCACATCTGTCAAACTCAATTTCTTCATCTGTAAAATAAGACTGAATAATCCATTCATCATAAACTTGATTTAGGGATTAAATAAGACTTTATGATCTTTGAGATCATAAAGAGTTAGGAAATATTGTTTTAATTTACAAGCAATGGAAACAAGACAACAAAGACAGGAGGAAACCAGCATGAGTCAACAGGCCTTAGAAATATCATCCTTACAGGGAAGGGGGTGCTCCACAGACAGAAAGGCAGAAATGGAGCCTGGGCAGATACATATTCTGATTGGCTGAGTCATTGTTGTGTTGATTTTATCTTCTGAAGATGAAAGATGACTTCCATCTGAATAACATAGGAAGTGCTGAAAGATTGGAAACCCAACTCATTATTCTGGGAAGTCCAGAACTTGGATTAAGAAATTGAAAGACATAAGATAGAAAAAGTAAAGCATCCAGCTCCCCTGGGGATATCCTACTTGGCCCAATATAATGAAATCACTACTTCCAGGTTACATTACATTGTAGAACCACAGATGAGTATAGCTGGCTGCCTGAAGCAACTGTTGTTCAGTCGCTCAGTCATATTCAACTCTTTGAAACCCCATGGACTGCAGCACACCAGGCTTCCCTGTCCTTCACCATCTCCCAGAGCTTGCTCAAACTCATGTCGATTGAATTGGTGATGTCATCCAATCGAGCTCAGTTTGATTTCATAAAACTTAGTGACAGTCGTTTTTACAAATATTTTAGCTATATTCAGGCACATGGTGAAGGAATATTCCCTACCCCCATGATGTCAAATATGGCCACCAGGCTTGATTTGGCCTGTGCCTGTGGGCAGAAGCGTCATGAGTCACATGCAGGTAGAAGAATGAGAGCTGGTGTACAATTCACCATTCTCCCTCCCCTGACAGAGGAACTGACTCCAAACAGTGGAAGCTCTGCAAGCCTCGGTCCCAGGGTGAGGATGACATCAAGTGGGAACCCTTCCCTCCAGACCCTCCATGGAAGCAAACAGAAACACAAGCAAAGCGATATTGTTCTAAACCACTAAACTGTTTCGCTGCAACGTAATGCCATGTAACCTAATACCACTGTGGTCACATGGAAGCAGTAACAGGAGGAGCTAAAACATTCTTTGAAGTAAAACAGTCCAGCTTTAGAGGCTCTGACACTTACCAACTGCATGTCCTACCATTCTGCACCCTTCGTCCTTTCTTGTGTTCATCTATCAGCCTAGATCTGTGGTTCTCAGATCTGGCTGCACCTTCAAATCATAAGAGGAACCTCAAATACATGCCCAGCTTCTACCCCAGACATTGTGATTTTATTGGTCTTGCATGGGGCCTGGGCACTAGTACTTTTAAAGCCTTATGTGAAGCTAGGTTTGAGAGCTACTTGTCTAGAATTCTTTAATGTTATTTAACTGGTTCACCCTTCAACACTCAGACTGAAATCTTCTCTAAAATGTTCTCCTGAATCCAAAGTTCCCCCTTGAACTCCAGTAGCAACCTGGTCACAGCTGATCTCTGTAATCAGAACATCACATAAGAGTTCCAAATCTACTTTCTAACTGAGTGTGATTTCCCAGAACACAGGGACTGTAATAAAATCTCCCTATAGCACCAGCAATAAATCCTGGCATCATACTAAATATTAACATGTATAAACAATACATGCTTATTTATTTAAACAGAGAGAATGCCACTTGATTAAACTTAAGGAACCCTTGATGACCTCTGAGAAAACAGAGGTTTTAATGGAAACTTAGAAGAAATGACAATTGTTCTAAATTGGGAAGTGAAAGTACGTTATTTGAAGACACGGTCTTGACATGAGAAATAAAAAGGCAGATAATGGTGATCAAGAGAATGGGTCATTTTCAGGATGGGGAAAAAGCCAGTTTTGTAGCATCAGAAATGGTCATTCTAAAGGAAAACATGTGTTTCGGCATAAAAGTATCATTTCTGTTAGTCAAGGGTTCAGAAATAGAAAAATGGGGCGGAGAAAAGAACATAGGAATACAAAATGTCACACATGGTTATTTCTGAAGTAAGGTTTGGGTGATACTCTTTTCCAGTAGGTGCTCAATAAGTATTTATTGAAGGGATAAATGTTCTTGCTGTGGGCGAATGCGTATATTTTTTCACAGGTGCAGAGTTGAGCTCATAGTGTAGCTTAAGGCACAATATAATCTCAGGTCCGTTAAGCCTTCTCGTATTTCCCCTTATAACTAACGGTTTTTCTTCAATGTGTTGTATAAATGTCATTGGATATGTAAGTATCCTTGAAAAATGCACAGCATTGCTTTAGTCAGTAAGTCGTGTCCGACTCATCTGCAACCCCAGGACTGTAGCCCACCAGCCTCCTCTGTCCATGGGATTTCCCAGGCAAGAGTACTGGAGTGGATTGCCATTTCTTTCTCCAGGGCATCTTCCTGACCTTGAGATCGACCCTGAGTCTCCTGCATTGGCACGTGGATTCTTTATCAGGTAGCCACCAGGGAAGTTCATCGCCTTGTATACCCTATTTCAAATTGACAAAATATTTTGCTATGCATCTCATTCTGCTTCATGTGTACTCGACCCAATATTCTTGAGCTCTGTGGTAACATATTTATCTTAAGAGTTTCCAACTGCTGCATGACATGTCATTGTAGGCATATTCCCTATCACGGCCAACCATTCTCCCAGTGATGAGCACGTAGCTTACCTCCCTGCTTGTGCTCAGTTGCTCTGTCATGTCTCTTTGCGACCCCATGGACTGTAAGCCTGCCAGGCTCTTCTGTCCATGGAATTCTCCTGGCAAGAATACTGTGGTGCCATATACTTCTCCAGGGCATCTTCCTGACCCAGGGATAGAACCTGTGTCTCTTGCATCTCCTGCATTGGCAGGCAGATTCTTTACCACTAGCAGATTCTTTACCACTTTATTTCCTAGTCACCTGGGAAGCCCTCCCCACTAGTAGAAAAATCATTTAAATGGACAACCTCACACACGTCCTGACATGGACTTGAGAAACAGTTTCTTAGGGATAAGTATCCAGACAAGGGATTGTTAAATTATAGGCTAGTCACTTACTTAATTTCAACAGGTACTGACAAAAGTCTCTCCAGAACAACTGCACAGTTTACTGGTACTAGCTGTGCTTGAGAGCTGCTTCCCCAGAGCAGCTCTAGAATCCCTCTATATGATCCCTCTAGAATTTTTGCCATGCTGACAAATGTTATATGCTACTGTTTTCCCTTTGAATTTCTCTGACTACTGGTGAGGTCAATGATCTCTTTACTTACTGATCACATTATGGTGCCCCATTAATGAAGTGATTTCTCTTCTCTTTGCCCATTTTTCTATTTATTTTCTTTTTCTCTCAATCTCTGTGTGTGTGTATGATGTCATCTCTGAACATTACAAGTAATTCCTTCTGCTCCATGTCTCTGCCAACTTTGTCCATTGAAAATTTCATTGAACTGAAATCCTTAATAACGATATATTAAAATCCATCAAGCTTTGTTCTCATGGATTCTGCCTCAAAGATTTAAGAGTCCCATTTCTATTCCAAAATTACTATAATAATCCCTTTATTTTTTCTATTAAGTTTACAGTTTTACTTTTGAAATTGCTTTTTAATTCCTCTGGAGTTCACCATATACATGGTATGAGGTAGGGATTGAACTTTATTTTTTCTGTATTGTAAGCTAATTTTCTCACTACTTTCTGTTACAAGTTTATTCTTTCTTCACTGATTGGTGATGCCATCTCTATCATATGCCATGTTGAATATTAGGCAAGTAGATAAACTGTGTGAATATGAGTGTATTCTTTTCTGTTTCTGATGTGCTGGTTTTTTGTTTTTTGGTGTTTTTTTTGCTGTTCTTCTACAGTATTTAGTGTAACAACTTTGCATCAAGCTTTAATATTAAGAAGAATGATTCCAAACTCTCCCACTTTCTTTGGTCTTCTTAAAATTTTTTAAAACTATTTTATACTTTATATTCCCATGAAAATTCTAGATATAATTGTTGAGTACTTAAAAAGATTCTGTTAGGATGGGAGGTGGAAAAAATAGGTAAAGGTGGTCAGAAGGTCCAAACTTCCAGCTATAAAATAAATCAGTTCTGAGGATATAATATACATCATGGTGAAAAAAGTTCATAATACTATATTGTATATCTGAAAGTTGCTAAGAGAGTAAATCTTAAAAGATCTCATCACAAGAGAAAAATTATAACTATGTAAGCCTGGCGTGCTGCGATTCATGGGGTCACAAAGAGTCAGACATGACTGAGTGACTGAACTGAACTGAACTGAACTGAAGGTGATGATTGTTACTTTATTGTGGTAATCATTTCATAACATTTAAAACTAGTACAATACTATGTATTAATTATATCTCAATAAAATTGGAGGGAAAAAAGATCCTGTTAGATTTTTATTGAATTAGCTTGAATGATGATTTATTAAGGAAGAAATGACATCTTCATAAATGTTAAGTCATTCAGTCCATGAACTCAGTACATCAGTTTTCCTTATGTTCTATGACATTTTTCTTCATAAAGGTTTTCTGCATCCTTGACTAGGTTAATTACTACATTATACTTCCTAAAGCTAATGTAATTAATTCTCTAGACAATTATTGCTGAGATAGAAATTGCAGTTGACACCTTAGCTACTTTTTTTTTTTTTCCCGGCAGTGCTGTATGGCTTGTGGGGTCTTATATACCTGACCAGGAATTCAACCCAGACCACAGGGATGAAAGTACCAAATCTTAACCACTGGACCACTAGGGTATTCCCACTACTATTTTGTATTCAATTAACACAGATTACTTTGCTAAAAAACTATGAAACAAAATGCGGGGAAAGAATACACATGAAAAGTTTGCTTTTGTAGGGATAAGGCTATTTCTTCCTCTACAACAGAAAGAGTGATACAAGAAAGGTCAAAGATATAGG
>SJYX01023070.1:42796-83039 GCA_006410675.1 Oreotragus oreotragus | reverse complement strand
TTTTTTTTTTTTTTTTGCTCCAAAATCACTGCGGGTGGTGACTGCAGCCATGAAATTAAAAACCATTTACTTCTTGGAAGGAAAGTTATGACCAACCTAGACAGCATATTAAAAAGCACAGACATTACTTTGCCAACAAAGGTCAGTCTAGTCAAGGCTATGGTTTTTTCAGTAGTCATGTATGGATGTGAGAGTTGGACTATAAGGAAAGCTGAGCACTGAAGAATTTACACTTTTGAACTGTGGTGTTGGAGAAAACTCTTGAGAGTTCCTTGGACCAAGGAGATCCAACCAGTCCATCCTAAAGGAAATCAGTCCTGATTATTCACTGAAAGGACTGATGCTGAAGCTGAAACTCCAACATTTTGGCCAACTGATGCAAAGAGCTGACTCATTAGAAAAGACCCTGATACTGGGAAAGATTCAAGGCGGGAGGAGAAGGGGATGACAGAGGATGAGATGGCTGAATGGCATCACTGGCTCAATGGACATGAGTTTGGGTAAACTCAGAGAGTTGGTGATGGACAGGGAGGCCTGGTGTGCTGCAGTCCATGGGGTCACAAAGAGTCCGACACGACTGAGTGATTGAACTGAAGTGAATCCCCTCCACTGACTTTCCATTTCTATTGGTTTTTCTAGCAAAGAGGCTTTGAGAAGAGTTATTCTTTCTGTGAGTTCAAGAGGAGTAAGTTTAGTGCATATGACTTCACCGAGACCATTTGAGAAGGGCTCTTTGGAGAGGAATTGGATAATTTTTATCACTGTCACTGTGGCTGGTTACTGAACTGGCTTCCTCTCTGTCATCAGCTCTACCCCTACTCTATTACTGAAGATTTTTTTCAACAGGGTCCATGTATTTTAAGAGTTTTCTAGCTTGGGAAGGGAAGAGGAGGAGGAAGTGAAACTTCTGGAGTTGCATTGCTAAAGAAAGTGCTCATTCTTTCAGACACTTTGCTATCAAATTCTTATTCAAAGTTCCTCTTTGGTGAGGTAAGACTTTCCCCACCCTACCCCCATATTCAAATTAAAAAGTAGTGTGACAAAGTAAAAAATTCATCACTGGAGTGTCTTGAAGAACAGATGTTTTTTGCACCTGGATCCATTTCTCTTTTCCTCCTTTCTATATCAGGTCCAGTTCCCTTTCCAAATCTCCAAGATAACTTGGAATGAAACCAAAGTTACACTTCTGAAGCACAGTAAAACTTAAATCACGTGACCATCTCAAAATGTAAAAATATGGTTTAGAAATAAGTGGAGACACAGATAAATTATTAAAAGTAAATGTAAGACTATTACAAATAATAACATAAAACTGAAAATAACCTGAGTGGCATGTGTCGTAAATGAAGGGTCAGACTGAATCATCTGTATAAAGATTCATCAATTATTTATAATGATTTTTACAAGTGTATCCTTACTGTTCTCCACAATAGAAGTGAGGAAGATGACTCATGGTTGAGTGTGACAATCCAGATACAAATGATCAGGCACAAACTTAACCCGTTTTGTAAGAAGAAACCTACATAAACTCAAGCTTGAAGTCATATGAGAGATGTTAACAATAACCTCTTCTGAGCAGAGGAAACAGGCGATTTGGGGTTCCTTTTTTCTTCAAAAATCCATATTTAAAATTTTTGTATAAAAATTATATTCTTATATAAAGCAAAAGACTTAAAAAGGAAGAAAACAGAAAACCAAGCAAAGACAAACAAATATTAGAGATGCATGCCCAGGCTTAGCATGGCACAAGTTAAAGAGTAGAAAAGTTTGAGTAAATCACCAAATTTTGTTCGTGCCTCAGTTCCCTTTTCTGTAAAGTTGGAAGTACTGCCTTCCTTTGGCACAGAGGTTTTTTGATATTGAAACATCTTCCCATGAACAGCTTTGAAATGCATTCAGCTAATGATAATTTCCCTTGCATAAATGAGGGAGTGGGTGTACGTAAAGACAAAAATAAATTGCTCTCTGTTTCTTTGATTTCTTTTAGCTGTGTTGTTAAACTTTACATATTACTTCAGGGAAAACATATACCCTCTAAATTACTCTAATACTGTTCTCTGCTAAATACTTGGAAAGTAGGAGAAAGGAGAAAAACTTCCTCAGTTTCAGCCCCAAATCCTACCATTGGAAACCCAGCAAAACTGTTGTATGAAATATTTGGAAAACCTTCAAGTCTACATTTTCTGTTTCTAATAAGACTTTGGAGAAACAGTCTGAGAATTGTTAATTTCTTGCCTGAAGACACATAAAATAAGTCTCAGAGTTAGATTCTACTTTTAGGTTAGAGCTTGGACACTTGGTCACTAATGCACCCCACCTCAAAAAAAAACTCCAAATAAACATACAGTAAGAACCAGTGAGAAGATGGTGAGGCGTCTAGGAGGAGGAAGTCCTTTGGAAATAAGAAGTAGAAAAAGTAGGGTGGCCACACAAGGAGAAGGAGCTCAAAGGGCAAAAGGCGCAGTGCCAGAAGTCAGGTTGTCCTTTCCCAGCTGTGTCCTGGCCCAGCCTCGGGTGCCCCTTACCATGGGCATGGGGGAGGGTGCCCACATGACACAGTCTGAACTGTGTGAACTAGGGTGACTGCCCAGGGTGTCTCAGTCAGTGGGAGGACATTACTGCGCTGAGGGCTCCCTGAATCTCTGGATTGAAAAGAAGTGTCTAACAACCCTACTTGTTCAACCATAATGTTTACATGTGGTTTCTAATTTATGTTTTGCCTCCTTTCCCAGGTTTCTGGGCTTCTAATGTAAGAACACCATGAAGCCAGCCAGGCATTCTATCTTTGAAAAAAGTGGTTTGGAGGAGCTGAAGAACCTGCAGAAAGTCAAAGTTTGCACCCCCGAAAATCCCATGGACAGAGGAACCCGGCAGGCTACAGTCCACGGGGTCGTAGGAGTCGGATATGACTTAGTGACTAAGCCACCGTCACACGCTGTTTAAAACATTCTCTATTTCAGGATGCTTTCTAAAGATGGATTATGGTAGTTTGCTAGGCAGCCCTAGCAAACTAACATAGATATCAAGCAAACACTAATCTAAACTAATCAAAGTAAGTATGAGTGGCTATATTACCATCACGTAAAGTAGAATTCAGACAAAAGAAAATCACCAGACACTTTAAAAAAGGACATTATATAAAGATAAGAGGGCTAGCCCAGCAAGACATAGCAATCCTAAATCCATATGCATCAAACAACAGTGCTGTAAAATATGTGAAGGAAAAACTGACTGAACAAAAAGAAGTGGAAAATTTGATGATTAGTTGGAGACTTCAGCACTCCCTCTCAATGACTAAAAGAATAAGTAGCCATAAGATCATCAAGGATATAGAATTCTACGACACTATCAGACAACAGGATATAATCAACATTTATAAAGTCCATAAATGGCAGAATACATTCTCCTCAAGTCACCATAAAATACCTATCAAGATAGAGATCCCAAAACACATATCAAGACAGAGAGCATCCCAAGCCATAAAACAAACTTCAACACATTTAAAAGAATTAAAATCATACACAGTATATTCTGTTCACAATGGAATCAAGCCAGAAATCAATAATAAAAAGATTACAGGAAGTTCTTCAAGCACTTAAAAAATAAATAACACACTTCTAAACAATCCGAGGATGAAAGAAAAAGCCTGAAAGGAATTTTAAAAATACATTGAGCTGAATAAAAATTAGGTCAGAATTTGTGGGACAAAGCTAAAGCAACATGGAGAGGGAAATTTATAACAATTTTATGTGTACATTAGAAAAGAGGAAAAAAACTCAAATTAGTAATTTAAGATAATCTCAAAACCCTAGAAAAAGATGAGCAGAAGAAACAAAACAAACCCAAGCTAAAAGATGGAAGACAATAATAAAGATAGGAACTGAAATCAGTGAAATTTAAAGTAAAAAACCAATTCAGGAAGTCAAGGAAACAAAGAGCTGGATTTTTAGAAAGGTCAATAAATTGACAAACTTCTAGCAAGACTAACTTTAAAAAGTAACAGAAAAGGCACAAATTGCTAACAACACAAATGAAACCAAGGATATCACTATAGGCTCTGTGACCCCCCCAAATGATAATAAGAAAATACTAAGAATAACTTTACACAGATAAACTAGTCATTAGATAAAATGGACCAGTTCCTCAAAAACATTATCACAACGCACCCTAACTGGAATAGATAATATGAATAAGTCCACAACTATTATGGAAATTGAAATAATAATATAAAAAGGCCTCCAGAAGATCTGTAGGCATATATGATTTCACTGGAAAATTCTTTTCTCTCTCTCTCCTTTTTAAAACTTTACTTTCTGTCTCTTCAATGGAGAATTCTATCAAACACTTAGAAAAGCTAACATTAATCCTGCATGATCCTTTCCAAAAAATGAAAGTAGAATATCTCCATTTTATGCAGTTGGTATTACCAGATAAAGAGTACAAAAAAGAATACACTCAAGATTATAGATATACAAATTCTTAATAAAATATTAGAAAATAGAATCCAGCAACATATGAAAGGAACTACGCACTATGACCAAATGGAGTTTATTTCAAGGGTGCAAGGCTGATTGAACATTAAAAAATCAATTGGTGTAATCCATCATATTAAAAGTCTAAAGAAGAAAAATCATAAAATCACATCAATTGATTCAGAAAAAACATTTGATAAATGTCAACACTTATGTATAAAAAAAGTGCTCAGACAGGTAGTAATAGAGGAGAACTTACTCAACCTAGTAAAAAACATGCACAAAGGAAAAAAAAGTCCCTAAAAATAACATCACAGTAATAGGGAAAGAATAAATGTTTCCCACAAAGAGTGGGAAGGAGGGAAAGATGCCTGCTCTTCCCATTCCTATGCTACCGAGAGCTAAAGTTCTATCCAGGCAATAAAGCAAGACAAGGAAACAAACGATAAACAGATCTGAAAGGAAGAATTAAAACTGTCCCTATTTGTAGATTACATAATTGATTGTCTATATAGAAAATCCCAAGGAATCTTTAAAAAAAAAAAAAACCTCTTAGAACTCGGAAGTGAGTTTGGCAAAAATGCAAAACATAAGACAAAAAATATAAAAATTTGTTTATTTCTATGTATTATTTTATTTCTATATACTATCAAGGAACACAGAGATACCAAAATTTAAAAGAAAACTACATTCAAAAATATAGATATACCAATACTTAATAAAATATTAGAAACTAGAATTCAGAAACATATAAAAAATTATACACTATGACCAAACTATACACTATGACATTATGATCAAATGGAGTTTATTTGAAGGGTGCAAGGGTGATTCAACACTAAAAATCAGTGTAATTCACCATATTAACAGACTAATGAAGAAAAATCATAAAATCACATCAATTGATCCAGAAAAAGCATCTGATAAAATTCAAACACCCATGGGTGAATAAAGCTCTTAGATAGGAAGAGAGGAGAACCTTCTCAACATAATAAAAAGCATATACAAAAAAAAAAAAAAAATTTCCCCCAAATAGCATTATACTAAAGGGGACACTGTGAATGTTCCTACGAAGGCTGGGAAGAAGGGAAGGAAGCCTGTTCTCCCTATACTTAGGCTCTGTGTTAATCACCTAGTCCTGTCTGACTCTTTTTGGCAAGGACTGTGGCCTTCCAGGCTCTTCTGTCCATGGAATTCTCCAGGCAAAAATACTGAAGCTGGTAGCCATTTCCTTTTCCAGGGGTTCTTCCTAACCCAGGAGTCAAATTCGGATCTCCCACATTGCAGGCAGATTCCTTAGTCTGAGTCACCAGGGAAGTCCATTCTAAAGCTACATAGAGCTAACATTCTATCCAGGTCAATAAGACAAGACAAGGAAACAAATGATATACAGATTAGAAAGGAAGAATTAAAACTGTCCCAATTTTAGATAACATGATTTGCTGTCTATATAGAAAATCCCAAGGAACCTTAAAAAAAAAATACTAACTCCTAGAACTCATTAGTGAGATCAGCAATGATACAAAATACAAGATAAATATATAAAAATTGGTTTTATTCCTATACACCATTTTATTTCTGTGTACCACCAAGGAACACAGAGACACATATACATATATATGGGGCTTGCATGCTAAAAACTACAAAAATGCTGAAGAAACAAATCAAAGAAGATGTAAATATACTGAGAAACATATTGTGTTAATGAGTCAGACCACAGAGTAAAGCTGTCATTTCTCTTTCCTCAGACTGATATATAGGTTTAATGCAATTCTTATCAAAATCTCAGCAATATTTTTGTAAAAATGAAGATTATTCTAAAATCTATATGAAAAGACAAAGGAACTAGGATAGCTGAAATAATTTTAGAAAAGTAGAATAAAGTGGGAGGAATAAGTCTACTCAATATGAAGATTAATTACATAGGTACAGTAATCAAGATTATGCAAGGTTGCATTTAAAATGGATAACCAACAAAGACCAAACATATAGCACATGGAACTCTGCTCAGTGCTATGTGACAGCTTGGATGGGAGGGGAGATTGTGAGAAAAAGGATACATGGGTATATGGATGGCTGCGTTCCTTTGCTGTTCACTTGAAACTATCACAACATTGTTTGTTAATCAGCTATACCCCAATACAAAATAAAAAGTTAAAAGAAATTACGCATAAAAAAAGATTGTGCAGTGTTGAAAAAGGGATAGAAACACAGACCATTGGAACTGAATGGGAAAAATAGATAACCTGATAAGGAGTTAATACTCAAAACATATAAAGAACATATAAAAATCAATACCAAAAAAAACCTTCAATTTTTAAATGGACAGAGGATCTGAACAGATATTTTTTTCCAAGACATCCAAATGGCCAACAATGAAACGTAAAACTAGGATTAACATTACTAATCGTCAGGGTACTGCAAATCAAAACTGCAATGAGAGATTACCTCACACCTGTCAGAATGGCTATCATCAAAAAATAAGAAATAACAAGTGCTGGAGAGAGAAGGAAAACCTTGAGCACTGTTGGTGGGAATATAATTGTAGCTTGCCTGTGAGATATACTGGTGGAGAAGCCCAGTCAGCAGTTCACAACTGGGCCTAAAGCTCAGGAGAGTGATATGACTATAATAGATAAGATATCTGGGACTCTCCAGTAAAGAGGGAGATGACATGAAAGAAGCAAGGAGTGAACTGAGTTCCAGGGCACTAGCTCTTAGCCAGATAGAGAAAGAGGATCCAGCCATAGGTAGTAAGAACAAAGGTAGAAAGTCAGGAAGAAAACCAGGATAAATGGCACCACTTCCTGAGAGCAAAAGGAAAGAGAGTGGTAGGAAGTGTGGCTTGGTCAGCGGGGTCAAATGCTACAAAGAGGTCAGAGCTGATAAAGACGGGGAAATAGCCACTGCACTTTCATTGACTTTTGCTTCATGGCTTCCGTGGAGGAGTAGAGTCAGTTGCATTAGTTTCAGGAGTAAACTGGAGGCAAGGAAGTGGACATTTGGACAGAAAATTTGACTCAGACGTAAAGGGAAGGGGGAGGGGTACCTAGAGATTTAGGGGTACCTAAAGCATCAAATCATCAAGGGAAAGGTTTTAAGGGCCTTTGTTTGTTATGCTCACAGGCAGAGGGGACAATTCAAAAAAAAAAAAAAAAACAGAAGGCTGGAGATGTACATGAGACTGGAATGTGCATATATGAAGATATATTATTTAAAGTTCTCATAGTCATGGTTTTTGTTCAAAGCCTGAACGAGGTGCTTTTCCATTAAGTTAAGAAACAAGGTAAGGTTATTTGCTCGCCTTTTCCACATCATGCTTGACATCCTAGCTAATGCAGAAAAACAAGTAAAGAAAATAAAAGGTATACAGATTCAGATGAAATGCAAACTCTCTTTGTTCACATAATGACATGATAGCCCATATAGAAAATTCCAGAGAATTGACCAAATAATTCCTGAAACTAATGAATGATTAAATAAAAATTTCAAGATACAAGGTTAATATCCAAAGTCTTGCTTTCCTATATAATAGCAATGAAAAATCAGGAATTGAGATTAAGTATACAATACAATTTACATTAGAAAACACAAAAAATACTTAGGCATCAACCTAACAAAATATGTATAAGATCAATATAAAGAAAACTATAATACTCTGAGGAAAGAAATAAAATAATTCAATAAATGGAGAGCTATTCCATATTCAAGGATTAGGAAACTCAATATGTTAAGATGACAGTTTCTCTCAAATTGATCTTAGACTCAATGTAATTTCAATAAAAAAAATCCCAGAAAGTTATTTTATTGATAATAACAACTGATTCCAAAGTGTATGTGGAAATACAAAAGACTCAGAATAGTCAAAAGTATTTTGAAGAACAGAGTCCAAAGATGGGTACTCCCCAGCTTCAAGATTTATTATAAAGCTACAGCAACCAAGACAGTATGCAACTGGCCAGGAAATAGAAAAATATATCAAAGGAACAGAATAGAGGGCCAAGAAAGGGAACAACACAAATAAAGTCAAATTATCTTTGACAAAGGAGCAAAGGCAATTCAATGGAGAAATGGCTGTGGGGTTTTTTTAAATAAATGGTGCTGGAATAACTGGATATCTACATCAAAAAATGAATTTAGATGAAGACTTTACACCTGCCACAAAAAACTCAAAATGGATCATATTCTCAAATGTAAAATATCAAACTATAAAACTTCTAGATTATGACATAGGAGAATATCTAGATAACCTTGTATATGGTAATGACTTTTTAAGTACAACACCAAAGACATGACCCATAAGAGGAAAAAAAAAATTGGTAAGTTGAACTTCATTGTAATTAAAGACTTCTACTCTATGAAAGACACTTTTAATAGGATGAGAAGACAAGCTATGGATCTGGAGAAAATACTTGCAAAAAACAAACCTCTTAAAGAACTATAATGTAAAATGTACAAAGATCTCTTAAAATCGAACAATGAGAAAATGAACAACCTAATTAAAAATTGTCAAAAGACCTAAATAGATACCTCACCAAGGAATATATAGAGGTGGCAAATAAACATATGAAAACATGTTCAACATGATATGTTATCAGGGAATGTTAATTTAAAAAGTGAACAGTTAAAAGAGGAGCAAGATGGTGGAGGAGTAGGTGGACGTGGAGTACATCTCTCTTCACGGATACATCAGGAATACACCTTCAGACAGAAGTGCATGCAGAACACCAGCTGAGAGCGGAGAGGAGCACCTGACCAGAGGGAAAAATATATAGAACCATGCAAAACTCAGTAGGACAAAGGAACTAGGGGAAAATACAGGAGTATTAGTAGGTGGACCTACCCTTGCCCAGTGGGGGAACTGAAGCAGGGGTCTGATCTCCACAGTGAAGCAATTGTCTGAGTCAGAGGAGAAACGTTTAAGGCTGAGAGTGAAACACCTGATCTATGGCAGCCTAAACAAAATGAGAATCAGACAGTCCTTGCCACAGCCATGCATATGCTGGGCAGGAATGTGGGTCTCCTGGAAGGGGCAGCAGCTGGGAGCTGGAGTTTAGGGACTGTGGAACAATCCCAGTGCGAGGGTTGCTGTTGACTGTGGAGAGATGGATCGAGGAGATATGAGGGAGGAGATCATGAAGGGAAATGCCTGTGGAGGAAAGCCAGGCAGCCATGGAAGCAAGAGGATACCGCTGAGTCACACATAGGAGGTAGACCCATCACCATAGCCTCTTTGCCCCCACAGGCCAGCATTGGCAGCTGAAAAATAGAGAGACTGGCCCATCAAACGCCTCACGCACTGAACTTCAGGGTAGGACCCCACCCAGGGTGCTCCTTTAAGTTCCTGATGTGCCAATCTGCAGAGTAGGACCCCAGCCAGGGGGACCCCTCTATGTGCCTGACGTGCCAAACAACAGAGAAGGACCCCAGGCAAGGGAGCCCTTTAAGTGCCTGAACAGGCAGAGCTATGGAGAAAGACTGGCCAAAGGGACCTCCTGATTGCCAGCTACAAGAGGCTCAGAAACAGACTCTGATAGGGCCACAACTCCTGCCATGGAGGCAGTTTGTGTCCCTGAACATTTGGTGCCACCAGGGTCCCTGCAAACCAAGCAGCTGTGCCACTTTCACACTCAACTTTCACTGGGGCAGAGCTGCCACAGGAAAAAAAAAAAAAAAAAGAAAAGTCATGTATTTATGTGTGCAGGGTCACTTAGGTCCTGTCTGATTCAGCGACCCTGTAGACTGTGGCCTGCCAGACTTCTCTGTCAGAGAGGGGGTTCTGTAGGCAAGAATACTGGAGCGTATTGGCCAGTACTGGTTGCCATACCTTTCTAGAGCACTATATTTCCTTCTGCTATAGCTGCCAACCCCCCTGAGTACCTGGTGCTGCAAGAATCCCTGCAACCCAAGAAGCTGCATCACCTCCACACCTGGCCCTCACAGGGGCAAACCCAAGCCCTCCGGGGCAGCCTCAGGAGCAAACCCCAGTGGACTGCCCACATGTAAAGGTGGAACTAAAACCATAATTGAAACTCAGGGGCAGTGTGGCTAAGGAAGAAGACCCCAAGCCTTTCCACCAGCTGTACAAGCTGCTTTTGACATGTGGTTAAATCCACATGATCAACTATGCAGGCTCTCTGTCTGTGGAGTATATAAAAGGCCATTGAGAGCTCCCCCCAAAGAAAAAGCACTAGCTCTGATAGCTGTGGACACTGGAGGCAAGAATATAGGACCAGATTAGAATCTGAGCAGCCCCCACAGCAAGTCCAGAGATCAGTACAGTGTTGGAGGGCATCCTAGGGAGGTAAGGTGAACTGGGATTCCCAGTGTGGGAAAGGACTCTGACAGCAGTGACTCAAGAAAAACTTTATTATTCTTATATTTTAACTTGTTCTGTAGATTCTTTTGGATTTTTTCTTTTTTTTTTTTTTTCCTTCCCTCTCCCTCCCTCCCATTGTAGTTGTCAATTTTATTGGTACTATGAAATCCAATTAATCTTTTGAGCTTTTGTTTTCTTTTCAGTCACGTTTTTTATTGTTGTCATAAACGTCTATCTCTACGCTGGACTTTTGCAGTTCTGTGGAGTTGTCCTCTTTTTTTTTCTTTTCTCTTTAATTTTAATTTTTTAAACCTATTATTATTTTTCTACATTTATTCCTTTATTTCCCTGTTCTTTTCCCCTTGCAGTTAAACTTTAAAGTATATAAATCTTCTTTATCTACCTCTATTTAATGTTGCATATCTATTCTTTCTTTCCTTTCTCTCCTTTCCTCTCAATATATTTGTTAGTTTTATTTTCAGTGCTTTATTCCCCAATTGACATCTTGCTTTAGTTTTATTTTCCAGTTTGTGCTTTAATTAGTTTTGTTCTGGTAGATATAATTTTTGCTTTCCTTTGTTCCACAGGTCAATCTATTGTAATTAATTTTGTTGGACTCTTTTGATTTTGCTTATGGGTATATTTGTATATGTGTATATTCAGTCACAGTTTCTACTGTTGTTATAAACCTCTGTCTCTACATTGGGCTTTTGCAGTTCTGTGAAGTTTTCCTTTATTTCCCCCTTTTATCTAACTTGTTCAGTTTTTTCTCTTTTCTCTTTAATTGTAATTTTTAATTTTTTAAACCTATTTTACTTCTTCTACATTTACTCCTTTGTTTGCCTTTCCAACTGTTCTTTCCCCCTTGCAGTTAATCTTTAATGTATGTAAATCTTCATCTATCTCTATTTAACTTTGCATATCTATTGTTTCTTTCTTTTCTTTCTTTCCTTTCCTCTCAACATATTTGTTAGTTNTGCAGTTCTGTGGAGTTGTCCTCTTTTTTTTTCTTTTCTCTTTAATTTTAATTTTTTAAACCTATTATTATTTTTCTACATTTATTCCTTTATTTCCCTGTTCTTTTCCCCTTGCAGTTAAACTTTAAAGTATATAAATCTTCTTTATCTACCTCTATTTAATGTTGCATATCTATTCTTTCTTTCCTTTCTCTCCTTTCCTCTCAATATATTTGTTAGTTTTATTTTCAGTGCTTTATTCCCCAATTGACATCTTGCTTTAGTTTTATTTTCCAGTTTGTGCTTTAATTAGTTTTGTTCTGGTAGATATAATTTTTGCTTTCCTTTGTTCCACAGGTCAATCTATTGTAATTAATTTTGTTGGACTCTTTTGATTTTGCTTATGGGTATATTTGTATATGTGTATATTCAGTCACAGTTTCTACTGTTGTTATAAACCTCTGTCTCTACATTGGGCTTTTGCAGTTCTGTGAAGTTTTCCTTTATTTCCCCCTTTTATCTAACTTGTTCAGTTTTTTCTCTTTTCTCTTTAATTGTAATTTTTAATTTTTTAAACCTATTTTACTTCTTCTACATTTACTCCTTTGTTTGCCTTTCCAACTGTTCTTTCCCCCTTGCAGTTAATCTTTAATGTATGTAAATCTTCATCTATCTCTATTTAACTTTGCATATCTATTGTTTCTTTCTTTTCTTTCTTTCCTTTCCTCTCAACATATTTGTTAGTTCTGTTTTCATTGCTTTATTCCCCACTTGGCACCTTGCTTTAGTTTTGTTTTTCAGTTTGTGCTTAAGTTAGCTTTGTTCTTAACTGGTAAATATAATTTTTGATTTCCTTTGTTTGCCAGATCAATCTACAGTACTTTATTTTTGTTGGACTGCTTTCCCTTTGCTCATGGGTGTATATATATGTGTGTATACCATTATTTTAATTGTTATTTGGCTGATTTTCTAGCTGCCATTTGGGGTTCATCTTTTTGGGGGTATTTGTTGTACTCTCCCTTAATGCCATAACAAACCACTTGTGGAATCTTTGTTCCTGACCAGAGTTCAAGCCCTGAGCCTTTAGAGTGGGAGCACTGACTCCAAGACCCTAGACTACCAGAGAACTAGCCCTGGGGAGTGTCAGATAGTGGGAACTCACACAGAGGAAACCACTTGAATAAAAGTCCCAGCATCACCCAACCACCAACAGCACCCTGTGCAGGACACCTCATCTAAGCAACAAACAAAACAAAAATACAAACCCAGTCGTCAGCAGACAGGATGACCACCTCACTCAGCCTTGCCCATCAGAAGAAAAACAAACAAGCAAACAAAAACTCAGCACAAATCTCACCCTATATGAAGCTCACACAAACCACTGGATAAACCTTAGGAGGTCAGAAACCATAAGGAAGAAAGAATTCGATCTTCTTTGAGGAAAGAATTCAACTTTCCTTGAAGTCTGGGAAAAGAAGCCCACAAAAACAAAAACTTTTAAAAAAAGAAAAGACAGAGAAATACTGCACAAATGAAGGAACAAACTAGAGACACAGAAGTCCAAATAAATGAAGAGGAAATAAGGAAATTACCTGAAAAAGGATTCAGAATAATGATAGTAAAAATGATCAAAAACCTTGAAAACAAAATGGAGAAAATGCAAGAATCAATTAACAAAGATGTAGAAGAATTAAAGAATAAGCATGCAGAGACAAACAACACAATTACTGAAATTAAAAATACTCTAGAAGGAATCAATAGCAGACTATCTGAAGCAGAAGAATGAATCAGTGAGCTGGAAGATAAAATGGTGGAAATAACTTCTGAAGAGCAGAATAAACTAAAAAGAATGAAAAGAGCTGAGGACAGTCTCAGAGACCTCTGGGACCATATCAAACACACCAACATTCAAATTATAGGGGTCCCAGAAGAAGAAGAGAAAAAGAAAGGATATGAGAAAATTTTTGAAGAGATTATTGTTGAAAATTTTCCCAATATGGAAAAGGAAAGAGTCAATCAAGTCCAAGAGGCACCAAGAGTCCCATACTGGATAAACTCAAGGAGAAACACACCAAGACACATACTAATCAAACTAACAAAGACTAAACACAAAGAAAGAATATTAAAAGCGGCAAGGGAGAAGCAACAAGTAACATAAGGGAAACCCTGTGCGCTTAATAGCTGATCTTTCACCAGAAACTCTACAGGCCAGAAGGGAGTGGCAGGATATATTTAAAGTACTGAAAGGGAAAAATCTACAATCAAAATTACTGTACTCAGCAAGGATCTCATTCAAAATTGATGGATAAATAAAAAGCTTTTCAGAAAAGCAAAAGTTAAGAGAATCCAGTGCCACAAAACCAGCTTTACAACAAATGTTAAACAGACTTATATTGTCAAGAAATACAACAGAAGAAAAAAGATCTACAAAATCAACCCCAAACAACTAGAAGATGGCAATAGGAACATATGCATCAATAATTAATTTAAATGTAAATGGATTAAATGCTTCAACCAAAAGACACAGACTGGCTGAATGGATACAAAAACAAGACCCATGTATATTCTGTCTACAAGAAACCCACTTCAGACATCAAGACACATGTAGACTGAAAGTGGGGATAGAAAATTATATTCCATGCAAATAGGAAGCAAAAGAAAGCTGGAGTAGCAATCCTCATATCAGACAAAATAGACCTTAAAATAAAGATTACAAGAGATGAGGAAGGACAGTACATAATGATCAAGGGATCATTCCAAAAGGAAGACACAACAGTTGTAATATCTCTCCACTCAATATAGGAGCATCTCAGTACATAAGACAAACACTAACAGATATAAAAGGAGAAATTGACAGTAACACAGTAATAGTAGGAGACTTTAACACCCCATTCACATGGACAGATCATCAAAACAGAAAACTAACAAGGAAACACAAGTTTTAAATGATACTTTAGATGAGCTGGATCTCATTGATATCTTCAGGACATTCTACCCAAATGCAGAAGAATAGACCTTTTCAAATGCACATGGAACATTCTCCAGGATAGACCACATCTTGGGTCACAAATCAAACCTCAGTAAGTTGAAGAAATGACAGATCATCAAAACAGAAAACTAACAAGGAAACACAAGTTTTAAATGATACTTTAGATGAGCTGGATCTCATTGATATCTTCAGGACATTCTACCCAAATGCAGAAGAATAGACCTTTTCAAATGCACATGGAACATTCTCCAGGATAGACCACATCTTGGGTCACAAATCAAACCTCAGTAAGTTGAAGAAAACTGAAATTTTATCAAGCATCTTCTCTGACTATAATGCTATGAGACTAGATATCAATTACAAGAAAAAACTGTAAGAAACACAAACACATGGAGATTAAACAACACATTTCTAAATAACCAACAGGTTACTGAAGAAATCAAACAGAAAATAAAAAAATTTCTAGGAACAAATGACAATGAAAACATGACAACTCAAAACCTATGGGATGCAGCAAAGCAGTTTTAAGAGGGAAATTTATAGCTATACAATCCTACCTCAAGAAATAAGAAAACATCAAATAGACAACCTCACTTTACACCTAAAGCAACTTGAAAAAAAAGAAGAAAAAAAAATTAATAGAAGGAAAGAAATCATAAAGATCCAAGCAGAAATAAATGAAAAAGAAATGAAAGAAACAATAGTAAAGGTTAATAAAACTAAAAGCTGGTTCGAGCCAGACTCATCCAGAAAAAAAGAGAGAAGAATCAAATCAACAAAATTAGAAATGAAAAAGGAGAGGTTACAGCAGAAAAAGCATAAATACAAAGGATTATAAGAGACTACTATGGAAAACTATATGGTAATAAAATAGATAACCTGGAAGAAATGGAAAGATTCTTAGAAAAGTTAAATCTTCCAAGACTGAACCAGGAAGAAATAGAAGTTATGAGAAATCCAATTACAAGCACTGAAATTGAAACTGTGATCAAAAATCTCCCAAAACACAAAAGCCCAGGACCAGATGGCTTCACAGGAGAATTCTATCAAACATTTAGAGAAGAGTTAATGCCTATCCTTCTAAAACTCTTTCAAAAAATTGCAGAGGAAGGAACACTTCCAAACTCATTCTACGAGGCCACCATCATCCTGATACCAAAACCAAACAACGACAACACAAGAACAGAAAACTATAGGCCAATATCACTGATGAACATAGATGCAAAAATCCTCAACAAATTTTTAGCAAAGAGAAATCAGCAACACATCAAAAAGCTCATACACCATGATCAAGTTGGGTTTATTCCAGGGATTCATCAACATACAGAAAGCAATCAATGTGATACACCATATTAACAAATTGAAAGATAAAAACCATATAATCATCTCAATAGATGCAGAAAAGGCCTTTGACAAAATTCAGCACCTATTTATGATTAAAATTCTTCAAAAAATGGGCACAGAAGGAACCTACCTCAACATAGTAAAGGCCATATATAATAAGCCTATGGCAAACATTATTCTCAATGATGAAAGACTGAAGCATTCCCCCCGAGATCAGGAATGGGACAAGGCTGTCCACTTTCACCACTATTATTCAACATAGTTCTGGAAGTCCTAGCTAAAGCAATCAGAGAAGAAAAAGAAACAAAAGAAATCCAGATCAGAAAAGAAGAAGTAAAGCTCTCACTGTTTGCAGATGACATGATACTGTAAATAGAAAACCCTAAAGATAAGTATCAGAAAATTACTAGAGCTAATCAGTGAACTCAGCCAAGTTGCAGGATACAAAATCAATATGCAGAAATCACTTGCATTTCTATACACTAACAATGAAAAATCAGAAAGAGAAATTAAGGAATCAATCCCATTCACCATTGCAACAAAAAGAATTAAATATCTAGGAATTAAACTTACCTAAGAAGACAAAAGAACTGTACACAGAAAATTATAAGACACTAACGAAAGAAATGAAAGATGGCATAAACAGATGAAAAGATATCCCTTGTTCCTGTGTAAGAAGAATCAATATTGTGAAAATGACTATACTACCAAACACAATCTACAGATTTAATGCAATCCCTGTCAAATTACTAATGGCATTTTTCACAGAACTAGAACAAAAAATTTCACAATTCATAGGGAAACACAAAAGACCCCTAAATAGCCAAAGCAGTCTTGAGAAAGAAGAATGGAGCTGGAGGAATCAAGCTTCCTGACTTCAGGTTATACTACAAAGCAACAGTCATCAAGACAGTATGGTACTGACACAAAACAGAAATATAGACCAAGGGAACAAGATAGAAACCCCAGAAATAAACCCATGCACCTATGGGTACCTTATTTTTGACAAAGGAGGCAAGAATATACAATGGGACAAAGACAGCCTCTTTAATAAATTTTGTTGGGAAAATTGGACAGCTACATGCAAAAGAATGAAATTAGAAAACTTCCTAACACCATACACAGAGATAAATTCGAAACGGATTAAATACCTAAACAGAAGACCAGAAACTATAAAACTCTTAGAGGAAAACAGAGGCAGAACACTTGATGACATATCAAAGGAAAATCCTCTATGACCCACCTCCTACAGTAACAGAAATAAAAACAAAAGTAAACAAGTAGGACCTGATTGAACTTATAGGCTTTTGCACAGCAAAGGACACTATAAGCAAGGTGAAAAGACAACCCTCAGAATGGGAGAAAATAATAGCGAATGAAACAACTGACAAAGGATTAATTTCCAAAATATATAAGCAGCTCATACAACTCAATACCAGAAAAACAAACAACCCAATCAAAAAGTGGGGAAAAGACCTAACCAGACATTTCTCCAAAGAAGACATACAGATGGCTAACACATGAAAAGATGCTCAACATCGCTCATTATCAGAGAAATGCAGATCAAAACCACAATGAGATATCACCTCACACCAGTCAGAATGGCCCTCATCAAAAAGTCTACAAAGAATAAAATGCTGGAAAGGATGTGGAGAAAAGGGAATACTCTTGCACTGTTGGTGGGAACGTAAATTGATACAGTCACTATGGAAGACAGTATGGAGATTCCTTTAAAAACTAGGAATAAAACCACCATATGACACAGAAATCCCACTCCGAGGCCTACCCTAAGGAAACTAAAATTGAAAGAAGACATATGTATCCCATTGTTCATTGCAGCACTATTTACAATAGCTAGAACATGAAAGCAACCTAAATGTCCATCGACAGATGAATGAATAAAGATTTTGTGGTATATATACACAGTGGAATATTAGCCATAAAAAGGAACACATTTGAGTCAGTTTCTAATGAGGTGAACCTATTATACAGAATGAAGTAAGTCAGAAGGAGAAAGATAAATACCGTATTCTAACACAGATATACAGAATCTAGAAAAATGGTACTGAAGAATTTATTTACAGGGTAACAATGGAGAAACAAACATAGAGAATAAACTTGTAGACATGGGGAGAGTGGAGCGGAGGGTGAGATGTATAAAGAAACAAACATAGAGAATAAACTTGTAGACATGGGGAGAGTGGAGCGGAGGGTGAGATGTATAGAAAGAGTAACATGGAAACTTATATTACCCTACGTAAAATAAACAGCCAACAGGAGTTTGCTGCATGGCTCAGGAAACTCAAACAGGGGCTCTATATCATCCTAGAGGGATGGGATGGGGAGGGAGATGGGAGAGAGTTTCAAAAGGGAGGGGGTATACGTATACCTATGGCTGATGCATGGTGAAGTTCGACAGAAAACAGCAAAATTCTGTAAAGCAATTACCCTTCAATAAAAAAATAATTTTAAGAAAAGGACAGTTAGAAAGAATGGTTATAATCCAACACCAATTGCTGACAGGGATGTGGAGCAAAAGGAAAAAGGGAGGAGGTATACGTATACCTATGGCTGATGCATGGTGAAGTTTGACAGAAAACAGCAAAATTCTGTAAAGCAATTACCCTTCAATAAAAAAATAATTTTAAGAAAAGGACAGTTAGAAAGAATGGTTATAATCCAACACCAATTGCTGACAGGGATGTGGAGCAAAAGGAGCTCTCATTTATTGCTGATGAGAATTTTAAAATGTCATTTTGCTATTTAGCTATTTTTGAAGACAGCTTAGTAATTTCTTACAAAACTTAAACTCTTACCATACAGTCCACTGATCACGCTCCTTTATGGGCTTCCCTGGAGGCTCAGAGGTTAAAGCCTCTGCCTGCAATGCGGGAGACCTGGGTTCGATCCCTGGGTCAGGAAGATCCCCTGGAGAAGGAAATGGCAACTCACTCCAGTATTCTTGTTTGGAGAATCCCATGGACAGAGGAGCCTGGTGGGCTACAGTCCACGGGGCCGCAAAGAGTAGGACATGACTGAGTGACTTCACTTTTCACTTACCTACACATGAATTTTTTTAACAGTTTTATTCATAGTTGCCAAAATGTGAAAGCCAGTATTATGCCCTTCTATAGGTCAATGAACAAACTGTTACACTTAAACTAAAAAATATTATTCCACAATAACAAGAAATGATCTATGAAGCCACGAAAAGAAACAGGAACATTAACTGCATACTGCCAAGTGAAAGAAGACAATCTGAATACTCTGTAATTCCAACTACATGAAATCTCAGAAAAGGTATGATCTTTCTATGGAGACAATTAAAAGGTCAGTGGTTGTCAGGTTTGAGGGGAGGAAGGAAAGGATAGGTGGAGCAGAGGGGATTTTTAGAGCAGTAAATAGAGCAATAAAGCTGTTTAGCATGATTTGGTAATGGTGGATACATATAATGATACACTTGTCAAAACCTTTAGAATGCATCTCACAAAGTTTGAACTCCAATAAACTATGGACTTCAGTTAATAATGACGAATCAATATTGATTCATCAATATACCAACATTGAAGCAGAAGGCTTGGGATACATGGGGATAGTAGGGAGGCTGTGTGTTTTGGGGAGAGGGAGACAGGCCTATGGGAACTCCCTGTACTTCCTCCTCAATTTTGCTGTGACCTTGAAACTGCTTTTCTAAAAAATAAAACCTATTGAGAAATATGTGAATAATTTATTACCCAAGTATTGTTTGGCTCCAGCAGGTGCAGAAACTGCCAGACAGAGCACACCCCATCTCAGCAGTCGACAGCACAAAACACAGAAGGTTGCCTTAGAGCACTTCCTCACAGGCCGAAGGGGACTTTCCTCTTTGCTTGTTTTTACAACTGGTGGAAGAAAACATTCAGTTCTTTGGAGGCCCAGGGATGGTTAAAGGAGACAGCTGTGGGCCAGCTTCCTGAGAAGCCTTACAAAAGCATGGCAGCATCCAGACTGCTCGTTCCCAGGCTGCACCCACATCATGTGGTGGCCAAGGGAGGCACACGGAGGACAAATCTGATGTCGCCAGGCCTTCTGCCCTTTCCCCACTGGGTGGCTCACCTGCCCCGGACCGGACCAGTGTTGATGTGTTCCTGCGTTAGTGTGTATCTCTCACGCTTTTCTAGAGCATTTGTCACACACAACAAGAAAATATGCCGTCATCTTCCTTTTCCAAGTCTCTAGGTCAGTGCTCGACCGACTACTTTCAAGCTCAACTACACATTGAAATCACCTGGGGAGACTGAAAAGTTTAACACTGCCTGTGGAGTCCCATATGAAGGTTATAGGTGTGAGGCTTGTCCTAAGGCCACAGACGCCCAGCCCAGAACCAAGGCCACCTCTGGACGTGGCTGAGCCCCACTGTGTGTGGGTGGGTGCTCATTAGCTTACTGCTGTCTGACTCTTTGTGACCCCTTGGACGGTAGCCCACCAGGCTCCTCTGTCCATGGAATTTTATAGGCAAGAATACCAGAATCGGTTGCCATTTCCTACTCCAGGGGATCTTCCCAACCCAGGGATAAATCCCACAAGCCCTATTGCAACCATTACCAAAAACCCCCTGCTTCTTACTGGCCAGCTCCCTTACCCCTAATAGGCAAAAGTACCCACTCTGGTACTCACCCTATAGCACCCTGACCAATCACCGATGATGATGCCATCCTTCCAGCAGGAATTTTCTTTGTTTAGAGGCTATAAAAATTGGCTACTAGCCTCCCAGTGCCTACATTATCTCTGCTCCTTTTTCATAGTAAATTCACTTTCTGTAATACTCTGCCCCTGGAAATTTTTCTTTCAACCGCCTCTCCAACTAGACTACCACAACACTACCTCAGCCCCAGCTACTGAGATCCTAATTTGATTGGTCGGGGTGGGGGGGGGGGGGTCTGAGTTCCCAGGTGATTCTAATATGCAATCAAGTTTGAAAATAACTAGTCTCNTTTGGGGGGGGGGGGGGGGGGGGGGGGGGGGGGGGGGGTCTGAGTTCCCAGGTGATTCTAATATGCAATCAAGTTTGAAAATAACTAGTCTCAGTTGCTGGGGTTCACACAGGCTCTTACTCCAGCCAGTCATAGGAAGGGGGTAGTTTCTAGTTTTAGAGACTTTCTTCCCCCATCCCACCCCCAGCACACACAAGAAGACTCTCAGTTCAGTTCAGTTGCTCGGTCATGCCCAACTATTCGTGACCACATGGACTGCAGCTCGCCAAACTTCCCTGTACATCACCAACTCCCGGAGCTTGCTCAGACTCATGTCCATTGAGTTGGTGATGCCATCCAACCATCTCATTCCCTGACTAGAAGGCTCTAGGGAACATTTTTTCAGTCAATGTGTTCACTAATTCTCATGGATAAGTATTGTATAAACTGGATGCTAGGAAACTACATACACTTCCCTCAAAGAGCTCAGTATAACAAGCACCAGTGATCTGAACACCTCTCAGATTACAAGACCACGTTATAGGGTCACTATTTATGGTTACAGTTTGTAGAGACTCTATTTGACACATCACTGCCCTGGCTCCATGGCTCTGTCAGCCAGAAGGAGGAGGGGGTCTCTTTGTAATTCACCCCTAGGTGCAACACAGGTTAGGTGGGTGCTGGCCTCCTGCAGAGGGACCTGAGCTAGGCATTGGCACCATGCCTGTCACATGGGAGGTGCTCCATATTATTCACAGAGAGACTACAATGGGCTGCACAGAAGGGTTTTGTGGAGGGGGAGGGGATGCATTCTGTCTACAGGGATGAGGTGAGAAAGTGTGAAGAGGCTAAGGTTGAGATTAACCTTGAGGGATGGCATGCCTGGTGGAGAGAGAGGAGACAAACATCTCCCCAAGACATGCTGACCTACAGAGTGGAGAGTGGGTATGTGAGGCATTCCTACCTGNAGGGATGAGGTGAGAAAGTGTGAAGAGGCTAAGGTTGAGATTAACCTTGAGGGATGGCATGCCTGGTGGAGAGAGAGGAGACAAACATCTCCCCAAGACATGCTGACCTACAGAGTGGAGAGTGGGTATGTGAGGCATTCCTACCTGTCAGAGCACTGCATGGAGGGGCTGCATGAAGTGGACAAGGGAGAAACTGTGAGGGACTTAGGATGGAGTAGGGACTTGAACCCACTGGGGAGCGGTGGGAGGATTTTCAACTCCCGTAGCACAATCAGATCCTGATTCCTTCGATTACACTGGTGGCTGTGTGGAAAAAAATTTAGGGATTATTGGGATCACCAAAAATGCCAACTCACAATTGGAAAGGCCCTTAAGTTCCTCAAGAATGGACATTTGTACTCCGTGGGAGAAGGCAAGAGTGGGATGATTTGAGAGAATAGCATTGAAACATGTATATTACCATTTGTGAAACAGATCTCCAGTCCAGGTTTGATGCATGAGACAGGGTGCTCAGGGCTGGTTCATGGGATGAACCTGAGGGATAGGATGGGGAACACATGTACACCCAAGGCTGACTCATGTCAATGTATGGGAAAACCACTACAATATTGTAAAGTAATTAGCCTCCAATTAAAATAAACAAATTAATTTAATAAAATAAATAAATAAAAAGATAAACCATGTTCTTTGATGCAAAGATTTAATATCACAAAGAATCATCTCTCCAGATTAAGTTAGGATACACAGGATTTACTATGTTGGAATTTCATAAAATAATCAAAAGCTTGTTTGTAAAGATAAATTAATAAGAATATGCAGGGATATTATGAAAAAGAATAATGAGAGGACTTGCCTTATTGGATGTCATTATAATGTTAATATCATTATACATGTGTGAGTGTGTGTGTGTGCAATAACAAAATAAAGGCGGACTTAAAATCATGTTAAAAAAAAAACAAACTGTACACCCATGATNTTGTAAAGATAAATTAATAAGAATATGCAGGGATATTATGAAAAAGAATAATGAGAGGACTTGCCTTATTGGATGTCATTATAATGTTAATATCATTATACATGTGTGAGTGTGTGTGTGTGCAATAACAAAATAAAGGCGGACTTAAAATCATGTTAAAAAAAAAACAAACTGTACACCCATGATTTGAAACCCTTGAGAGTTCCTAAGGAATATAACATTTGAAGTCACTTAATTAAAAAAAAACAAAAAAAACAAAAAAGGGATCATGAAATGCTTTCATGTTAAATCTTTTAAACTCAAGTTGGGTTTGCTGATTTTAAGTTGTAGTCAGCTGTTCTGGACAGCCTTGATATCTGAAATAGCAGTGTTTTTTGTCTCCATGATGAGAATTCTTGATGGATAACAGGTTTTGTAAGGACTTAAGAGAATATACAATTCCAAAGAGTACATGGCATGTTTAGGAGAGAGCTCTCCAATCACCAGAAAGATTGAGACACGTTTAGTATAAAAAAATTAAGACTGTGTGACAGAACTTGACTCTACACAGATGGGCTGTACCCAGTATTCCTGACTCCTTGGAATGCCACTAGAAACTGACTAAAAAATTGTCCTGCTGCCTGAAAGAACTCTGATACGGTGATATCTGGTCACTGTCTTCTACGGTCAAGGGCATAACACCTTAGAAGGCCATTGGATCTTAATCCTTGACTTAAAGTTGGCCATCAATAATACCGACATTGTCTTCTGCTCAGAGATGATTCACGTGTGCATTTTTCAAAATTTGAACATGAGAGTCCCTCAATGGAATCACACTGCAAAAAGAATAACATGAATAAGAGCAAAGCAGACTGCTTCTCAAGTACAAACACCACAGTTGTTTATGTTCAGGCACACTGGGTATTTGCACTTCCCAGAGCTCCATTCACAAGCGTATGAAATGCAAAGAAGCTTCCAGAGTTGTAAACATGAAATTGCAGGGAAGTCTGTGTAATAGGGAAGTAGAAATCCTCAGCAGTTATTTCAAAAAACTCAGACTGGTCTCCTTCAAGAGACTCACCTAACAGAATACAAAAATGGAAAAATCTAAGAAGACTAATATAAGACATCAAATGGAAGTAGTAAACCAGGATGTGCATTCTCAAAGATGGATAGGAAATGGTTTGGCTGGTTTTTTTCCCCAACTGTGGACTGTATCTCTTTAGTGAGGGTTAAATTAAACCTATTTAGTCATCTATTTCCTGTATTTAAGATAAATATATATCAATATACAAAACATAAGAGCATACTAGATATAGAAAAATAGGATTATTTCATGTAAGTCTATACTGGATCATGGAATCAGAAATCTTTCTGTGTTTTAATGGTGAGAATTAGAAAGCCGTGGTTTACATGAGCTGTATACCATGTAAGCTCACACATCAGGTGTATGAAAATGTCATTTGTGGAGCATTGATACAGCTACTTCTTTTAGAGTTTGTTTGCTGTCACTATTTTTATTACCTAAGTCTGCCCAGAAATGATATAAAATGCACTGAACCTTCACTCAGCTACGATCTTTAAACAGATTAGTCACACACATGTGGAAACAATTTAAATGTTAGTAATTCAAAATGAGTCAGTGTGATATAGCTTCCCCAAAAATAACATGATATAGCTTCCCAAAAAATAATAGCATGAGGAAACACTCTTTTTTGTTTTGTTTTGCTTTCTTTTCTATAATATACAGTATTTTCTAAAATCAGTATTTTCTAACTAGATGATAAAAGGTAAAACTTTAATAAAAGTTAACAGTAAAAGGACAAAAATGAACTATAAGAATGCTATCTTTCATGCTCTTCTTCTCATAGAGAGTATATTTTTCATATATTTTTAGAATCAGAGAGCCAAAAACTTCAAGAAGTCTGTATTTTTGACTCTAAGAGGCCCAAGATGGAATCTTTTACCTGCTGTGTGATGTGACCTTGAATGTCACTTAACATCTCTAATCCTGTCTTCTAATCCGTAAACTGAGAGTAATACTAGTTCCTGTCTCACAGGTTTATTGCTAGGAAGGGCATGACTGCAATAATAAAAGCCAGCATCGATGGAACAGTGGCAATATGCTGGGGAATATTCAAGGCATGTTCTGCGGACGGGCTCATGTGATTAACTCAGACATAAGAAAGGCTGTGTACAAACATCCAATGAAAGAGAACTAGGACTAATGGATGATGGACTAAGAGGGGTGGATTTTATCAAAGAAAAACCTTTCTTAAAGCCCAAGCTGGACCAGATGCTGCAGGCTGTTTAGATTTGGAAGGAAGTGGTGGTTTCCCACCTTTACAGGTGTTTGCAAAAATGACTACAGGGATGCACAGAGAGAAATTAATTTGTCATTGGGAAGTGGGATAGATTTGTACAACTGTAAATTCAAATGCCTATGGTGGAACCATAGGGAATGGTGGGAACCCTGGAGAGGGCATGTTCCTACCCCCTGCCTTTGTGTGTCTTCAGCCTGGAGCTGTCCTCCTGCAGATCTTTGCAGAGCTGCCTTCTGCTCCTTTGGGGCTCACTCACATAACCTATTGCCCTGCTACTGTAGTCCCCGTGGTGTTTCTCTGAAAGTTCTAAAAGTACACTGTTTATTCATTTATATATTTTCTGTTTATTTTGCTCATCTCTTTGGAATAAGCGTCTAATATACATTCAATAAACAAAGCACTGAGTGAAATCAAATAATGTACCAAACCCATTCTAATGGCCCATCAAAAAAACCCTGCAAATTAGTTCTTATTCTTTGAGGTCTGGTTTCAGGTGCTGTTTCTGTAGCAGTTCTAGGACATTTGCAGAGAATACATAGATGCTAAAATCATCACTGGAAGGTTGGAAGCAGTGGAGGTTCTCTATATACTAGATTTTTCAGGATCCAGAGTATAAAATGGGAAGTTCAGAAGGAATAGAGGAGAGAGACAGAGACATTTTCACTAGAGTAAGAACTGTTAAAAGAGTCATTGACACAAACCATTTCAAACTTACCCTCCTAGCTCCAGCTTATTACCCAAGAATAAATTACCTAAATTGGGAAAGAAATAAAGAGAAAATTAAACATGTAAGCCAAGGAGTTCATGAGATGTTTTTTCCAAACTAGTATTTTATTTCTGTTTTTATTTTAATAGGAATAAAATCTGTACAGATCTCAAAGCCTGACAAATTTAATTAAGAAGAAAGAATATTTTAAAATTTATATTTAGAAAGAATATTTTTAAAGAGAAACAGAAAGAAAATAATCGTGGATCCTTTCCTTGACCACTCCAGGTAACCTTTTTTTGAATCTAGGAGCCAAATAAGCCCCTTAATGTAAAGCGTCACATATTAATAAAAGATTTAGTATATTTACCCACATGCCATAGGTTACTTTAATGCCATTATATTTCGCTGTAAAAAGGTAGGAGATTGTGTTTCTTTCATAGGTGACAGGTTTTAAACACACACACTCAACTGGTGGAAGGAAACCAGGAGACGCTGGATGATTGCCTTGCAAAACCCTTCGTTCTCCTCCTGGCTCTGATATCACGTATCCTCCCAATAACTCATTGCTTTTTCTGTTAAGTGGGTGTTGTAAAACCCTCAACAATTTCACCCCCTATAGGGACAGAAATTGGTCTTGAGGGGAGGGGAAAATGAAGAGTGAGCAAATCTTTTATATTATACTGCCTGTTGACTTCCAAATTCCAGCTCTACCCAACCAATTCTTAATTCTCCATATTTAATTTCTTCTATGGAGAATTTAAATAACATGTTTCTCTTTATGGGACAATAGTTTAAGAGAATTAAAAAAGAAAAAGAATAGTGTAAGAACCAACCAAGAAAGTTACATGAAACTGAAATCATGTGGAATGTAGGGTTATAGGCAGGTTAGATCGAGAAAACTCTTGCGAGCACAGTCCTGAGGTGACTTACTTTTATTCGTCATGAATACCAAAAATGTGAGGAATAATACAGAGATTGTAACAGATATTCCAATATAGACTCCCTTTTTGATGCATATCCAAGTATCTTGTGTCAGTGTCACAGCCTAAGGAAACATCAGCAGATTAAAAGAAAAAAAAAAAAGCGATGTTAGAGTTATGAGCAGAAAACATTTTTGGAAACAATGCACCCTGACATATTTATCTTATTGGCCCTTGACTAGTTTTGGATTATGAGGGGTGAGACCAAATGATCTGAAGTTATAGCTATATGGTGAAAATCTAAGACAATTTAAAATTCAAAATGTATTTGGGGTGGTGGAAATGTTGTATATTTTGTAACATACATGATATGTATGTTGTATATACATATGTAAATATACTTTAAGAACTGTACGCATTTGTCAAAACTGAAACTCTAAGCTTCAAATGAATATGCATTATTATATGTATTTTTAAATGCATATTTTTAAAAATTGATAAGGTACTTCCATACTTCCCTGGTGGCTCAGACAGTAAAGAATCTGCTTACAATGCAGGAGACCCAGGTTGGAATGCAGGAGATCCCTGGGTTGGGAGGACCCCTTGGAGTAGGACAGACAACAAACTCCAGGATTCTTGCCTAGAGAATTCCATGAGCAGAGAAGCCTGGAGGGCTATAGTCCATAGGGTCACAAAGAGTGAGACACAACTGAGCAACCAACAGTAGCCACTTTCATAAATGATCCTCTTATTAGAAAACAACAACAATTTCTGTTCCTGTATAAACTGATGTGGTGTTATTCAGTGTTATCTGAATGTGCTCAATTTTGAATTTGGCTCTTGATTCAACACTTTTTCTTTTCAGGAGAACCCAAGGTAATATCTATGGGTTCATAAATGGACTTGAAAGTGGCTGCTCAGATGTATTGCTCTGCTTAACAATTAAAATGTTGAGCAACTGAAGAAAATACAGTTTATTTGAATATCCTAGTGCGGTCCTTAAGTGATCATCACCTCCTGAAATAAACCCTAAATACACCAGGCATCATGCTCCGCCCCTTTACATAGCTTAACTTTAAATCTAAAGAGTTCCCACTAGATAGAATTTTAATAGAAACAAAGTGGATGGTCAGAGAAAAGTTTTAAGTCTCATGTCTCTTCCTGCCTAAGAGGTTAAACTCTAGAGTCAGAATCTCAGCGCTTTTACTCAGTTGCTGTGTGACTCTGGACAAGTTGATTAGCCTCTCTGAACTTCTGTTTCTGTCTGTCAAATGCAAATTAAAGAAAGTACTTGGGTAAGGTATATTAGGTATTTCCTGATAAACACTAATAGGAATAGAGAAGAGGGTAACTTAGCATTTGAGCTGTTCTTGACTAAAGGGGAAAAGGCCAGTGTTTTGGAACAGAAAAGTTGTATTATCACCTTATTTGTGAAGGTGGGACAGTAGTTAGATGGGACATGGAGTTACAGGAAGCAGGCTTTGTTTCCTTCTTTAAAATACTGTGTTACATAAGCACTGCAGGTTCATTTCAGAATGTGCAACTTGAGATAAAGAAAGGAACACAACAAACATAATCCCAACATCCAGAAACAACCACTATTCGTATTTTTCATTACATACTCGTCTAGGACTTTATTCTTCTAGTGTTTTTCTTGACAGAAACAGTGACTGTGTTCAATATATAGTATATATAACATTTTACAAGTTCTTTTTTTCATTTAACAATTGACACTGTCTTCTTATGTCAGTAATTCACTGCAGTGGCAACATTGTTAATGGCAATAAGTGGGCATCCTTAACTGACTGAAGTAATTAATCCCTTATCATTGAACATTAAGGTGTTTATAACATCTTCATGATTATAAATAGCAGCAATGAACACCTTTTCCTACACATCCTGACATATTTGTTTAATTCTCTCCTTAATAGGGAGTTCAGGAAGGTGATGTGCTAGATTGAAATGTATGCGGCTTGACTTTAGGACATCTGGGAGACATCTTGACATCTTCAGAGTCAAGATATAAAAAGTCCAAGATTTTGCTACTGCCTACTGTGAACTGGTTTCTACTTGCTACTAAACATACCTGTCCTGCAGGTAACTGAGTTTAAGAACAATCCCATCATTCAGAATTTTTTAAAATCCAGGATAAATCTGGATATTCAGGAGCATAACAGTCAGTTACACAGTGACACTTCTGCTATTTAACAGGCACAAACAAATTCAGCCCATATCCATCAGATCAGTCAGTGCCCATGCCATCAAAATGGTTAAAATCATTCATATCATTCCTATGTTGTGGTGTTCTCATTGTCACTAAGGTATGCAATATAATGCCATCTGGCCTTACACTAAATAATCCCCCTTTTCCTGAGCTTGACTTTCACTTACAACGGCTCTGCTGCAATTACTCACCACTTATGATCAGGATTACTTTCATTCCTGAATCTCTTTATTTGTGTGGCTTCTAAAATTTTTTAATTATAGTAAAAGGAAAGTTGTTTCACTCAAGGAAGCCAAAAATCCTACTAGTAAATTCTTGTAACTTACTAGCAAAGATGAGGCTTTGATGAACATCCTGAGACTGGATACCCTGAGCTTTTTCTCAAGCTAACTGTGGAAAAGTATGAGAACACACCACAGAATCACAAAGTTGTTCAAGACCTTAGTATCTTAAAAAGTCATCACATGGTAAGGTTTACAGATAGAAAGATTTAGCAGTGCCTCAAAAATTCTCTATAGGAGGACAATAAGGTTGGAAAAGGACAATAGGGGGCCTATGTTTAAGCAAACAAGCTTTCATTTACATATTTTTAGTTTGGATGGCCCCTATCTCACCACATCAACTCAAGGTATGGTATGTCTCTAACAATGGTTAAGATCTTGCTTGATAGTATCTGATTATCTGTGAATTACTTCACTCTTTTTTTTTTTTTTTTTTCTAATTTTTTTGGTCAGGAGAAAGTCTGTACTGTGTGTGTGAAGAAGGGGAAGGTAGATTAAAATATCACTTTTCAGGTATTTCTAACAAACTATTGCATCTATATAAACTTTTAAAATTAATGAATGCTTTAATCAATGAAAGCATCCCTATTTATGAGTCAAACTCTTTCTTCCTTTACTTTGTGAATGAGAAAGAATCAATTGTGAACAAGATTTAACAATAATACTCTCTAAATGTAACTTGCTTCCAAGGAAACATACAAGTGAATCAGGACAATAGAGTAGTAAGGAATATGCTTACACTTCCATTGCAATGCCAAAGGGGATCTGGAGGCTGTGTCACCGTGCCTTTTCCGTCTGCTCAACAAGAAGGAAAATTAATTAGAATTACAAAAAATACTGAAGTTTCACTGTAAACGCCAAGTACATTGACATGCCTCCTGGTGATGAGTGAAAAGTTTAATAATCATATGGCCAAATGCTGTAGGCAGTGGAAGAGTTATACCAAATTAAAAATATTTATTAACTTAATCTCAATGGTTAAGAAGGTTATGCTTTTTAACCATTTTGTCATGGACCCTTCCAAAATGAACCTTTTGTTTTTTCCTTCTTTAACTTTGAAAATGCATGTTCATGGGAAGTTTACATACAGTTTCAGGGGAGTCATAGTAGCTCAGTCTCAGAACTAGGTTAAAAATTACCACTTATAGGTAGATAAAATAAGGAAATGGCAAATCTTGAACAAGAAAATGGCAACCCACTCCAGTATTCTTGCCTGGAGAATCTCATGGACAGAGGAGCAGATGGGATACAGTTCATGGGGTCACAGGGAGTCAGACATGACTGAGTGACTAAGCACAGCACAGGTAGATAGTCAATATTTTCATGACAGCTAAAACTTTGCTGTCTAGTCAAGGCGATGGTTTTTCCTGTGGTCATGTATGGATGTGAGAGTTGGACTATGAAGAAGACTGAGTGCCGAAGAACTGATGTTTTTGAACTATGGTGTTGGAGAAGACTCTTGAGAGTCCCTTGGACTGCAAGGAGATCCAACCAACCCATTCTGAAGGAGATCAGCCCTGGGATTTCTTTGGAAGGAATGATGCTAAAGCTGAAACTCCAGTACTTTGGCCACCTCATGCGAAGAGTTGACTCATTGGAAAAGACTCTGATGCTGGGAGGGATTGGGGGCAGGAGGAGAAGGGGACCACAGAGGATGAGATGGCTGGATGGCATCACGGACTCAATGGACGTGAGTCTGAGTGAACTCCGGGAGTTGGTGATGGACAAGGAGGCCTGGCGTGCTGCAATTCATGGGGTCAGAAAGAATCAGACACGACTGAGTGACTGAACTGAACTGAACTGAACCTAACTGATACCAATTTCCTTGAAATGGTTAAACAAGGTGTTCAGGAAAGAAACAGAGTTACCTGTTGAGCAAGAATGTGATGATGAGCCTGTTACATTGGTTTCATGCATTATGGTAGGCTGGTTTTCTGCTGTCTGCGTTGGAGAAGATAAAGAAAGCATTGGAATGATAAGAATGGAAGAATCATGTATAGTTATAGAGGAAAATTTCCATCTCCAACAAAAATAAAACACAAAGCTAAAATCAGGAATTACCCTTCAAATCTTCCTTAGAGAAATATCAAAGGATAGCCTTGAGGCATTACACTGACGTATAGGTATTTCATCATCATGAATAAATTTGACCTAGACAATGATCTTGAAAGCCTACCAACAGAATTATTTTGCTTTTTATACTCCCAGGATCCCCCTAAGGTCTACAGCAGTGCATTGTAAGCAGGACACCCAATTACACTTTTATTCATACCAATGACCTTTCACTTTTGGGGAGAATGGCCTAGCACTAATCCACACTCCTCCCTTCACAAGAAATCCAATCTGGATTTCCTGACCTTATTCAAGTTCCTAACTATCCATCCACATATCTTTCCAGGGAGATGCACATGTTGACCAGCGCAGAAAGCATACTAAAAATACTCAAGTCCTTGAGGTCCCTTCCAGGTAATGGTACTGTCCAGTGTCTGAGTCTTGGTAATGAGCCACGAAGCAATGTTCCTGGTACCCTGGCTCTTCCTGCAGTGTGTTCTGGTCACTCCTTTCATAAGGACGATTTCCCGTATTATCTGACTAATCTTCCATTTCTCAACGAAAAGCTTCAGTAAGAATTCTCAGAGCTATATTTCCTTTTCCCTTCTTGAAATCTCTTCTTTATTTTCCATCAGACCTCTCACCTTACCTTAAGAGTTGACCCCTTGCCTCTTAACAAGATCTTTATATCTCTTCCTCTGAGAGTACCGCAGAATTTTAGAGCAAGTTAGTGGTATTTACTGCTTAGACATGAGTTTACAAACCTGGGCTTTTCTTATTGCCTCTCATTGGTCTTCCTCTTTCCACTTCCTCACCATGGACTTCACATTTCAGCATCACCTCTTCTCTTGTTCTGAGCTATTTTTTGTTTGTGTGTGTGTGTGTGCTTTTTTCTTGGTCATTTCTTTTGTTTGTTTTTAATTTTTATAATGTTGAGTTGGCTTCCTCCAGACAGCAACACAAATCAGCCACAACTACACACATATCCCCTCCCTCTTGAGCCTCACCCATCACCCATCCCACCCCTCTAGGTCATCACACGGTGCCAGACTGGGCTCCCTGTGTTATACAGCAACTTCTCACCAGGTCTCCATTCTCCACATGATAGCGAACTAATGTTAATACTACTTTATCCATTCATCCCACTCTTTTCCTCCCCAATTTGTGCCACAAGTCCATTCTCTACTTCTGCATCTCCTTTCCTTCCCTGCAAATAGGTTCATCAGTACTATATTTCAGGATCCCATATATATGTGTAAATATTCAATATTTGTTTTTCTCTTTCTGACTTACTTCACTCTGCATAACAGGCTCTAGTTTCATCCACCTCACTAGAACTGACTCAAATTCATTCTTTCTATGACTGAGTAATATTCCATTGTGTATATGTATAACATCTTCTTTATCTATTCATCTGTCAGTGGACATCTAGGTTGCTTCCATGTCCTGGCTATTGTAAATAGTGCTGCAATGAACAATGGGGTACATGTTTCTTTTAGAACTGTGGTTTTCTCAGAGTATATTCTCAGTAATGGGGTTGCTAGGTCATATGGTAGATTTATTCCTAGTTTTGTAGTGGCTTTTTAACTTTGTTTTTGCTTTCCCATAATTCTCAAATTTATAACAGGATATGACTCTCTTTAGGAACCAAGAACAGGACAATAAAAGAAAATAAGATGATCAGAGTCTTCATTCCTTTAAATCTGTGCAAAAGAACTCTTGAGCTTAACTTCTTTCTCTGGTTTGGGTCCTTGTGGGCATTTTTTCTCTTCTTTGTTCCTATGACTTTACTTCCAACTATTATAAAAATATTTTAGGTAATTAGTATGGACAGATGCACAGAGAGGAAATGCATGGAAACATAAATGACTTTGCACTGGATCTGCTAAAATTCAAATCTAATTTCAGACTCTTCAGGAAACCATCAGTTTGGTTCAGTTCAGTCGCTCAGTCGTGTCTGACTCTTTGCGACCCCATGAACCGCAGCCCGCCAGGCCTCCCNAAATGCATGGAAACATAAATGACTTTGCACTGGATCTGCTAAAATTCAAATCTAATTTCAGACTCTTCAGGAAACCATCAGTTTGGTTCAGTTCAGTCGCTCAGTCGTGTCTGACTCTTTGCGACCCCATGAACCGCAGCCCGCCAGGCCTCCCTGTCCATCACCAACTTCTGGAGTTTACCCAAACTCATGTCCATTGAGTGAGTGATGCCATCCAACCATCTTCATCAGGATACATATAATAATTAATTATATCCCCCAGGAGGTCACATGGACAAATACACTAACACTTTCCTTCTGAAACTCTGTTTTAAACAAAGGCCATAGCTTACACACGATCTCCAAACCAGGAGCACTAATCCATCCACTTCTGTCAGCACAAACTATTAAGAAGCTAAATCAATAACTGAGAAAGTCAACAGATGCTGTAGTGTGTTTGCAGCCTGGAACTAAGTTGGTTTTTTTTTTAAAAAACAAACTTTTATGACTCTAAAATCCCAGTTTTAACCTAAAGACCTCTCTTCCAAACTCTGTCCAGAATCTAATCCTTCAGATTTCTCAAGTTGAATACACACCTGGTTGAATGGGAGTGAGGGGAAATCAATATGTTCCATCAGACTTTTTTAGCTAAGAGGTTGTGACATTTCTGTTATTTCTCTGGATATATCAAAGAGAGAGAATGTTCACTAAAACATTATCTTTTTAATACTAAAAATAGAATGATTGAATGTAAGTATGTCCTCAGAATGAGACACTATTTTCCAACTCATAAAGGAAATTAATCTCCATTTCTATTAAACCAAAACTTTTATCTAACTAAAATTTGAAGTATGAATCATGTAGCCTGAATTGAAAAAACAAACACATGGATTCTAAATTTCTAAAGTCCTTAAAACTGATGTTTACATTCTCATCAGTATAAATAACATTTCTATGCTACATAAATAAATTAAATGATGCTAGCAGCAAAACTATATAAGTCAATGACAACCTGGAAATACAGGGCTTTTCAGTGATGAAGTATGTTATACTATGTAAGTTACTGACAACCTGAAAAAACAGGGCTTTTCAATATGAAGGCTTTTCCAGTGATGATGTCAGATCAGAAGTTCACCCAAATATAAGCTCTATGTTCATAATAGGAGGCAGAAAAGGCCCAACATTCAAACTAATGGGGACATCTAGACTCAATCATTTTCTAGTCATATGACTGTCAACAATGTGCTTACATGTCATTCCTCGGGACTCAGGAATACATAATAGGACTGAATCACACCTACAATTCATAGAGTTGTCATAAGAATTAAGTGGCTTAATACTTGTAAAGCAGTTAGCATGGTTCCTGATACAGAAAACAAAGTAAAATTAACTTCATTGAAATTTTATCCTCAAGTGTTGGTTTCGGTTTAAAAATAAATTACCTGATCTCTATTCAGAACTCCTTGTAAAGACAAAGTCTCATTTATCTGAGCCTGTTCTGGCATTCCATGTATTTTCCTCTGAAGTCTATATTCAACTGGGCCAAATTCACTATCATACATAGATATCCAAATCAGTGGTCTGGCTTTCTTTAACTATTGACAAATTCCTTTGAGAATCAGATAATAGCCATGAGTTCCCTTCATTCTGAAAATGCTTAGACATAAAAAACTCTGAATGTAAGAAGGGGTAGAGAGTTTCAAATTCTTGTGAAAGCAGATTTTGAAATTTGTTGATCATCCTTACCCTAGATTGTATTTCTGCCTTAACACAGTGCCCTTGGATGGTCTATATCCTCACCTTTAAAGACTTCTGGGCTGAGAAGCATATCTGCTTACCTGGTTGGAAGTCCTTTGTGGGTGCTGGCATTAAATAAGCAGAGGTAGAGGACCTCACTTTCTCTGGAGCAGTGGTGACCATCGTGGTTGTTACAGCAGTGGTGTTCCTTGGTGGTGTGGTGGCTGTCGGTATTGGAGTAATTGTGATAGTTGTTGAAGTATTCCAGGTTGCAGTTGGAATAATAGTGGTGGTCGTTGTTGGAATGATTGTGGTTGTTACTCGAGTAGTGGTGGTCATCATTCTTGAAATAGTGATGGTTCTTCTTGGAGTAGAGGTGGCCATTGTTGTTGGAATATTGCTGGTCATTGTTGGAGTAGACATGGTTGCTTGAGTAGTATGGGTCATTGCTGTTGAGATCCTCATGGTAGCTACTGCTGTTGGAGTAGTAGTAGTGGTACATGTTGCTGGAGTAGTGGTGCTGGTCATTGTTGCAGTAGTGTTGGTGGTTGTTGGTGGAGTAGTGGTTGTTGTATTAGTGGTGGTGTCTGTTGTTGGAGTAGTGATAGTGCTTATTTTTGGAGTAGTGGTGGTGGTTGTTGGAGTGGTGGTAATGGTGGTGGTTGAAGTAGGGATGGTTGTTGTTAGAGTAGTGATAGTGGTGGTTCAACTAGTGGTGGTTGTTTTGGAGGATAGTGGCATTTGCTACTGGAGTGGTAGTGGTGGTGGTTGCTGTTAGAGTTGTAGTAGTGGTTTATTTTTGGACAAGTGGTGGTGTTTGTTGCTGGAGTAGTAGTAGTCATTGTTGTTGGAATAGTGGTGGTTGTTGTTGGAGTAGTGGTGGTAATAGTGGTGGTTGTTGTGGGAGTAATGGTGGTGGTTGGAGTGGTGGTGGTTACTACTGGAGTAGTAGCAGTGGTTGCTTTTGAAGAAGTGGTAGTGTTCATTGTTGGAGTAGTGGTAGTGGTGGTTGGAAGAGTGGCAGTTGTTGTTGGAGTAGTGTTGGTGGTTATTGGAATAGTGGTGGTGGTTTTGGGAGTAGTGGTGGTGGTGGTTGAAGTAGTAGTAGTCATTGTTGTTGGAATAGTGGTAGTTGTTGTGGGAGTAGTGGCGGTGGTTGTTAGAGTAGTAGTAGTCATTGTTGTTGGAGTAGTAGTAGTTGTTGTTGTGGGAGTAGTGGTTGTGGGAGTAGTGCTGGTAGTGATGGTGGTTGTTGAAGTAGTGGTGGTTGTTGGAGTAGTGGTGGTTGTTGAAGTGGTGGTGGTTGTGGGAGTTGTAGTAGTCATTGCTGTGGAAGTAGTGGTGGTGGTTGTGGGGATAGTGGTGGTTGTTGTTGTGGGAGTAGTGGTGGTGGTTGTGGGAGTAGTGGTGGGAGTAGTGGTGGTTGTGGGAGTGGTAGTCATCGTTGTTGTGGGAGTAGTGGTGGTGGTTGTGGGAGAAGTGGTGGTAGTGGTGGCAGTTGTTGAAGCAGTGGTGGTTGTTGTTGGAGTAGTAGTGGTGGTGGTCGTTGTTGTAGGTGGAGCTAGAAATCAACATGAAAGCAGGGATTCATTAAGCTGCAGGAAACAAGAGACTCGTGCTGGGCCAGTAAACCAACACAGCCAAGGAGACTGTCCCCGGCAGAACTCAGGCTCATCTCCCATGAACTCTGAGTTCTTGTCATTGGTCAGCTAGAATCTGTGACTGAGGAGGGAATGAAGACATGGTCATAACAAGGAAACACCTGCATTGAAAGAATGATATTTTGGGGAGGTGTCAATATAAAAAATGACATTTGGGATTTGTTTTGAAGCACTTCATAAAGACTAGTCATGCATATCAGATTTATGTATCTTCATAAACATCTGTGAGATAGGAAAAAATGTCTAGAGCTTGAAACCGTCTTTGTTCTTTTAGTGGTATATGACTAGGACTTAAATAGTAGTTCCCAAGAACTGGAATATTTACCAAATAAATAGAATTTACTTCAGTCAGTCCTAGGAGTACCCTTTCAACAGACCTGCATCCTAAATGCAGATTAATTCACACCATTGCCATTTGTAGAAAGGTGGATAGATCTAGAGTCTGTCAGATGGAGTGAAGTAAGTCAGAGAAAGAAAAACAAGTATTAATATAATATATGAAAACATATATGGAACCTAGAAAAATGGTCCAGATGAACTAATTTGCAGGACAGGATTAGAGATGCAGACATAGAGAGTGGACGAGTGGACAAGTGGACAGAGGGAGGGATGGAGGCTGGTGGAGTAGATTGGGAGATTAAGGTCGACACATATACACTACCTTGTGGATAATAGATGGCTAGTGGGAACCTGCTGTGTAGCACAGGGAGCTCAGCTTGGTGCTTGGTAGTGACGTAGAGGGGTAAGATGCAAGGGTGGATGGGAGGGAGGACCAGGAAGGCTAGGTCATGTGTATGCATAGAGCCGACTCACTTCTCTGTACAGTAGAAACTGATACAACATTGTAAACCAACCATACCACAATTTAAAAGATAAACAACACACACAGACACACCATATGCTAGATAATAGATGCCTTAGGCTTTTGGATAGAAAGTGGGCCAGACGTTTTAAGGTTCTTTTCTACTGGAGAGATAATAACAATAGGCAATAACTTAGACTTTTTTCAGAGTTAGAAATGGTATAGGATTCCAAACCACTTACTGCCATCCTCAGAGCTGCTCAGGGAAAATTGAAACTAGGATTAAGCCAAAACACTGTGCCTGCTGGCATAAAGGCAAAATTGCAGGACTGAATCAAGAATGTATAGCTTTTACTCACCAGACATCTTTTTTTGCTTACAAGAAGTATTCTTAAATTTCAACCCTACAAACTATAAATTAGAATCCCACGTTTACTGAATAGGGGACAATTGTTATGAACAGCTTTTGAGGGATCAAGTCAAATTAATTTGGAAACTAGCTAATTTTTGCCTTAAAGAAGAAAAACTTTTTTTCAACAATTATTTGTGCCTGTTATGTACAAGGCATTAGTAAATGCTTTAGGCTTTGGGGGTCCTGTGATCTCAGTGGTAATTGCTCAGATCTGTCAGTGTGAAAACAGCCATAGACAGAATGTAAACAAATGAGTGTGGCTGTCTTCCAATAAAATGTTATTTATAAAACTGTGGGTGGAAGTGTTTTGTAATATGATCTGATCCTGGGGCTACAGTTTGCTGAGCCTGTTCTAATAGCGTAATCAGAAGTTTTTTAAAAGTGTGAAATCCAATCCCCTCAGTTTGAAATAAAATACAGAGAAAAAAAGGAACCAAGCAAAAAATCTTATTAAAAGACTATAACAATGAAAAAACCTAATCAGGTTCTTTAATTTGTCTTCCTTGGCAGTAAGTATTTCCTGAGACAGAAGCTAGAAAGCTAAGGGTAGAAAAAGCTGCTGAGGAACAGCTCTAACATAAGGTTGAAAAGTAAGCTCATTCTGTGAAAGTGCAAGAAAATTTTAGCAAAGAATTGGGTTGGAGGTAGAGAGTCACTTTGACTCAGCCATGTACCTGTTTCCCGAACAGAGCAGTGGCTTTATAAATATTCATCTACTAAAGAATTTCTGAGCACTAAAACTCTCCTATATTATTCTTTCTATATCATTTTTTAAAAATATTCAGCCAGAACAATCATATAATTTCAGTTTCAAAAATATTCTCTTCACATGTGGCCTCCTCCCACCAGCCTTTTTTGGCTTCTTTAAAATGCCCCCTAGATGTAGTTTCCCCAGAGTCAGTTATTTCCTGCATCAGAATTGACATTTTACTTACCTTCATCAAGGGCACAAGCCAAGTACAAAAGTTGGGAGATTATAATATCAAGTTCATTAAATTAAAATTAAAACAGATTATGAAGGCCAAAAATATTGTGTTCTATTGTTAATAGAAGACTTTAGTGAGAGAACATTTATTAGGAAAGAACACCAGAAACCAAGAAATCCTGAAGAACCTGCACCTTTCATCAAGTGGTAAGGAAAATTAGGATGTCTACATTAAGATGGAAAAATGTAAACTTCCCTGATTTTTTATTTCATAAAATTATTAAAAGCTACAAGTGAACAATTATTGAGATGCAAATGCGTTCAAACTGCAATAAAGCTATTTTGATTTTTAAACAAGCAATTTAGTGACGTGGTGTGAAAGCTGCTTCAAAAAATGGAAGACAGGGCAGAGGAAAGGTTGAAACTATATAGGCTCATACAAAGTGTATGCAACAAGATGGAATTGACAATTGTTAAGCAAATGATACACTTACTTGCTGTTGCTCTAGTTGCTAAGTTGCGTCCCACTCTTTGTCACCCCATGGACTGTAGCCTGTGGGATTTCCCAGGCAAGAATACTGGAGTGGGTTGCCATTCCTGAACCAGGGATCCAACCCTCATCTCCTGCATCTCCTGCATTAGCGGGTGGATTCTTTACTTGACAGGACTTATATATTATCTATCTATCTGTCTATAAGCTGTAAAACGTTAAGAAAGGACATTAAAAAATTCTCCTAAGACATAATCTCAGAGAAAAGGACAGTCCTTCAAGTGGAATATGTTCAGTTCCATGAAAACGTTCACTATATTTCAGTGTGGAACAGTGAATGCTTTTTCATGAACCAACCAGCACTCCTGAAGCACTGCTTTAGAAGATCGTTTGCTGACTGGAAATATTCTCTTGACTTTGGTTTTGAATCAGGGTTCATCTTAACATTTCATTCTACACAAATACAAGTTATTCTATTGAACAACTATTCAGTTCAGTTCAGTTGCTCAGTCGTGTCTGACTCTGCGACCCCATGAATCGCAGCACGCCAGGCCTCCCTATCCATCACCATCTCCCGGAGTTCACTCAAACTCACGTCCATTGAGTCCGTGATGCCATCCAGCCATCTCATCCTCGGTCGTCCCCTTCTCCTCCTGCCCCCAATCCCTCCCAGCATCAGAGTCTTTTCCAATGAGTCAACTCTTCGCATGAGGTGGCCAAAGTACTGGAGTTTCAGCTTTAGCATCATTCCTTCCAAAGAAATCCCAGGG
>SJYX01023070.1:21227-35557 GCA_006410675.1 Oreotragus oreotragus | reverse complement strand
GACCTGGGGAGATTCTCTTTTGATATTCTATCATTTTGCCTTTTCATACTGTTCATGGGGTTCTCAAGGCAAGAATACTGAAGTGGCTTGCCATTCCCTTCTCCAGTGGACCACGTTCTGTCAGACCTCTCCACCATGACCTGCCCGCCTTGGGTTGCCCTGCAGGCATGGCTTGGTTTCATTGAGTTAGACAAGGCCCTGGTCCTAGTGTGATTAGATTGACTAGTTTTCTGTGAGTATGGTTTCAGTGTGTCTGCCCTCTGATGTTCTCTCGCAACACCTACCATCTTACTTGGGTTTCTCTTACCTTGGGCGTGAGTTGTCTCTTCACGGCTGCTCCAGCAAGGCACAGCCGCTGCTCCTTACCTTGGAGGAGGGGTATCTCCTTACCGCCGCAGTTCCTGACCGTCAAGAAAACAATATTATAGGAACCTCCTGTTTCCCTGTTAAAAAAAAGAAAAAGTTAATATCAAGCAGAAAACTCTTATCTCTGGAAATTCATAGGAAGTAATCAAAGGAAGTAAGAAGACAAACCCGCCTGGTCTTACACGCAACTCTAGGGTGACTCTTCTATTGCTGTACCACCCTCTCTGCTCAGCACGGCAGCAATACCAGCCACTGTCAGATTGGACAGCATTGACTGCGGTCAAACACATCCCTTTCACCAGTATTTCCCTTTAGATGAAAACGTCCGTCTCTCCGATTGACAACTCTGTATCCATCAATCCAGATGTGTCCACATAGAGTCCAATTACATGACCCTCAGCCCCAACACATGGGCATGGCATCTCCAATTTAGTGCAGGGTAGAGTGACAGACTGACCCACTGCTCCAATCACTTGTTCATAAGATGTTACATCATCTATAGATAAAAAGAAACCAGAGCATGAGGTCTCAATATTTTACCTTTAATTTATTTTCATTTTTTTCTTTATGTAGCTTATGTGGTTTGAAATCATCTGATTATCTTGAACTTTTAAAATTTAGTTTAAGCATTTTTCTATGCTAATATATTATTTGGTAGCATTACTATTTACTTGATATATATTTATAGATGAAACTTCTTATAAATGTTTTGCTATATTCAGGATTACTTTCTAATATGATAGATTTCCAACTGAGAAACTATCAGCATAAATGGCAGAAATAAGCTCAGAAATAAGCTTGGTATATATGACCAGATTTCTCTCCAAAAGACTTGAAGCAAATGACATTGCAGCAATGCATGAGTGTGTGTATGTTTCATCCTGTATTTGACAGGTGTCTAGTTATTAAATATGTAATACTTATACATGGCTTTTCCTTTCTCCTAGATTCAATCACTGTCTCAGTTGAAATCTGCTCACAAACTCCTGAATTTAAAGTTTTGATTTGCAATTTTTATTGCAGTTTTAAAAATAGCTATTGCAAATAATGTCACCTCACAACCCATCTCTTACTAAGAAAAAAAAAGCTGAGCTAATGTTTTACTTGGACTCTTCCTTGATAGCTCAGTTGGTAAAGAATCCTCCTGCCAAGCAGGAGATGTAGATTTGTTCCCTGGGTCGGGAAGATTCTCTGGAGGAAATGACAACCCACTCCAGTATTCTTCCATGGGAAATCCCATGGACAGAGAAGCCTGGAGGGCTACTGTGCTTAGTCGCTCAGTAGTGTCTGACTCTTTGCGACCCTATGGACTGTTGCCTGCCAGACTCCTCTGTCCATGGGGATTCTCCAGGCAAGAATACTGGAGTGGGTTGCCATGCCTTCCTCCAGGGCATCTTCCCAACCCAGTGATCAAACCCATGTCTCCCACATTGCAGGTTTNGTTGCCTGCCAGACTCCTCTGTCCATGGGGATTCTCCAGGCAAGAATACTGGAGTGGGTTGCCATGCCTTCCTCCAGGGCATCTTCCCAACCCAGTGATCAAACCCATGTCTCCCACATTGCAGGTTTCTTTACCATCTGAGTCACCAGGGAAGCCCAAGAATACTGAAGTGGGTAGCCTATCCTGTCTCCAAAGGATCTTCCCAACCCAGGGTTAGAACCAGGGTCTGCTGCATTGCAGGTGGATTCTTTACCAGCTGAGCTACTGGGGAAGCTCACGGGTTCAAAAGAGAGTCGGACAGGACAAAACAAAAACAACAATCCTTTACTTTAAGGCAGAAGCAAGGAACCCTTTTAGAAATCAGTTCTAAAATAATGAGTCTATAATACTTTCAGGAGAAGCTGAGGCTTATAATGGGTTTTAGGATCAATCCAAGAAATTCAAGCAGGGATCCCTGCTCGTGAGTTGATGACAGCCCCAGAATGGGCACAATCCACTTACCCAGGTGAAACCAAAAATTAGAGAATATTCAGTCCAATACTAAACTTTGCCTCTTAAAAACAGACAGACAGGAAACTCCTCTCCGTCGCAGCGGCTTATAAAACATTGCATTGCCGGAGGTAGTCTGAGTGGTTCTTCAAAGAGATCTGGGATTCAACAACTAGCCACTTTTATAATTGGGCTGTGCGTCTGGGAAATGCTCTGCAAAGAAAATGCTCATCATTACATAAAGTGGGAGTCCATTTTTTCCCCTGTAATTCTGACAATATTTAATTTTACCAAATATCATTTTTGGACTACAAAGGTAAAACATACTATTTATAAAACTTTAAGTAACAGAAGTATAATTCTAAAATGTACTTTTCCTAATTCCCACTTCTAGAGATTGTTTTGGAAAGTTATGGGATGTCTATCCCTCAAATTTCCCTTGTTACACCAAATGGTATTAATTGAATTTTTTCTTTTGATTTATTTTTTAATAAACAATTTTGACCATGCTGCAGACATGTGGGATCTTAATTCCCTAATGAGGGACTGAATCCACACTCCCTATAATGGAAGCATGGAGTCTTAACCACTAGAAAAACCAGGGAAGTTTTCTTATGCCAAGAAAACCCAAGAACATCTACTCTCCATCATCACATCCACACATCCCCGACACCTTCCCAAGCTCAAGGCTTCCAAATCACAGCCCACATGCTCATTTACCTGGCAGAAGGAGCAGGAGGCCCAGGATGGCTACCCAAGGATACATGATGCTATTGAACTAAAGGAAAGAGAAAGCAGACTGATTAGTGTGCCCTCCAGCTGTATGGTATCAGNTCCACACATCCCCGACACCTTCCCAAGCTCAAGGCTTCCAAATCACAGCCCACATGCTCATTTACCTGGCAGAAGGAGCAGGAGGCCCAGGATGGCTACTCAAGGATACATGATGCTATTGAACTAAAGGAAAGAGAAAGCAGACTGATTAGTGTGCCCTCCAGCTGTATGGTATCAGAATCAATACAGTCAGGTGGTATTATGGGGGCTCCGAGGAGCCCAGGTCACTTTTATGTCTCAGCACAGAGAGAATTCAGCAGGAGGTTGAAAAGGGATAGGTAAGAAGATTTATTAGAATAGGACATGTGTGAGACCGACAGCTGGTAGGTGAGTGTTGTGCTGCCCCAGGTACTTAGTGGGTTACATTTTTATAATCAAAGGAAGAGAGAGGGGGGAGAAGACCACCTTCTTTGTCTTTGAATTTTCCATCACTAGCTCCTCCTATAAGTCAGGTGGAGAAGTTTTTGATCCTATATGGTGCATCTGGGAACACTACGGCACTATGGAGAAATTATTTAAGGTTTCAAACATACAGGGTCGTTCATTTTGAAATGTCACATTTCCAACTCTGGCAATTGTCTCAATCTCTGCAAACCTCAGTTTCTACTCCTTTATAATGAATGTTGAGAAATCTGTATGCGGGTCAGGAAGCAACAGTTAGAACTGGACATGGAACAACNTTTTAACTGTTCATGTAGAAATGCTTCTAAATGATCAAAATTATCCTTACATTTAGCCTTTGTCTAATTCTTCTGGGAAAACCAACATTTAACTGAGTTGTGAAAAATAAATATAACACACATATTGATTCAATATGAAAAAGATCTTTTATCCTTCCAAAACTATTTTAAAAATCAAAGTGGTTTGAGGACCATTTAGCATTTTGTAGAAATTGGTAACACTCTCAAACAATACTATTATATTTGCAAACTCTATTTTCTAAAACAGAAAGCCTCTTTTGCTACTCCTTCCCTCTCTTTTTCCCTTGCATTTATTTCTGCCCTGCCTCGTTCTAAAAATCACAGCCTGCCAGTTGTCAACATAAGCACCTAGAACTGTGGCACTGATGTAGCAAAAATGCCATAAATTACATGGTTCTTGATTTTTTTCTCCTGGTGTCTTCATGGTCTGCTCAATACCATTGCTTCCTCTAACTGCTACAACACCATCCTCCTCCCAAAGAGAGCACTTAATGCCTTGTATTTCCAGAACCCTGAGAAACCAAATTTGTCTATAATGGAAAAATCACACTCACCTCCGTTTTCCTATTGGGTAAATAAAAACCTGTGCACACCATGATTTGAAACCTTGGGGACCCTAAGCAATGTCACATTTGGAGTCACTTGATTTAAAAAAAAAAAAAAAAAGGACAATAATGAAATGCTTGCATGTTAAGTCCTCTAAGTCCCAGATTAGATGTCCTGATTCTAAGTTGTATTCAGGTATTCTTGACAGCCTTGATAACTGAGGTAGAAATGTTTTTTTCTATCTTCCCAATGAGAACTCTTGATGGAAAACAGGATTCATGAGGTCTAAAGAGAATGTACAGTTCTAAGAAGTATGTTTCATGTTTTGAAGAGACCTCTGCAATGATCTGGCAATGGCACCCCACTCCAGTACTTTTGCCAGGAAAATCCCATGGACAGAGGATCCTGGTGAGCTGCAGTCCATGGGGTTGCACAGAGTCGGACACAACTGAAGCAACTTAGCAGCAGCAGCAGCAGCTGCAATGATCAGAAAGTTTGAGCCAATTTAGTGTAAAAAATTAGGACTCTTTGACAAAGGTTGACTTTACACAGTTGAGCTAGCATCATTCTACCTAGTGGCCCTGACTCAAAGGAATGCCAACTGAAAAATCGTGCAGCTGATTGAAAGGACTCTGGCACGGTATCTGGTCACTATCTTCTACAGTCAAGGGCATAACCCTTTAGAATCTGGATCCAGGACTTAATCTTCAGTAATGTAGACATTGTCTTCTTCTTGGATGGGCTTCAGAGCTGCATTATTCAAAGCTCCGATGTGAGAATCTTTCAATGGAATCACACTGTAGAAAGAATAACATGAGTAAGAAAAACGAAGATCACGTCTCAAGTATGAGCAGCATATTTGTTTATGTTCATTCAAGCCTGAGTATTTGCGTTTCTCAGAGCCCCATTCAAACATCCTATGAAATGAACAGAAGCTCCCAGAATTGTGAATATGAAGTTACAGGAAATTATTTTTAATAAGGAGATAGAAAGTCACATCTTTTGGTTTAAAATCTCACACTGGTCTCTTTCAAGACACTAATGCAATAGAACACAAAAATTTATAATCTAAGAAAACAAATACCACACATCAGATTGAAGCACTAAACCAGGATGCACAGTCTCAAAGATGGCCAGGAAGTGGTTTGGCTGGTGTTTTTCTAGCTGAGGACTGTGACCCTTTAGTGAATGTTATTTAGTGGTATGTATCCTGTATTTTGAACGAAGAGAGTGAAAAAGCTGGCTTAAAGCTCAACATTCAGAAAACTAAGATCATGGCATCTGGTCCCATCACTTCATGGCAAATAGATGTGGAAATAGTGTCAGACTTTATTTTTGGGGGCTTCAAAATCATTGCAGATAGTGATTGCAGCCATGAAATTAAAAGACACTTACTCCTTGGAAGAAAAGTTATGACCAACCTAGATAGCATATTCAAAAGCAGAGACATTACTTTGCCAACAAATGTCAAGGCTATGGTTTTTTCAGTGATCATGTATGGATGTGAAAGTTGGACTGTGAAGAAAGCTGAGTGCTGAAGAATTGATGCTTCTGAACTGTGGTGGTGGAGAAGACTCTTGAGAGTCCCTTGGACTGCAAGGAGATCTAACCAGTCCATTCTGAAGGAGATCAACCCTGGGATTTCTTTGGAAGGAATGATGCTAAAGCTGAAACTCCAGTACTTTGGCCACCTCATTCGAAGAGTTGACTCATTGGAAAAGACTGATGCTGGGAGGGATTGGGGGCAGGAGGAAGAGGGGATGACAGAGGATGAGATGGCTGGATGGCATCACACTCAGCACGGCAGCAATACCAGCCACTGTCAGATTGGACAGCATTGACTGCGGTCAGACACATCCCTTTCACCAGTATTTCCCTTTAGATGAAAACGTCCGTCTCTCCGATTGACAACTCTGTATCCATCAATCCAGATGTGTCCACATAGAGTCCAATTACATGACCCTCAGCCCCAACACATGGGCATGGCATCTCCAATTTAGTGCAGGGTAGAGTGACAGACTGACCCACTGCTCCAATCACTTGTTCATAAGATGTTACATCATCTATAGATAAAAAGAAACCAGAGCATGAGGTCTCAATATTTTACCTTTAATTTATTTTCATTTTTTTCTTTATGTAGCTTATGTGGTTTGAAATCATCTGATTATCTTGAACTTTTAAAATTTAGTTTAAGCATTTTTCTATGCTAATATATTATTTGGTAGCATTACTATTTACTTGATATATATTTATAGATGAAACTTCTTATAAATGTTTTGCTATATTCAGGATTACTTTCTAATATGATAGATTTCCAACTGAGAAACTATCAGCATAAATGGCAGAAATAAGCTCAGAAATAAGCTTGGTATATATGACCAGATTTCTCTCCAAAAGACTTGAAGCAAATGACATTGCAGCAATGCATGAGTGTGTGTATGTTTCATCCTGTATTTGACAGGTGTCTAGTTATTAAATATGTAATACTTATACATGGCTTTTCCTTTCCCCTAGATTCAATCACTGTCTCAGTTGAAATCTGCTCACAAACTCCTGAATTTAAAGTTTTGATTTGCAATTTTTATTGCAGTTTTAAAAATAGCTATTGCAAATAATGTCACCTCACAACCCATCTCTTACTAAGAAAAAAAAAGCTGAGCTAATGTTTTACTTGGACTCTTCCTTGATAGCTCAGTTGGTAAAGAATCCTCCTGCCAAGCAGGAGATGTAGATTTGTTCCCTGGGTCGGGAAGATTCTCTGGAGGAAATGACAACCCACTCCAGTATTCTTCCATGGGAAATCCCATGGACAGAGAAGCCTGGAGGGCTACTGTGCTTAGTCGCTCAGTAGTGTCTGACTCTTTGCGACCCTATGGACTGTTGCCTGCCAGACTCCTCTGTCCATGGGGATTCTCCAGGCAAGAATACTGGAGTGGGTTGCCATGCCTTCCTCCAGGGCATCTTCCCAACCCAGTGATCAAACCCATGTCTCCCACATTGCAGGTTTCTTTACCATCTGAGTCACCAGGGAAGCCCAAGAATACTGAAGTGGGTAGCCTATCCTGTCTCCAAAGGATCTTCCCAACCCAGGGTTAGAACCAGGGTCTGCTGCATTGCAGGTGGATTCTTTACCAGCTGAGCTACTGGGGAAGCTCACGGGTTCAAAAGAGAGTCGGACAGGACAAAACAAAAACAACAATCCTTTACTTTAAGGCAGAAGCAAGGAACCCTTTTAGAAATCAGTTCTAAAATAATGAGTCTATAATACTTTCAGGAGAAGCTGAGGCTTATAATGGGTTTTAGGATCAATCCAAGAAATTCAAGCAGGGATCCCTGCTCGTGAGTTGATGACAGCCCCAGAATGGGCACAATCCACTTACCCAGGTGAAACCAAAAATTAGAGAATATTCAGTCCAATACTAAACTTTGCCTCTTAAAAACAGACAGACAGGAAACTCCTCTCCGTCGCAGCGGCTTATAAAACATTGCATTGCCGGAGGTAGTCTGAGTGGTTCTTCAAAGAGATCTGGGATTCAACAACTAGCCACTTTTATAATTGGGCTGTGCGTCTGGGAAATGCTCTGCGAAGAAAATGCTCATCATTACATAAAGTGGGAGTCCATTTTTTCCCCTGTAATTCTGACAATATTTAATTTTACCAAATATCATTTTTGGACTACAAAGGTAAAACATACTATTTATAAAACTTTAAGTAACAGAAGTATAATTCTAAAATGTACTTTTCCTAATTCCCACTTCTAGAGATTGTTTTGGAAAGTTATGGGATGTCTATCCCTCAAATTTCCCTTGTTACACCAAATGGTATTAATTGAATTTTTTCTTTTGATTTATTTTTTAATAAACAATTTTGACCATGCTGCAGACATGTGGGATCTTAATTCCCTAATGAGGGACTGAATCCACACTCCCTATAATGGAAGCATGGAGTCTTAACCACTAGAAAAACCAGGGAAGTTTTCTTATGCCAAGAAAACCCAAGAACATCTACTCTCCATCATCACATCCACACATCCCCTACACCTTCCCAAGCTCAAGGCTTCCAAATCACAGCCCACATGCTCACTTACCTGGCAGAAGGAGCAGGAGGCCCAGGATGGCTACCCAAGGATACATGATGCTATTGAACTAAAGGAAAGAGAAAGCAGACTGATTAGTGTGCCCTCCAGCTGTATGGTATCAGCATCAATACAGCCAGGTGGTATTACAGGGGCTCCGAGGAGCCCAGGTCACTTTTATGTCTCAGCACAGAGAGAATTTAGCAGGAGGTTGAAAAGGGATAGGTAAGAAGATTTATTAGAATAGGACATGTGTGACACCAACAGCTGGTAGGTGAGTGTTGTACTGCCCCAGGTACTTAGTAGGTTACATTTTTGTAATCAAAGGAAGAGAGAGGGGGGAGAAGACCACCTTCTTTGTCTTTGAGTTTTCCATCACTAGCTCCTCCTACAAGTCAGGTGGAGAAGTTTTTGATCCTATATGGTGCATCTGGGAACACTATGGCACTATGGAGAAATCATTTCAGGTTTCATACATACAGGGTCGTTCATTTTGAAATGTCACATTTCCAACTCTGGCAATTGTCTCAACCTTTGCACACCTCAGTTTCTACTCCTTTATAATGAATGTTGAGAAATCTGTATGTGGGTCAGGAAGCAACAGTTAGAACTGGACATGGAACAACAGACTGGTTCCAAATTGGGAAAGGAGTACGTCAAGGCTCCATATTGTCACCCTGCTTATTTAACTTATATCCAGAGTACATCATGAGAAACGCTGGACTGGAAGAAACACAAGCTGGAATCAAGATTGCCAGGAGAAATATCAATAACCTCAGATATGCAGATGATACCACCCTTATGGCAGAAAGTGAAGAACTAAAGAGCCTCTTGATGAAAGTGAAAGAGGAGAGTGAAAAAGTTGGCTTAAAGCTCAACATTCAGAAAACTAAGATCATAGCATCCGGTCCCATCACTTTCTGGGAAAGAGATGGGGAAACAGTGCAGTGACCGACTTTATTTCTCTGAGCTCCAAAATCACTGCAGATGGTGACTGCAACCATGGAATTAAAAGACACTTACACCTTGGAAGGAAAATTATGTTCAACCTAGACAGCATATTCAAAAGCAGAGACATTACTTTGCCAACAAAGGTCCGTCTAGTCAAGGCTATGGTTTTTCCAGTGGTCATGTATGGATGTGAGGGTTGGACTATAAAGAAAGCTGAATGCCAAAGAATTGATGCATTTGAACTGTGGTGTTTGACAAGACTTGAGAGTCCCTTGGAATGCAAGGAGGTTCAACCAGTCCATCCTAAAGGATATCAGTCCTGAATATTCACTGGAAAGACTGATGCTGAAGCTGAAACTCCAATACTTTGGCCACCTGATGCGAATAGCTGACTCATTTGAAAAGACCTTGATACTGGGGAAGATTATATGGTTTTTCCAGTGGTCATGTATGGATGTGAGGGTTGGACTATAAAGAAAGCTGAATGCCAAAGAATTGATGCATTTGAACTGTGGTGTTTGACAAGACTTGAGAGTCCCTTGGAATGCAAGGAGGTTCAACCAGTCCATCCTAAAGGATATCAGTCCTGAATATTCACTGGAAAGACTGATGCTGAAGCTGAAACTCCAATACTTTGGCCACCTGATGCGAATAGCTGACTCATTTGAAAAGACCTTGATACTGGGGAAGATTGAAGGCAGGAGGAGAAGGGGATGACAGAGGATGAGATAGTTGGATGGCATCACTGACTCAATGGACATGAGTTTGCGTAAACTCCTGGCATTGGTGATGGACAGGGAGGCCTGGCATGCTGTAGTCCATGGGGTTGCAAAGAGATGGATATGACTGAGAGACTGAACTGAACTGAACTGATTGATTTTCCTATTCTATTGCTTTTTCTAGCAAAGAGGCTTTGAGAATAGTTATTCTTTGTGAGTACTCAAAAGGAGTAAGTTTAGTGCATGCGACAGCACGAAGACAATTTGAGAATGGACTCTGACAGAAGAAGTGGACTAAATTTTTATCATTGTCATTGTGGATGGTTACTGAACTGGCTGTTTCCCTGTCAATAGCTCTACCCCCACTCTAATATAAAAGGTCTTTTCAACAGGGTCCAAGTATTTTAAGAGATTTCTAGCTAGAAAAGAGAAAAGGAAGAGAAAGAAATGAAACTTCTGGCGCTGCATTGCTAAAGAAAGCTTATTTTTTCAGACTATTTGCTGTTAAATTATTACTTAAAGTTATCTTCTATAATTTAAACAAATAAGAAATAAATTCCCAGATGCCACCTTTATTACTGAATCAGAATCTCCAGGAGCAGACCCCAGGAATCTGTATTCTAATGAGTTCCCAGTTGATCTAACTCAAGAATCCCTAACCTTTGGCACCAGGGACCAGTTTCCTGGAAGACAATTTTTCTGTGGAGGAGGGGCCGGGGATGGTTTAGGCAGTAATGAAAGCAATGGTTTAGGTGGCAATACAATTCATGGGGAGCAATAGGAACAGCAAATGAACGTTGTTGCCAATCACCTCCTGCTGGGTGGCCAGTTTCCTAACAGGATTCCTACTGGTGCCAGTGCAAGGTCCAGAGGTTGGGGATCCTGATCTAACTCATTGTCTCCTAGGCTTCAGGGATTGGCATAACCTTTGCCTAACTCATATTGTCCTTTTGCCATTATTCACTCAAGTTGTTTTAGGTTAACTAAAATTGTAGTCATCCTAAATAATATCCATTAAATCATTGTTTAATGCATTGTTTTCTAATTGCATTAATGCAATTAAAACACATAGCTATTTTAAAAATCCATCGTGGACTAGCTGAAGGCAGCACCTACTCCACACTACTGATTTAAAGCTATAAGTTTGGAAAGACAGGATCAGCTGCTTCCACGTCCATGTGATTCAAACTTTGGAGTCAAACTTTGGCCCTCTTATTCCAGGACCCACCTTCCTAGGCCTGGGCATCCTCATACTTCCAGGACCCTACCCTGTCTTTCCCCATGTACCCTCTCCTGTCACGCCAATCAAACTGGATTTTTACTTCTAAACTTAGGACAGTATCACCTAAAGCATGTTAATAAATGTTAAAATATACTCTGCAGTTTTAACCCTTGATATCAAAAGCGCTTTCTATTCCAAGAATGGGGTTCTCCTCAAACAGATACATTCATACAGCCCTTTGCATCAGCATCTGAAATGGAACATGATTCTCCGGCTTCATTTATTTTTAGTCTTCCTCAGTCACTCTGCCCCAGCCACACTAGAACACACCTTATTTTCTCCCTCTTAATATACAAGCTCTTCCTACCTCAGTACCTTTGCACTTGCTGGATTTCTTTCACATGTCTGCCATCTACACATTCCTTGGGTTTCAACTCAAACTCCCCACTTTCCCAGAGGCAGCTCCTAACCAATCCAGCTAAAGCTACACCAATTCTCCACATCCCCATGCCCTCCAGGCATCCTCTATCAAAGCAGTTTTTAACCAAGGGTGATATTTCCTCTAAAGGAAACATTGGTAACATCTACAGACTTTTCAGTTGTCACTACCTAGGTTTGGGGGTGTGGTAGGGGGGAAACAAGTGCCCTCTAGAGAATAGAGGCCAGGTATGTTGATAAACAATTCTATAATGCACAGTTCCCTCCTACAAAGCATTATCTGGACCTAAATGCCATGTTTCAGAAGTTTCGCTCTATCAGTGTACTATATTTTTTGCTTCTCATCATCAGCACCAGAACTGATGGTGTCGGGGTTTCCTTCCTACTGAGTAGAGTTCCTCGGGAACTGGAGTTCAGGGTTGTTCTCTGCTTCACCTCAGCACCTAGAGGAGTGCCAGGCACCTTGACTCTCAAATCTGGTCCCATTTATCCTTGTCCTGAGAGCCCACAGCAAATTGAGGATGACTGACCTCAAGTAAATGATGAGGATAAGAAAATATGTCACTTTAGAAAATGAAAACAAAAATGTGTTCAATTAATGACTGTGCATACAAATGAAACTCATGATTGTGAGTTCTTCATGCTTTCATGTACTCACAAAATTATCTTATAGCCGTCAGTGAAAGATTGGTTCCTCTACTTTTAAAAATGTGTAAAATTTCTAAGTCCAAATATATGGTTTTAATTATGTTGTTGTTGTTGTTGCTTACTCACTAAGTTGTGTCTGACTCTTTTGTGACCCCAGGAACTGTAACCCACTAGGCTCTTGTCCCTGGGATTTCCCAGGCAAGAATACTAAAGTAGGTTTGCCATTTCCTTGTCCAGAGGATCTTCCCAACTCAGAAATCGAACACACGTTTCTTCCACTGGCAGATGGATTCTTTTAGTACTGAGCCACCAGGATAGCCCTGGTTTTCATTATACCAGTATCCTAATGTCATAAGCAGATTGTAGAAACTGTACTATCGATGATCTCACAAGACAAAAATGAAGGTCAGTACATTCTGTGTTATTGGCATATCCACAGAAAACAATTTAATATTAACTAAATACCTTGCCTTCCTTCCTTCTAACCCATTCTTCCCCTTGTTTCTGTGGTCAGTCAGAGAGTTGTGTTCAACTCTTTGCAACCCCATGGACTGTAGCCTGCCAGGCTCCTCTGTCCGTGGGATTTTCCAGGCAAGAACACTGGAGCAGGTTGCCATTTCCTACTACAGGGGATCTTCACAACCCAGGGATGGAACCTGTGTCTCTTGAGTCTCATGCATTGGCGGGCAGATTCTCTACCACTAACACCACCTGAAAAGCCCATTCTTCCCCTCAGTTATCAAAAAAATTTTCTAAACTATGATAGCCAAATTACCCATTATCAACTTTTCTAAAACAGATAAATTTTTTCAGAAAAATAATAAGGGACCATGTAGCAAGAGACCTCTGAATGCAATACCGCAGAAATTATACACTGACCCCTGATGATAGATCTCCTATCACTACAAGCTACACACACACACACAGACACAATCTGAATTTCTGTAGTGTTTTTCTTTTTTTTTTTTTACTTCTATTTTTCTCCCAAAATCATGTCACTGGAATTACTACTACACCAATGTATATGTGGAAATATTTCTAATAGGTGTAAAAATAATTTGGACAACATTGTAAATCAACTATACTTCATTTTAAAATATATTTAAACTTAAGCATAAAGAATGACCTACTCTAATGTCCATGGGGTCACGAAAACTCGGACACAACTGAGCAACTTCACTTTCACTTTTCACTTCCCTGCATTGGAGAAGGAAATGGCAACCCACTCCAGTGTTCTTGCCTGGAGAATCCCAGGGACAGGAAGCACGGTGGGCTGCCGTCTGTGGGGTCGCACAGAGTTGGACACGACTGAAGCGACTTAGCAGCAGCAGCAGCATTCTAATGTCATCCAATGTTCCTGGTAATACTTGTAATTAGAGCTCAGGGACAGTCTCCAATTCTGTGTGCCACCTGCCTTCTACTAAGCTGCATGTCTTGCTTCACAGAATGCTACTGGGTATGCCAGTAGTCATTGTGCTCAAGGGTTTCCAATATTTTGAAAATGCTCAATTAACAATTAAAATAACTAAATTTATATTCTGAAAGAGATGGGAATACCAGACCACCTAACCTGCCTCTTGAGAAATCTGTATGCAGGTCAGGAAGCAACAGTTAGAACTGCACATGGAACAACAGACTGGTTCCAAATAGGAAAAGGAGTATGTCAAGGCTGTATATTGTCTCCCTGCTTATTTAACCTATATGCAGAGTACATCATGAGAAACGCTGGACTGGAAGAAACACAAGCTGGAATCAAGATTGCCGGGAGAAATATCAATAACCTCAGATATGCTGATGACACCACCCTTATGGCAGAAAGTGAGGAGGAGCTAAAAAGCCTCTTGATGAAAGTGAAGGAGGAGAGTGAAAAAGTTGGCTTAAAGCTCAACATTCAGAAAA
>SJYX01023068.1:19036-39572 GCA_006410675.1 Oreotragus oreotragus | reverse complement strand
TTTGGCCACCTCATGAGAAGAGTTGACTCATTGGAAAAGACTCTGATGCTGTGAGGGACTGGGGGCAGGAGGAAAAGGGGACGACAGAAGATGAGATGGCTGGATGGCATATCTGACTCTATGGATGTGAGTTGAGTGAACTCCGGGAGTTGGTGATGGACTGGGAGGCCTGGCGTGCTGCGATTCATGGGGTCGCAAAGAGTCAGACACAACTGAGTGACTGAACTGATCATTTTTCACAGACTGCCTTTTAGGTATGTGGTGGAGTCTCACTGTGGTTTTAGCTCGCACTTACTTAATAGCTAATGATGTTGACCATCTTTTTAATGTGTTTGGTAGCCATTTGTGTACTTTGGTGAAATACTTGTTCAAATCTTTTGCCCATTTTTAAATTGGATTTTTTTCTGCTTATTATTGAGTTGTCAGAGTTATTTAAATATTTTGTATATAATTCCTTTCTTAGATGTATGTTCAGAAATGTTTTCTCTCATTCTGTGCCTTGTCTTTTTATTCTTTTAACAGTGTCCTTCAAATACCAGAACGTTTTGATGAAGTTCGATTTGTCACTTTTTTCCTTTTTTAGTCATGCTATTGGTGTTATATCTAAGCATAATTTGGCTTATTCAACATCCTTGTTGTTGTTGTTGAGTTGCTAAGTCATATCTGACTCTTTGTGACCCCTGGACTACAGCACATCAGGCTTCCCTGTCCTTCATGATCTCCTGGAGTTTGCTCAAACTCATGTCCTTTGAGTTGATGATGCCATCCAACCGTCTCATCCTCTGTCGTCCCCTTCACCTCCTGCCTCAATCTTTCCCAGCATCAAGGTTTTTTCCAATCAGTCAGCTCTTTGTATCAGGTAGCCAGAGTATTGGAGCTTCATAGAGTTTCTCTTATCCTTTTTCCTAAGAGTTTTATAATTTTAGCTTTACATTTAGAAATATCAATTTTGAATTATTTTTTTTTTGTATGTGATGTGAAGTTCTAAATTTATCCCTTCACATATACATAGACTGTTGTCACAGCACCATTTGTAGAAAAGACTATCCTTTCCCCCTTAAATCATTTAGCTCCTTTATCAAAAATATATTGACCATGTATGGCTGAGTCCCCTCACTGTTCCCCTGAAACTATCACATTGTTAATCGACTATACCCCCATACAAAATAAAGTTTTAAAGTAATAATAAAGAGAAAGAGATTTGGAAAGAAAAACAATCAATTGACTGTAAACAAAAAGGTTTATTTACAGATTCTCAATTCTGTTGCATTGATCTGTGTCCCTGTCCTTAGGCCAGTACCACACTTTCTTAACTACTGTTGCTTTATAAAAAGTTTTGAAATTGGTGGATGTAAGTTCTCAAACTGAGTTCCTCTTTTACAAAAAATTTTTTGCCTATATAGTTCCTTCATATTCCCATATAAATTTTAAGATCACCTTGTCAGTTTCTACAAAGAGAAAAGTCTTCTGGCAATTTAATAAAAATTATGTTGAAAGCATAAATCAATATTGAAAAATATGCCATTTTAACAGTACTCTTTCAATCCATGAACATGGATATTTATTTATTTAGATCTTTGTTTCACTTATCATATAATGTTTTGTAATCTGCAGTGTAAAGTCTTGTACTTCTATATTAAAATTTTTCCTAGTATTTTATTCTTTTTGATAGAATTGTGAGTGGAGTTGTCTTAATTTTATTTTTTCATTGTTTACTGCTAGTAAACAGAAGTGTAATTGATTTTTGTGCTTTGATTCTGTATCATGTGACCTTGCTGAACTCATTTATTAGCATTAGCATTTATGTGTGTGTGTGAATATTCCTTAGCATTTTCTATATACAGGATTATATCATCTGTAACTAAAGTTAGACTTGTTTTCCAATTGTTCAGTTTAATTAATTGCCTTGACTATTCTTCACTGTGCTGTAAACGTCAGTACAATATTGAATAGTAGTGGCAACAGCAAGTATCATAGCCTTGTTCCCCATCTTAGGAAGAAAGGATTTAGTTTTTTTATATTAGATATGATACTAGTTATAGATTTTTCATAGATGGTCTTTATCAGATTGAGGAAGTTCCGTTATATTCCTATTTAGTTCAGAATTTTTTAACCTGCAAGAAAGCTGAATTTTGTCAAAATTTTTTTGCACCTATTGAGATGATAATGTGGTTTTTGTTCTTTATTCTATTAATATGGTATAATACACTAATTGATTTTCAGATATTAAATCAACCTTGCATCCCTGGGCTAAATTCTGCTTGGTTTTATATGTTGCTGGATTCAGTTTACTGATATTTTGTGAAGGATTTTTGTGCCTATGTGTATGAGGGATATTGGTTTGTAGTTTTTTAAAAAAATTATAACATCTTTGGCTTTGATATCAGGTAATACTGGCCTTATAGAAAAAGTTGGGGAGTGGTTCCTTCTCTTCTGTTTTTTAAAAAATATGGAAATGGTTGGTTTGTCTCTTTCTTAAGTAGTTCGTGTAATTTGTCAATGAAACCATTTAGGCCTGGGCTATCCATTGTGCATGGATTTTTAAAAATATTTATTTATTTATTAATCTGGCTGTGTTGGATCTTAGTTGTGGTACATGGGCTCTCTAGTGTGTGGGATTAGTTGCTCCACAGCATGTGGGATCTTGGATGGAATCTGGGCCCCCTGCATTGCAAGGCAGATTCTTAACCCGTGGACCAGCAGGGAAGTCCTTGCACATAGATAAATTACTAATTCAATTTCCTTATTTGTTATTGATCTGTTATGATTTTTTAATTTCTTCTTGAGTTAGTTTTGATTATTTAAATCTTTATGGGAATTTTTCCATTTCATTTAAGTCATCTAATTTTTTGGCATAAATGCATTTATCATGTTTCCTTGTGATATATGAAAGATTTGCTTTAGCATTTCTTGTAAGGCAGGTCTGCCAGCAATAAATTCTCTTTTTGTCAACGTCTTTACTTAGTTTTCAGTTTTGAGTAGTGGTTTTGCTGTATATAAAACTCTTGACTTAGTTTTTCCCCCAGCACTTAAGTATGTCATATGAATGTCTTCTGGGATGTATAGTTTCTGATGTGAAATCAGTCATTAATACCTTGTTCCCTTGTATGTGAAGGATCATTTTACTCTTGCTGCTTTCTAGTTTTCTCTCTGGCTTTGGCTTTCAACAGTTTAACTATGGTATGTCTACATGTGTATCTCTTTGGGAGTATCATACTTGGGTTTGTTGAGCATCTTGGATTCACAGAGTACTATTTTTACACAAATTTGGGGAATTTTAAGGAAGCAACAACAGTTAGAACTGGACATGGAACAACAGACTGGTTCCAAATAGGAAAAGGAATACATCAAGGCTGTATATTGTCACCCTGCTTATTTAACTTCTATGCAGAGTACATCATGAGAAACACTGGGCTGGAAGAAGCACAAGCTGGAATCAAGATTGCCGGGAGAAATCTCAATAACCTCAGATATGCAGGTGACACCACCCTTATGGCAGAAAGTGAAGAGGAACTAAAAAGCCTCTGATGAAAGTGAAAGAGGAGAGTGGAAAAGTTGGCTTAAAGCTCAACATTCAGAAAACGAAGATCATGGCATCTGGTCCCATCACTTCATGGCAAATAAATGGGGAAACAGTGGAAACAATGTCAGACTTTATTTTTGGGGGGGCTCCAAAATCACTGCAGATGGTGATTGCAGCCATGAAATTAAAAGACGCTTACTCCTTGGAAGGAAAGTTATGACCAACCTAGACAGTATATTCAAAAGCAGAGACATTACTTTGTCAACAAAGGTCCATCTAGTCAAGGCTATGGTTTTCCCAGTGGTCATGTATGGATGTGAGAGTTGGACTGTGAAGAAAGCTGAGCACCAAAGAACTGATGCTTTTGAAATGTGGTGTTGGAGAAGACTCTTGAGAGTCCGTTGGACTGCAAGGAGATCTAATCAGTTCATTCTCAAGGAGATTGGTCCTGGGTGTTCTTTGGAAGAAATGATGCTAAAGCTGAAACTCCAGTACTTTGGCCACCTCATGTGAAGAGTTGACTCATTGGAAAAGACTCTGATGCTGGGAGGGATTGGGGGCAGGAGGAGAAAGGGACAACAGAGGATGAGATGGCTGGATGGCATCACCAGCTCGATGGACAGGAGTTTGGGTGAACTCCAGGAGTTGGTGATGGACAGGGAGGCCTGGCATGCTGCAATTCACGGAGTCACAAAAAGTCGGACACGACTGAGCGACTGAACTGAACTGAAGCCATTATTTCTTCAAAAATCTTTTCCTGCCCTTTCTCTTTCTCCTCTTTCTGGTACTACCATTATTCACATAGTGGTATATTTGATGTTGTCTGACAACATATTTTTTCTTCATTCTTTTTCTGTTTGTTTTTTTTTCTTTAGATTAGATAGCTTCTATCTTCAGCTTACCTGATTATTATTCTTTTATATAAAATCTTTTGGGTCCCTTTAATAACTTTTTCATTTAAGCTATTGTACTTTTAAACTCCAGAATATCCATTTGACCTTATTTTACAATTCCTATCTTTTTGTTGACATTCTTTCTTTTTGAGTCATTATTATAATACTTCCCTTTAATTATTTAAACATGGTTTCCTTAATTAGCCTTTGAATATAGTTCCTTATTTTTGAACATATTTCTAATTACTGTTTTGACATCTTTGCTAAATCCAATATCAGGGTGCACTTGGAGACAATTTTTATTTACTGCTTTTTTTCTTCTAGCGTGCATCACCCTCTCCTATTTCTTCTCATGTCTCATAATTATTTTGTTGTTGAAAATAGGGCATAATAGATAACATATTGTAATAATTCTGGATTCTGAATTTTCCCCAAATGTGTTGCTGCTGTGTTTCATTTAATTACTTGCCTAAATACATTTATAGACTCTGTTTACCCAGCACTGTTACTGCTGATGTCTTTGTTTAGTGTTTTAAAAAGTTATTGTTCTTATTTTTAAGCCTGAATTCATAGGGATCACTTGGTATTTGCATAGGTTAATGACCAGTCAATGAATGGTCAGACATGTGTTCTCAAACATCTCAAGACAGTAAAGCTTCCATCCTCTGGCAATAGATCTGTGTGTATGGGTGTGTGTGTTGGGGAGCATATTTGAAGTCCAGGTCATCTAAAAATGTGTATGCCCTGGATTTGTTTGCCTCTAGACTCCCTTGTCTCTTCTCTGCACACACAGGCTTACAGTCAGCCAATCATATGTGGATAACCTGAGCCCTTTCCAGTTTTTTTATTCAAGCACATGGAGAGAGATTATGAAGGCCCCCATGGTGGTCTTATTTTTCAGATCTTCCTGTTATATCTCTGAGTGACCTGCCCATCTGCTGCTTGTTCCAACCATGACTGTATCCTAAGACTGACTGAGCTGCTGGTCTTCCCTTGTTTGTTTGCTACTTAGATGGCTAGTGTTACTCACAGTGTTGCTGGTTGTGGAGTTTTATCATGCTCTGCTCCAAATCAGCCCCTCTGACAGTGAATATTAAGAGTTTCTCACCTTTTCCCACCTTAGTAGAACTACTTTATAGATTGAGCTGGGGGTGGGTGGGAAAGAACTAGACAAGCATGTCACACAGACTCCCACTGTTCAGACTTGAAGCTCAGTATCTTTTCATGAATAGCCACGTGTCAGTGTAGTGTGTGCCTGTACTTGATTTTCAGAGGCCTGAATGGGTTGGTTTTGACAATTATATCCAGTTTTACCACTGCTTTTTTGGAGAGACGAACTGCTGAACTGTTCACTCCACCATACTGGAAGTCCCACCTCTGCACTGATTCTTACTAGCTCCTCAGCTGATTCTGATGTGAAATCAGGGTTGAGAATCACAGAGATAGGGTATGGTTACAGGAGGTTGAATCTTGATTTCACCTCATTCAGTAAACACTTACTGAAGACTATCAGGCACTGGACACAGTGCTGAGGATATAAATCTAACTTTCAGGCCATCCCTCTCCTTGAATAGTCACAGGAATGGGACAGACAGAGAAGGAAATCAATAATGTAATGTAATCATGAGCATATGTGGGTGGGTGGTGTTGGGTTTGGGAGTAGTACAGGCAAAAGACAAAGCCTATAGCTCATCATTTTTTTTCTAGAACATGCTGATAAGTTGTCATACTTTTTTCAGAAAGTAATACAGCCATGAAGTAGATCCATGCTTAACATAAGCAGGCATAGTTACTCATCCTGAGGAACTAGGACAATTTTTCACAATTGCGTGAAATTACAATGATTATAAACATGACTTTGAAGAACTAGTATTTGACTTCATGTAAAGTTTAATGAGTTTCTTAATGCTTTATTTCTAATTGGACTGTGATGGTTTCATAACCTGTATGTTTTGTGCTGTGCTTACTCACTCAGTCACATTCGACTTTTTGCGAGATGTGAATAAATTCAGAAATAGCTAATCAACATCAGAGTCATTATGGGCAGTGTGACATATTGTTGTGGTTTCCGAAGTGGGGAGTCCATGAAGGCAAGCCAAGGAAATGTAGGAAGATATATTAGCGCTTCTGTATTTAAAAAGATTAAATTTGGCCCTGAACATTTTTCTGTTGGTTGAAAGTTCATAAAGTGAGAATATTTATTGAGCAGTATATGTATAAAATTTATAAATAGACAGAGATATATAGGTGACATGATCAAACATGTTTGGATCGAGAAGACTCAGACACGAAGTTGAAGGCCACGGGTATAGAGGAAAGAATACTAACCCACATGGGTGCTGGTCCTAGTTCACCTACCAACTTGCTGGGTGAACCTGGGCGAGTTACAAAGACACTCTAGGTCTTCTACATCTATAAAGCAAGGAGGGTGGTGTAAACGTCGCTGAGATCTCTTCCAGTCCAGTGATTCTACAGTAGTTTTGTTCTTGCTTTTCCTGTCAAGAATAATTATGAAGTTGTATGAGCAGAAGGTTATGTTGCTGCTGTTCAGCATTTGAACTGGATGAAGTGCAAGTTTATTTCCGAGTCCCTGGAACATTTCTAGAGAGAGCTTTCTCCTGGGCTACATCCCTTCTCTGTGGTGGTGCTGGTCATAGATGTGATGATGTCAAACCATGATATATCCTTAAATTCTACTAACTTTAGGCATATTAACAGAGCACATAACACAATTAGTAGTAGAGTACAGGTAGATGTACCTAGTCACAGTTACAGATGCGTGGGTGCACGTGCACACACAAATCAATCCTTACCTATAGTTTCAAAACTTACCTGAGTTTCAGGGGCTTCCCAGGTGGCTCAGTGGTAAAGAATCCACCTGCCAATGCAGGAGACATGGGTTTGATCCCTGGGTCAGGAAGATCCCCTGGAGAAGGCAATGACAACCCACTGGAGTATTCTTGCCTGGGAAGTCCCATGGACAGAGGAGCCTGGAGGGCTACAGTTCATAGGGTCGCAGAGTCAGANGGCTCAGTGGTAAAGAATCCACCTGCCAATGCAGGAGACATGGGTTTGATCCCTGGGTCAGGAAGATCCCCTGGAGAAGGCAATGACAACCCACTGGAGTATTCTTGCCTGGGAAGTCCCATGGACAGAGGAGCCTGGAGGGCTACAGTTCATAGGGTCGCAGAGTCAGACACGACTTAGCAACTAAACACAATAGCTTATTTTCACTGCCTTCATAAATTGAAATTCAGAAAGAATCAAGATTTAAGACATAAAGAACATTAAATATAGTTTTAATAGTTAAAAGACCACATTGATCCATACATACCAAACTTCAAGTGTCTGCTCAGAAACTGGCTTTTGAGACAGGATTATTTTCAAAATTTAGATGCAACTAAAAGCCCAAGAGGTTAGCAAGTCTTTATTTAGCTCTTTGATGTAACTTCAAAGAAATTCAAATTTAAAAAAGAAGTTTAAATTTTACATTTTCTATTGAACTCCTTTAAAGACATTATTTGACTTTAAAATTTGATAGAGTAAGATGTTAGGTTTCCGTGTTCTTGGGAAAGAACAATTGATGGCTTTTCTTCACATAACTATTTACACAGTCAGTAACTTAGTCAGACTAGTTTCTTAAAACTTCATTGAGTTTTAAACTCAATCAGATGAAAATGTCTTCTCAGACATCTTTGATAAATGAGTTAACATTACCAAATAGTCTGTTAGCACAGTATTTTAACATTTAATCCTAAATACACTCTTTTTGTTAGCTTGAAGAAACTTTAGAGAGCATAGTAAATGTTTGATATCTTCTAAGTACTTTGGATTTTCTAAATAATACTATATAATATATAAAATCACAGTCCTTTTATGAAGTCTTCTGTTCCAAATGAAATATGACATAAAAACTAATGATAGTCCCATAAATCTTTACTATAAAGTTCAACTATTAAAAATTGTCTGCTGTGATTTACCTGTGAGAATAGAATAATCACATTCTGGCACATTGTATGTAACAAATGCTTCATTTGAAAGATTTATCTTAAAGGAAAAAAATCACTGAAAAAAAGGAAAACAATACAACAAAAAGAATGACAAATCATGACTTTTATTAAAGGATAATTGATTTACAGAATTTTGTTGTTTTCTGTCAAACATCAGCATGAATCAACCGTAGTTATATATATGTACCCTTTTAATATAAGCAAACATGCTAATGAGGATATGAGTGTAGACAGTAGAATGAAAATAAATAGTAAAAAAGAGCAAAAATAGAGGAATGAGAAAAATTAGAAAATGCAAATGTTCTATAAATAGAAAAAAGGAAGCTCAAACTCCATAATTAATTTTATTTTGTATAGTAATGGAATTAAAGGAGTGATGGAAAATACCACTTTAAACTTAGACCTGTATTAGCACAGCCTGTACTTTGTAACTCACTAAGGGTTTAGAATGCAATCATTTTGCTGTTGCTTGGAACAGCCACCCAGGAACAAATTTCACTAACCCTTCCAACTGGTAACCAATCCACAAGCTTGAATTCAAGGTTCTAACCTTTAGTGTTAATGCTGATCATAGAACAAGAGCTACATATTCACCCTGGGGGAGGGGCAGTTAGTGGGGGAGGAAGAAGTCTGTCATTTCCATGCTACCCCTTCACTCTAGGAATTAAAGCCAGTAGCCCACCCTATACTCCCAGGTCCAGAACCACTGTACTCCCAGGGCTTTCTAGAAGCCCAAGAGTTCTGTGTTGCTTGCTTAGCAGAGGATAAGTTTATTTGCATTATTGTGTATCCATTTTGTACTATGTATATGCACTGTCTTCTTTTGATCTAAGTAATCCCTGCTTTTCCTAATGTTTTTTTAAAGATTGAGAAACAACCAAGGTTTGGACTCTGGATGGTTTTTTTCTGTTTCAACTGGGCAGCTTGGTTTTTCCATGCCACACCATTCACAAACTTCATTTTCTTTTCAAATTTTCTCGACACTAGGGACCTTTTTAAAAATATATATATTTTATTTTTAATTGAAGGGTAATTGCTTTACAATATTGTGATGGTTTCTGCCATATATCAACATGAGTCATCCATAGGTATATATCCCCTCCCTCTTGAACCTCCCTCCTAACTCCTTCCCTACCCCAATCCTCTAGGTTGTCACCGAGCACTAGCCTTGGGTTACCTGCATCATACAGCAAACTCCCCTGGCTATCTGTTTTACATATGGTAACGTGTATGTTTCAATGCTATTCTCTCAAATCATCCCATCCTCTCCTTTCCCCTCTGTGTCCAAAATTCTGTCCTTTATGTGTGTGTCCTTTGCTGTCATGTGCATAGGATCATCCCTACCATCTTTCTAGATTCCATATATTAGAAATCTTTTTAATATTAATTTTTAATTTCAGAATCAATCCAAGTCTATAGAAAAATTGCAGAGGTCATACAGAGAGTTTCTGTACGATTTCTTATTGTGACTTTCTGTCATTACAATTGAGGTGAGAGACCTTTAACCTGAGTCCATGGATTGACTTCAGAGAGTCCACAAACTCCTGAAATTTATGCCAAATTCTGCATTTGAATGAAAATGCACTTCGTTTCATCCATGAACTATATAGATAAAGATTGTATTTTTAATGTCATCAGTCCTTTTCTCTAGGTGCAATCTCAGTTGTCTTGTTTCCCACTCTAACACATTTTTGCTTTATTAGAACAATAGCTGACTCCCAGCACCACAGGCACCAGTGTGCATGGGTGGATTTTTGTGTGTACTACAGCATTATCAAAAGGTTCTTTGTCAAATCTGTAATTTTCCGAGCAACTTGATGCTGTGTATTCATCTAAAATATATCAATTCTGTTGTTTAATGAGCTCAGTGTTCTGCTACACTGGAGTCTGCTGCTGCTGCTGCTGCTGCTGCTAAGTCACTTCAGTCGTGTCCGACTCTGTGTGACCCCATAGACGGCAGCCCACCAGGCTCCCCCATCCCTGGGATTCTCCAGGCAAGAATACTGGAGTGGGTTGCCATTTCCTTCTCCAATGCATGAAAGAGAAAAGTGAAAGTGAAGTCGCTCAGTCTGTCCGACTGTTAGCGACCCCATGGACTGCAGCCCACCAGGCTCCTCTGTCCATTGGATTTTCCAGGCAAGAGTACTGGGGTGGGGTGCACTCCAGGCCTCCCTGTTCATCACCATCTCCCAGAGTTCACTCAGACTCACGTCCATCGAGTCCGTGATGCCATCCAGCCATCTCATCCTTGGCCGTCCCCTTCTCCTCCTGCCCCCAATCCCTCCCAGCATCAGAGTCTTTTCCAGTGAGTCAACTCTTCTCATGAGGTGGCCAAAATACTTGAGTTTCAGCTTTAGCATCATTCCTTCCAAAGAAATCACAGGGTTGATCTCCTTCAGAATGTACTGGTTGGATCCCCTTGCAGTCCAAGGGACTCTCAAGAGTCTTCTCCAACACCACAGTTCAAAAGCATCAATTCTTCAGCGCTCAGCCTTCTTCACAGTCCAACTCTCACATCCATACATGACCACAGGAAAAACTATAGGCTTGACTAGACGGACCTTAGTCGGCAAAGTAACGTCTCTGCTTTTGAATATACTATCTAGGTTGGTCATAACTTTTCTTCCAAGGAGTAAGTGTCTTTTAATTTCATGGCTTTTAATTTCATGGAGAGGTATTAGTATGTCAGTTTTTTGCACAAGGAAATCAAGGCACTTGTAATGGTTGAGCTGAGAGTCCCCCTAGGGCTGGAAAATGCAAATATAATACATTTTTGGAGAATACGATTTCTTCTGGATGGCACTTGAAAATTCCACTTCTTACAGTCTAGGTAGGGCTTCCCAGGTGACACTAGTGGTAAAGATCCCGGCTGTCAATGCAGGAGACATAAAAGACACGGATATGATCTCTGTTGGGAAGATCCCCTGAAGGAGGGCACAGCAACCCACTCAGGTATTCCTGCCTGGACAGAGGAGCCTGGTGGGCTATAGTCCATAGGGTTGCAGAGAGTCAAAGAAGACTGAAGCGACTTGGCACACATGCGCGGTCTAAGTGGAGCTAACTTTATGTCAGCAACAGGTTTTTAATTGAGATAGAGGATTGGAAAGGTTTTAAATTTATATAAATTTTTCAGTAGTGTGTTTTTGATGTTAGCATCATATTCTTGCCCTTATACCCAGAGTATAGCAGGATTATTGCTGACATGCACATATGCACTTACTTAAAGGCAAATGACCCTGCTGTTCTGGGTCAAAAATATATTTTTAAGTGTATTTGAGTTTTCCTAATTGCAGCCGCCCCCTCCCCCACCCCCAACCTCCATGTCCTGTGGTATGTGGGCTCTTCCTGGACCAGGGGTCAAACCCACGTCCCCTGCATTGGCAGGCTGATTCTTATCCACTGTACCACCAGGGAAGTCCCGCATAACCTTTATTATTTTGGAAAGGAAACTGCTAGGCATAAGAATCACACATACATTTAAAGCTTATTTATGCGTGCAGCAGCTCTGGGTAATGCATTCTGTCATCTGAGTTACAGAATCCAGATAAAGCACACTAGTCATAAATCAGGATCCCAGTCACACAACTGTCTGTCATTTTACAATGCTGTCTTCTCTAGAAGGAAGTCATCAATTAATATTTTATTACAGACTAAACTGTGTTTATACACACTAAGGAAACCAAATAAATGATATTGGGCAAGTTATCTTACTTCTCTGTGCCTTGTTACCATATGTCTAAAGTAGAAAGGATACAGTCTATTTCAAAGTGTTGTTGTGGGGGAAAATGAGATAATTTATGCAAAAAGCACTTGGTAGAGCACAGTGGTCGTAATAGGTATTACTATCGTCATCATCATTTGTTAAGGTGACGGTCACGTCCATGTGTGAAGAGTTAGCTCCTATGGGCCAGTGTTTTGAATGTCAGGTTTTCCTTGGGCACCGTGTACAACATCTGAGGTCTGGTGCTTTGAACTTGGCAAAACTGGGCAGTCTTATCACTGACATCCACAATGACTATATTTTCTCTTATTTTATTTTAGCCAAGTGCATGTCAGTGGAATTACAGACACGGAAGAGCAAAGAATTAAAGAAGCTGCTGCTTACATAGCCCAGAGGAATCTCCTTGCTAGTGAGGAAGGCATAACAGCCAGCAAGCAGTCCTCAGTATCTAAGCAGTCCATGTCCACGCTTCACCAGGAAGAGGCCTTTGAGAAGAAGTCAAGGAAAGTTGCCATTCGAGAAAAGGCGGAACAGCTGTCATTGAAAAAAACAGTAAGAAAAGACAATTTAACATAACTTACAAAAGTATAAGTGCCACCACTACATATAAAATGGGCTTCCCTGGTGGATCAGATGGTAAAGAATCTGCCTGCAGTGCAGGAGACCTGGGTTCAATCCCTGGGTTGGGAAGATCCCCTGGAGGAGGGCATGGCAACCCACACCAGTATTCTTGCCTGGAGAATCCTGTGGATAGAGAAGCTAATAAGGACCGACTGTAGAGCACAGGGAACCCTACTTAATACTCAGTAATGATCTATATGGGAATAGAATCTAAGAGTGTTTACATGTATGTGTATAACTGATTTACTTTGCTGTGCAGCAGCAGCTAATACAGCATTGTAAATCAACTAGACTGCAATAAAAATTAATCTTAAAAAAGTAGAAATGCATGTAACATTGTGCATGTGTCTAATAAAGATTAATTAGTTTCAAATGAAGAAATCTGTGGTCTTGTGGAGAAACAACTAAGAAAAAAGGGAAAAAGACATCAAAATGTATAGTTCAAAGAAAGACAGACTTTATAGTTTTAAATTCTGTGAAATTTTAGGTTCTACAGAAATTAAAGTTCTTGAGAACCTTAAGTAATCTACCTTTGGAAAGTACAATATGTTGCTCAGGCTTAGAATGTTAAAAATTAAGTGATATGTCTATTTTTTAAAAGGGATAAGGGGAGTCCGTTTGCTCCAAATACCAGAGTAAGACTCCAAATGAAAAAAATGATCATTTTGATTTCTACATTTCATTTTTGTAGCACATGTTACTTTGATTTCATGTCTTGATAATTTTTTTCAGTTAGAAGAAACTGAGGCATTTCATAAAAAGTTGAATGAAGATAATCTTCTCCATGTTCCTGAATTTGTCATTAAACCTCGTTCCCATACTGTTTGGGAGAAAGAAAATGTAAAATTACACTGCTCTGTAGCCGGCTGGCCAGAACCTCGTCTCACATGGTACGCTATCTTTTTGAAAGCTTCTCATAGAATTGATTACTCAAAGTTAATTTTAAATCCTGTGAAAACATGTGGATTTATGAACATGCAAGAGTCAGTGAAAACATCTGTAAGTTCAAGTAAATTTTTTTAAATAGTGAAGAAAGAATACATGCATGGAAGGAAGAATGATTTTGCATCCATTATAATTTATTATGATACTTTATAATCCTCTTATACAAATGGGTCTTTATCTTATATAAAGTGTTAAAATTTAGTCAGCATATTTATTTGGTAACATTTTGTGATGAAAAGCAATGCCACCTTTTAGAGAAATAAAGCCCAGGGGGCTTCATCTCTAGTCCTTATGTGATCTGAGGTCCTAGTTTCTAAAGCCAAATAAAAAAGGGGATGGGACGGGGAGCTATTTCTAATATGAGGTCTGAAGAAACTTTCATTCCATAAAGAAGAAGCTCCCCCTTTTTCTGTCCATTATATATCTTATTGCAATTGTCAGTGACTTGGTAACCCCTAAAATCAGAACTCATATGGCATGAATGTCTGCCATGGAGAGCAGGAATCTGAAGAGGATTGTAAGCCAGTTTTAAAAGATGTTTTCCGTCTTATTCTACAATGTGGGTATTTTGCATGCTGCTGTCTTACTCTCGGGAGTGTGGTAAATGCCCTGTGTCGCGGTATAAACACTGCAGAGAATGGCACTGTTGCCCACAGGGAACCAGCTCCTTCTACCTTTTCTGTCATTTCTAATGTTGTTTGGACACCTGGTTTACATAACGGAAGCTGACAAGATAAACCCTTACCTAAGGTTATTCTTAAGGAGCAAGTGGTGAGTTGTTTGTTTGTTTGTTTTTTTAATTCAGCTATAATATCAACCTGCCTGTGACCAAACTGGATTTACATACAGTTTTTCTTGTTCATAAACTTTTCCCAGGGTTCTTGAGTTCTAAAGTGAGCGAATGAAAAACAAAGCCAGTTCTGTTATTACCAAGATAAATAATTTGTAGTAAACAAAGATGAGAAGTGTAAGAACATATTTCAATGAAAATGAAGTTAAAAAAATCAATTTCCAAGCTTTGAAAGTATGAGTATACTATCGTAATCTGGGCTTCCCTGGTGGCTCAGTTGGTAAAGAATCCGCCTGCAATGCAGGAGACCTGGGTTCGATCCCTGTGTTGGGAAGATCTCTCGGAGAAAGAAATGGCAACCCACTCCAGTGTTTCGGACTATACAGTCCACGGGGTTGGGGAGAGTTGGACACGAGTGACAAACATAGTAATCTAGGAATCCGTTCATCTTTACCCCCTGCCTTTGTCTCTGCCTATTGGGTTGCATAGATTGGCCTATAAAAGGGACATTTCCTCTTAAAAACTGATTACTTTTTACCTCAGAAAAAATTCAAACTTTCCTGTAGAAATTCATAAAGAGGGACTTCCCCAGCAGTCCAGTGATTAAGACTCTGCCTTCCAAAACGGGATGGGGGCTCGATCCCTGGTTGAGGAGCTAAGATCCCAGAAGTTGTGTGGAGTGGCAAAAAAAGAGAAATACATAAAGAATAACAAATTTTTAGCTCCAAGAAATATTACTTGATGAGTAAAAAAATTACTCATGTTTCATGAATTAAAATGTACTACTGATAAATGAATACTTGGAGTCTTTAAGTAGATATATTTATTACACAGTGTCCATCTCTATTTTCCTGATTTTTAAACATCAGAGTTAAAGATGACTTTCAAAAGAATACAAAGTGATCTCTAGGAGATAAATATTAGCTTCTTAAGCATTTACTTATTCTGTGAGATACCCCAGTCACTAGAATACAAACATGCCATGTACCACTGATGGTGTCACTAAGCCAGAGTGATGAGGTTCCACAAAGGCAGAGCTCAAATTCCACTGGAGATTGAACTCCTCACATGGTGTTCTTGGGCTGAAAAAGGAGTAATTTAAAAACAAACAAAAAGATATAAACTCCACTGAAAAAATATGAGATGACTAAACTTGGCAACTCTTAAAATTCCAGTCAAATTTAAAAATAGAAATACTGTCAGTTTTTAGTTATCCTCACTAATGGGGCTGGGAGTATGATTAACCCCTCAAATCTTTCATGTTTGGCTTTGAAATATTTATTTCCTTAACATGTGAATTTTATGGCATCAGGGCTCATTTTAATCAAAGACAAAAGCACAGAGACAAGATTTGTCTCAGGAAGGACTGGAAGGCTGTTCGTTGACTGGGACAAGCCTTCTCTAGTTCCTGCACCCCCTTCGGTGCTTGGAGAACACAAATCAATTCTGTTCAGAAACTCTTCCAGGAGGCACGAATCAGAGCACTTCACACAAAGCCCTGTTGCCTTACAAGTCAAGTGGGAAGTAAATATGAAAACAAAAGAACTGGTGGACCACTAAGAAAATAGTTTACCTCCCTTTAGCGACCAAGGTTTGCCCCTGGATAAAGCTGAGATCTGGACAATCAGCTAGCAGATAGCTAAGAACTGGCTCTGGCAATAGCTAAGGTCAGATCAAGGTTTTGTGGGGCAGAAAGGTTATACAATATGAGGAGCATCCTTTATTAAAAAAGGTTATAAAGTTAGTCACATGCATTAATCCATAAGGGGACCTGTGCTGATGAGAGACCCTGCAACTTCAACTTCACTAGTTTCAAGGTAAATCCACCTCTGGGTGTAAATTTCATGTGGGATTAATATATTAATACCTTCCTGGGTGTGTTGCCTTTTAAAAAATAATCATTGAATTAAGCTCTAATTTACTTTGCAAGCTGCTGGTCCAGATTACACGTCTTCAGTGAGCATCCTCCCCCTCAATGAACAGAGAACCCACAACCCAAGCGAGAACCAAGATGTTGGTAATTAATTTGCTGGCCTTGATGTCTCTTTGGTACCGAGCTGCCGCCTCCTGGGCCTGACTCTGAGTACAAGTAGAGAGAAACCATTGAGAATGACCTTCCTGAATGGAAGAAGGTCAAGTGCAGAAACAAGTTTCTAATGCTGCTGAGGGCAGCTGTGCTGTCTCCCCTTGAGCCTTTAGGTCCTAAACCACATCTTTCAAAGTCATGTGTGCCCTGAGTCTGACTCCCTAAGACTCCTTTCCAAGGAACGTACAGTTCCAGGTTTCCACTGGCACCCTCAGGCCATGGAAATCTCTGAGGTTGAACAAATGATATCAACATGCTGCAGCTGCTCTTCAGCCAGCTCCTGCATACTGACTAAATCTGGATGAAGTCTAGAGCATACCTGGAGAGTGCTTACTGACAGGCGGGCCCATCACTCATCACCATCACTCATCACGGCCAGGTGCAGAGATGCTGAGCAGCACTACCCTATTCCCAGTTCACCTTCAGAGCAGAAGGACGCCTGTGGGCCCTGGGTGCAGGAGAAAAGTTAGTTGCAGAAGACACAGCAGTAAAGCTGGCCATCCAGAAGGAGGGCTAGCCAACAGAGAAGGAGAAATATATATGTGGTGAAAAACCAGTTGTTTAATTTAATAGGTTATATTTATATAATAACTTGTTAATAGGCAGTATATTGTTGTAAAGGGGGGAGGAAAAGCATTTATGCTAGTATCTGTTACTTGCATAAAGAAACTCTGGAAGGACATATAAAACCTAAGGAGAACAGTTAGCTGTGGGGAGAAGCTGGGCAGAAGACAGACAGGTGTGAGAAAAGAGAATGTTCCCTGGGCACCCCTGTATTTTCTGATTCTTGGATCATATGCTCACGTTGCCTGGTCAGATTGTCAGAAGCTATATGAAATAGGGGAGAAAAGTTCTCTTTAAAAGAAAGAGAGTTAAATTAGTTGTACCCCCTCTTTTTTTAGAGAGCCAGATTTAACTGCATTTTGAGCCCAAAGTCTAGATTGATTTTTGTCAGTGGAAATTGGGATTATATAATCTGCAGGGAGCCTCACACCAACTCCTGGAACAATGTATTGTTATTATCACGTAACACTCATGTGTTCACACACTCAGTGTCCTTGTTTTTGGATTTATATGTGGATCCTGGGCTACAGTCCATAGGGTTGCAAAGAGTCTAGTGCAACTGGAGCAACTTAGCACCTGGGTTAAATTCTCACACAAGACACTTAAAAGACATATTTGAAATTCTTCTCATTATCCCTGAAGTCATTGCCACTTCAGGGATAGTGTGAAGATAGACACTTAAAGAAACTTGTCATTGAATATGATCATAGTTCAAAACCTAGGGATAAGATAGTATGAGAAATGTATTTTAGGAAGAGTCTGGAGATTTGGAAAAGTCTTATTTTATTTTTGCAGGTTATGAGAATTAATAAAGTCCATAGTAGAATTAATGCATGAATTTTTTACAAGATTAGAGTTATTCACAATATATTTAAATTTAGCAATTACTGCCATATTATTGTACAAAAACAATGTGCATTTAACATATTAAAAATTATTTATAATTACTTTTGAAGTATAAGGGTTTGGGATTTTATTTTAGATTTTTCTGATTTACATCCAAATTCTATGCTAATAAAAGAGTTAGCTCTCAGCTAACTCTTGATTTTTAAAGTGAGTAATGGCTGTTTGTTCAAAACAATAGGGTTGCATTCTAACCACACTTTTGAGGGAAGGGGATTCAACATGATAGAGATCATTTTGGCAGCATTATTTGCTGACAAAGAAAAGTTAGAGTGAAGTCCTTTTGTTTGACCACATTTTACACTGCCAAAGAGCTTTCACTGTAACCCCTTGTTATCAAATTCAGCCTAGTATCCAGACAGACATTTGTATGGGGAAATTACATGAAGAATATTATTCTAGAAATAATGTGTAGCAGAAGTTCATTAACTAGTCGTTCATACACTTTACATGAAAATGATGTGGAAAAGGGTATACATCGAAATACTCACAAGAATTTCAGAAACCTGGTAAGTAGTCCCAGGGTGTAGATTACTCTCTAAAATTAGCCGATGAGTGGCCAGTTTGGAATTTCACTTTCCAGAAATAACAAGCTGTGAAGTGTACACAGAGCAGGCCTCAAATTCTCCTTCTCTGCTCTGATTTGATACTGACGACAGTCAATCACAAGTGGCTCTGAACCCGAGTGCCTCGCAAGGTGAATTCCTTGGAGAACAGACTTGAATAGCTTCCTCATTTAATCCTTGTGTGCTGCTTTAAAACAGGCGCTTCTTACACTGACATATAGAGTCCCAGTGGAGAGAAAGTGTATGTGTGTGTGTGTGTGTGTGAGAGAGAGAGAGAGAGAGAGAAATCTATTTCAAGCAGTCACATTAGAAAACTGAGGGAAAGGCATTGAGATACTAAGTCACACAGGACTGGAGTAGCAGTCCCCAGTCTCTGGGATCTACAGCCTGATGATCTGAGGTGGTGCTGATGTAATAATAACAGAAATAAAGTGAACAATAAATGTAATGTGCTTGAATCATCCTGAAACCATCCTCCGCCCCCTGGTCTGTGGAAAAATTTTCTTCCATGAAACTGGTCCTAGATGCTGAAAAGGCTGGGGACTGCTGGACTGAAGGACAAGGAAGGTGAAGCAAGCCTAAGAGCTGCAAATGCTATTTTAATTCAAACTTTATGGAAATATGAACATCATTTTTGATCAGAAGCCAAATCAAGTGTCGCTCAGTTGTTTGGTCAAGTAGCACCAGCCACACACCTTTGGTGTGTCTTTTATATCTTCTTATGTTGGGAAGAAAAACTGAAAATACCCCAGCACAAAGAAAACTGAGCAAAAAGAAGCTTCTGAGTCGGGTGTGAAATGACCTAAACCGATTCAGTCAGGAGAACATGCTCATGATTAATGTGTTTGACCCTGTCATTCATCCAAACTAGGCATGTTCCAAATTAAGAGCAGCCAGCAGATTGCTTTTTACAGCCCATCTCTGATCAAACAGTCCTGTCCGCCTAGAGCCCTGTGGGGGGACAGCTGCCTGTGGCCATTTGTGGAATGTCAGAAACAGCTAGGAATGATTCCCAAGGGAGGGGCAGAAGGCTGTGCCCCTACACCTGCTACACAGCTGCGATTCCCAGTCCACGCTCCTGTTTCACATCCAAGGAAACCAAGACAAACAGCCTCAGCATATCTTCTTCATCTGCACTAATTTTAAGTTATCCATATCATGAAGGATGGATTTGTCAGAACTCTGTTCCTTTGCCAAAATTCAAGAAGCACAATTGAATTTATGATGTTACCCAATGACTCTATTCAGTCCAATTTAATAAACACTGCCTAATATTTTCCTGGGATGGCTGCTTCCTTGAGAGTGGGAATAGAAATCAATATGGATCAGACAGAATCCTCATCTTCAAGGCACTCACGGTTTAGCAGAAGTGACACTTCAGTTCAGTTCAGTCGCTCAGTCGTGTCCGACTCTTTGCAACCCCATGAATCGCAGCACGCCAGGCCTCCCTATCCATCACCATCTCCCGGAGTTCACTCAGACTCACGTCCATCGAGTCCGTGATGCCATCCAGCCATCTCATCCTCGGTCGTCCCCTTCTCCTCCTGCCCCCAATCCCTCCCAGCATCAGAGTCTTTTCCAATGAGTCAACTCTTCGCATGAGGTGGCCAAAGTACTAGAGTTTCAGCTTTAGCATCATTCCTTCCAAAGAAATCCCAGGGTTAATCTCCTTCAGAATGGACTGGTTGGATCTCCTTGCAGTCCAAGGGACTCTCAAGAGTCTTCTCCAACACCACAGTTCAAAAGCATTGATTCTTCGGCGCTCAGCTTTCTTCACAGTCCAACTTTCACATCCATACATGACCACAGGAAAAACCATAGCCTTGACTAGGCGGACCTTAGTCGGCAAAGTAATGTCTCTGCTTTTGAATATACTATCCAGGTTGGTCATAACTTTTCTTCCAAGGAGTAAGC
>SJYX01023068.1:0-12765 GCA_006410675.1 Oreotragus oreotragus | reverse complement strand
CCTGGAGAAGTTAATGGCAACACACTCTAGTATTCTTACCTGGAAAATCCCATGGACAGAGGAACCTGGTGGGCTACAGTCCCTGTGGTGGCAAAGAGTTGGACATGACTTAGCAACTAAACAGTAACAACAAATAGAAAACAGTTGGAAAATGGAAGCATCCCATGTTGTCAGGAGCCAGACCGCCTGGGTTCAGATCCCAGCTCTGCTGTTTTAGCTGTTAAAGCTTGGGCAGACTACTTAACCATTCTGTGCCTGAGTTTTTTCATCTGGAGAATGATGTTAAAAGTAGTAGCACTGGGAATTCCCTGGTGGTCCAATGGCTGGGACCCTGAGCTCCCAATGCACCAGGTTCAATCCCTGGTTGGGGAGCTAGACCTAGACCTCGTGTGCCATAGCTAAAGATACTGTATGCTGCAACTAAGAGCCAGCGCAGCCAAATAAAAAATATATTTATATTCTTTAAAAAGTAGTGCAACCTTATGTGGTTGTTGTGAGGATTGAATTTACTAATCTAGACATAGGTACTTAGAGCCTTTCCCGACTCTCAGTAAATACTGTTTCTATTATGGTTATTAGCATTATTTGTGATAACTATGCACATGAAGTGGAATGTCTGAAAAGGAAACAAATGAAATTTAGCTCCCCTTTTGGGCGGAAAATGGCTTAAGCAGAAAAGCTAGGTCCAGCACCATAGCTACTGGCTACTGAGAACATGAGGCTTCTCTGGTGGCTCAGACAGTAAAGAATCCTCCTGCCAATGCAGGAGCTGCAGGAGACTTGGGTCCGATCCCTGGGTGGGGAAGCTCCCCTGGAGTAGGAAATGGCAATCTACTCCAGTATTCTTGCCTGGAGAATCCCATGGACAGAGGAACGTGGCTGGCTACAGTCAATGGGGTTGCAAAGAGCTGGACACAACTGAATGACTGAGCATGCATTGAGAACATGAGGATGTGGTGATGAATCAAGGTGCAGACTCAGGGGCCAGAGTCTCAGGAGGGGGGAGCCCCTGCCTCCCAAGACTGAGAGGCTTCGCCAGGAATCGGCAGTCAGTAAAAGGGACTCTCTTAGCTTCTGTTTATCAGTAGTTTTCTTTCATGACTGATATTCTAAGTTCTTCCAAGCTGAGAGCTATGTTTGCTCATGACAGAATAAAACAAATATAATGAGCTTTCCATGCAATGACAAGGTTTTGAACAATGTGCAGGAATGTCAGTGGGAAGGATGTTTTGCTTTCATCCTACACAGACAGCCAACAAAAAACCCACTCAAAGCCTTCCTCTCTGTTGTGTCAACAATGATTGTCTTTCTTTTCATTTTCAAGTTCATCTGTTGAAGTATAATATGTACACAAAATAGTGTGGTATGGCACATAAATATAGAACTTTGATTATTTTTTGTAGACCACCTACACCCAGGTAACAAGCACCAAAATCAAGAAACCAAACATTATCAACACCCAAGGGACCGCCTTCATCCCTGCCCCTTGCCCTGACTTCTAGCAGCATTAATTGATCTTTTCTTGTTTTGTACTTTACGTAAAAACAATCATTATACTCTTTTGTATCTGGCTCTTTCCACTCAAAATTATGTATGCAAGATTCAAACACAAGGTTGTGAATGGCCAACTTCTTGAGTGTAGTTTTTGTAATGGAGGAGGGAAGCACATTCATCAAGAAAGTTTATGATACTTGTAATGAATTTTATTTGCGTTTATTGAGCAGACTCTGCTATTGTCCTCTGTGCTACGTCTACAGATGTTTTTTCAAGAAGAACAATTGTGTGTGTGTTAATCATGAAGCTGTTTACACCTCAACTTACTTCACCTCGTTTCCATTGTCTCATAGGTATAAAAACCAGGTGCCAATAAATGTCCAGGCACATCCTGGAAAGTATATCATCGAAAGTCGATACGGAATGCACACTCTGGAGATAAACGCGTAAGAAACATCATGGTCTATGTATGTTGCCGACAATTGCTTGATGGGGGGTTCTCCCCTCTTCCTCCCTACGCGGTGGTATCAGGATGGGGGACAGTCCCAAGTATTGCTTCTCTTGGTGCACACCTGTGAGTGATAATCATGACATTCTTACCAAGCCCATGTTACTGCCCAAAGTGATCTTTTGAATTTAGTCAAAGATGATGAGGAAAAATTCATTTGTATCTATTTAAACTTTTGTGTGGACTTCCCAGGGGCTCAGTGTTAAAGACTCCGTCTGCCAATGCAGATGACTCAAGTACGATCCCTACGTTGAGAGGAAATGGCAATCCTCTTCAGTATTCTTGCTGAGAAAATCCCATAGACAGTAGAGCCTGACAGGCTACATAGATCTACGGGGTTGCAAAGAATCAGACAGGACTGAGCAACTAAACAATCCTTTTATGTACTTTAGAGTTCTTCTTAGGTATTAGCAAGAAAAATCAGTTACAAAATAGGCGTTTATATTCAGCTGTCTTCTCAGAGTCCCAAATCTGCACCAGCATTATACACATTTGCCTTTAATCAGTATAGGCCAATGAAGTTTGAGGTGGGTGACACTGAATGTAAGCTGGACCTAGAGAAGTTGTTTTTCCCTTCAGCTCACCAGAAACTGGGTGGAAACTATGTGCCCATTCTGTCAACCTGTAGATGGATGCAGGGCCTGACATTGGGATATTTTTTAAAGCAAATCAACAGCAAAAATTTTAAAGCAGAATCCACATCAAAGATTCTAGGTCTTCAAAGGTGTATCATGTCTCCTAACATGGTTTTGAAATCCAAGCCTACTACTGTGGATGAAGAAGTTACACAAGCTCCTAGCATTTCTGGTTCAAATAAAACCATGACATGCTGCAAAGTAAAGTAGAATTTAAGTCATTCTAATCTCAGGAGATATATAGCTTTCTCAGGTCAGAGAGGTTGGCACAGGTCATGCTCGGCTTCAAGCAGAACCCTGGGACCCTGGGATTATTGCCAAGCAGGGACCCCTTCCTAAAAACCTATCCATTCTGTCAGTTGGTGATTCATCCAAGTTGGCAGCGAGCTGTGTGGTTGCTTTATAATTAAATATCTATGGAAGAAGCAACCATATTCACCCACCTGGGATTCTATTTATGTCTGTAAAATTTCAACAAGAACTAAAATGTCATCAATGAAACTAAAGAAGAACAGTGAAGAACACGAACCCTGGCAATGATAAAACAGCTCGCTTGGAAATTTTAGCCTGTTCATCTCTGCATGAGAGCCTTCTCTCTCAAGTGAAAGTGAAAGTCCCTCAGTTGAGTTGACTCTTTGCTACCCCATGGACTGTAGCCCTCCAGGTCTCTCTGTCCATGGAATTCTCCAGGCCAGAATACTGGAGTGGGTAGCCGTTCCCTTCTCCAGGGGATCTTCCCAACCCAAGGGTTGAACCCAGGTCTCCCAAGACATCCCTGTGTCTGCATCATAACTTAGAGGAACTTCTGAATGGCACTTCTTGTATTGTGTTGTGGGCCTAAACATTAGAATTGAGGGACAGATAACTTGTTTGTACTTTGAGGCTAAAACACAGAACCACACATTAGACAAACCTGAATCCATTTGGGCATCTATAAGCAGAGGCTGTTTCTTTGTCTCTCCATCACACTATACCAGCCAGACTGAAACCCATCCTGAGGGAGGCCCCTCCAGGTCTTACCTGCTGCAAAAGTACATGACCAGACATTTTCTGCCCAGATACAACTTTAAACCAATTTTTCATCACATTGTTCATGCTCTATATACTCAACACTTCTTTGGCTTGTATTTTTGGACATTTTAAATTAACTCAAGCTAGGGTCATAGTAGACTATAGCTGTTGGTAGGTAGATCTATTGGCCTGTGTAAAATCCCACAGGGAACTTGATTAGAAAGTGTAGCTTTGTCAAGAGTCCCAAAGAGCGGTGTGTTAACCGATGACGTGCTATGTGTTGTGTTCGCAAAGAGATCCTTGACAAAACAGTCAGGAGTTACATCAGCCAGCATTATCTGTTGAGACGGAACCCGTGGGTACCAAGGCCTCAACATACTACTCCATTTTACTTAAAACAGGGGTCCCCAATCCCCCAGCTGAGGACCAGTACCTGTCCCGTTCCACGGTTGTTAGGATTGGGGTGGTAGAGCAGGAGGTGAGTGGCGGGCAAGTGAACTAAGCTTCATCTGCCGCCCCCCATCACTTCCATTGCTGCCTGAACCGAGACCTCTGCCTGTGCCCCATCCCTGGAAAAATTGTCTTCCATGAAACTGGTCCCTGGTGCCAAAAGGTTGAGGACCACTGACTTAAGGGACTTGAGCCTCCTTGGATTTTGTTATCCATGGGGGGCCTGGAACCAGTCCCCTGCAGACACTGAGAGATAACTGTACCAGGAGTGTCACTGCACTGGGCACTCATCCCATCCCTTCTTTCAGGTGTGATTTTGAAGACACGGCTCAGTACCGGGCCTCAGCGATGAATGCCAAAGGAGAAGTTTCAGCATATGCTTCCGTTGTGGTAAAGAGTAGGTTTGCTGGACTTGTTTCATTCACAGTGTATTTTTAAAAAATTTATTCTCACTGCTAACATATAAACAGGTCAAAAAGCAGTTGTCAAGAATTGCTGCTTTCTTTTCTAGGATACAAGGGAGAGTTTGATGACACTCGCTTCCATTCGGGGGCATCCACCTTGCCCCTCAGCTGTAAGTCTGAAAAGATTTTTGCTGTGTCATCTCTGTACAATACTGTATAATAAGCTATTCAAAAACACTGAAATAAATGCAGGTATACTAAGTCGTTTCAGTTCTGTCCGACTCTTTGTGACCCACGGACTATAGCCCACCAGGCTCCCCTGTCCATGGGATTCTCTGGGCAAGAATACTGGAGTGGGTTGCCATGCCTTCCTCCAGGGGATCTTCCCGACCCGGGGATGGAACTCATGTCTCGTCCATCTCCTGCACTGGCAGATGGATTCTTTATCACTAGCACCACCCGGGAAGCCCAAAATAAATGCATAGTCTATATTATAATATGTGATAGTATGTATGTAATGGGTTTCCCAAGTAGCACTAGTGGTAAAGAACCTGCCTATCAGTGCAGGAGACATAAGAGATGTGGGTTCAATCCCTGGGTGGGGGAAAATCCCTTGGAGGAGGGCATGGCAACCCACTCCAGTATTTTTGCCCAGAGAATCCCATGGACAGAGGAGCCTGGCAGGCTATAGTCCGTAGGGTTGCAAAGAATCGGACATGACTGAAGTGATTTAGCACATGTACTTAATGCATGTAGTTAGTTTTATTTTTTTAGATTCTTTGGCTACTGTATTCTCCTTCTGCTTATAATTGCTTTATTCTGGTTTTATAAAAACCTGGATGTAATGGGCTAAAAATGACAAATGGTTTTAAGTCTTTCTTTCCTTAAGCTGAGAAAAATCATTATACAAACCTGTGGTGTGACTTAACCACATACACATAAATAGAATCTGGACTGTATCAGGGCAGTCTTATCCATCCTTCTATATCCAATGTAGCATCATCTCCTTCAGAAGTCTCTGTCGGCCTCCCACTATACCCCAGCCCCCACCTACTTAGGTTATGTGTCCGGGTGAGGCTGTGACACCTCTGTAAGGGCATCTACTCACTGGACACTAATTGTTAACTGTTTGCTCCCACTGACCCATGAGCCACTTGAAGGCTAGGCTGGACCTTTTATCTTTGGATACTAGAACTTGATGCAGAGTAGTATTTGATGATGAATTAATAAATGCATATACTAATTTACAAAATGCAATGTAAAATGAGCTCTAAGTATGGTTTAATAACAAATTATTAGTATTCTGATCCATAGTAATTTATAAATTTGTGAACTTCGATCATGTTATCTGCATCAGAACTTTTCATGGGAAGCAATAAAAGTAAAACCCTTATGGTTCTTCAGTAATTAGATGCTGACACTGTTCAGACTGGAAATGGTAGTCAAGCCCCAAATTCTTATTTTCCAAACATTAAAAAATAAGTGGTCATTTTGAAAATGGTTATGGAAATATTGACTCATGGGTCAGTTTTTCACCTAACTGATTGCCTTGATGTCTCTCCATACTTCATGGAATGGTTCCTAATATTAATATGCCTAGTTGTAATCATTGGTATCAATCACATGCATGAGAAGGGGTGCTAGGTGGAAGTGAGGAGGATCACATCCAAAATCAAGTCCTTCTCTTGTCATTTGATTTATATTGAGATACAATAGCTGGAAAATTTGAAACTATGATTTATAAATCATTTGATAGATTTGTTGTGATTGCTTTCGGCCTGTGCTCATTAAAATGCTTATGTCTCTTTGATGAGAAAAAATAAATTACTGATGTTTGTTTCTGTTGTGCCCAGTTGCTGTGACCCCTTACGGTTATGCATCCAGGTTTGAGATCCACTTTGATGACAAGTTTGAAGTGTCTTTTGGGAGAGAAGGCGAGACAATGAGTCTGGGCTGCCGTGTAGTTATCACCCCTGAAATTAAACATTTCCAGCCGGAGATCCAGTGGTACCGAAATGGTGAGCCTTAATGATGAATTTTCACTGAGGCTTATATTCACAGAAGGTCACAGACCGGACTTGGTCCCAAAGCATGAATGTCTGTAGATTGCAGTTCTGTTTACCAGAATAGGCAGAAACTAGATCGTAGAGGACATAACATACTGGGTGTTACAAAAGTTTTTACACATATTTTAGAGTAGCAGAACTTTTATAACATGTTTGTGGAGATCATAATTTCTTATCACGTGTAATACAGGGAAAGTGTTACAAAAAATGTATTTTCATTTTACAAGTTGGATATATATTCATTTTGTAAGTTAATTTTATTTGGTAAGATAAAGTGAAATACAGTGAAGTCCTGTTGGTTCCCACACGCAGCTGGCCTAAACTTCAGTGTCCGTGTGGGCACCGGGCAGGCTGGGCCATCGTGAACCGATAACTAGGACCAGGACCTGGCCCAGAATGAAGCCAGTAGTAGCTGCAGTGGTAGCTGCAGCATGCTGCTGGACGTGGCCCTAGAGGAGAGGAGAGACCCCGCCAGATGCAACCTCGGAGCCCCCAGTGGGAGCCCAGATCCCCTGTCCATCTCCAGGACCCATCTTTGTGGGATCTGCACAAACATGAACTTCCTGGCCTAAGCACCATGACAGGAACAGTCACACAGTGAACTGTGTCTATAAAACATTACAAAACAGAAGCATGTATACAGACACTGCAGTAAGGCACATAAGGCAGTTGTTAGAATTCTTCTGAGTTTGGACTCTGTTTATGAAAACTGCTACAACATCACAAAGCAAATATCCACAGGCTTGTAAATAAAAATTAAATTTAAAGATTGTCACATTCAGAGAAAACAAACACTATTTCCATACAAAACTTTGGATGAGGTAGTTATTAACAAGAAAGATTTTTCTAAGTAATTTTTCTCATAATCGAAGGCACAGTAAGAAAATGTATAAATAGGCATTTAAATTATATGCAAATCATGAAGTCATCACAAGTTACCAGGCATGTAAGAGGAAACATTTAAGATGCCATAATGTAAATATATATTTAAAATTAAATTTAGACTTACATGAAACTATTTGTATAAGGAGATAGATCTTTTTAGAAAAAATTGTTCCTCAAGAATTGCCAGCTCTAGAGTAAAAAAATTTATATTTTAAAATAGTTTATCAGAGGATTAACCTAATGTTAATTTTATAACCATAACTATATACTTGTAGATAGTATAAAACTATATAATACTGTAACTATATAGCACTCTTAACAGCAGCATTAATAGTGCATCAGCAGAAAGATCTTTCTCAAAATAAAATAAATCAAAACTTATTTGTGACTTTGCATTTGCAAAGACTGAATGATGTTACTTTCAATTTTATTAATTTAAAATAAAGTTGCTAAAAGTATAAATTTGATGGCCTAATAACTGAGGTTGCAAAAAAAAAGTCAAAAATTCTGTATTATCAATCAACACATCACAAAATAAAGTATTGTTTTGTATGTAAGAATTATGGCATGAAAATAATTATTTTCTTGCACTTTGTATTACCCTATTATGTTTTATAAATAATAAACTAGTTTTAGAGGAAAAAGTTTTATATTTTAGTTCCTTAACTGTATTTTTTTCTTCTGCTTTTTGAGCCAGGAGCCTTGCAGTTTTATTTTGCACTGGGTCTTCCAGATGATATATCTGGCCGTGGTTCCTTCACTTCTGGTCTAGCATTTTAACCAATATAAATATGACACAATGACTCAAAGCCCTACAGACTTCCTCTAATAGATAGCTTTCAATATAGAAGAAGAGGAAAGAGAGAGAGAGATGGGGAGAGGAGCGAGTTAGGGGGAGGGAGGAAGAAGATAGTAATGGAGAAAGAAGGCAGTAAATTTGTTTACATTTTTCCCCCCAGGGGCACCTGTTTCTCCATCAAAATGGGTGCAAACACATTGGAGTGGAGATCGGGCAACACTAACATTTTCTCATCTCAACAAGGAAGACGAAGGTCTCTACACAGTTCGTGCGCGAATGGGAGAATATTATGAACAGTACAGTGCTTACGTCTTTGTTCGAGGTAAGGCCTGCCAAAAAGCAGATCATCTGAGAAAATTTAAAACACTGAGTCCGTATCAATCTATCCAAACATATTTTGGGTGACGATGAAAGAGCTGTTTGAAAATTCCTCCCGGGACCTCCCTGGTGGACCAGTGTTCAGGACTCAGTGCTTCCACTGCTGGGGTGCCAGGGTTCAATCCTTGGTCTGAGAGCTATGATCCCACGAGCCACATGGTGCGGCCAAAAAAATTTAAAAATTCTCCCAGATGATGTAGCACAGGGATGTTAGCATCCGGTAACATTAGAATGGATGTGAAAAGGTTAACCCTAAAAGCACCAGCCTGAAGGTGACCGGTTTCCAGACTGCGCTGCCGTCCCTCGTGTCAGTACCTTCCTCTTCTTCAGCGAGCCACCAGCGCAGTCCTCTGCAGGTGCTTGAGAGGCTACATCCTCATGATGTGAACGAAGAGTCCTCTCAGTTTAAGGTAGGAGCAATAAAATAGCAATGTGGATTCACTCTTGATCTGTTTTGGAGAGCTAATTTATTATTTCATTCCAGGCCTTCTCTTATAGCTTTAATGAACTAGGAAGCAAGATGCTCAGCTGAATCTTTAAGACAAGTTATCGTTGTTGATTTTAAGAGTCTTTCTTTTCTCAGCAGTGTCTTGAACGGGTAGGGTATGTACAAGTGGAAATGTTCTTGCTGCATGAGATCTGAGCACACTTGGAAGACCATGAACATGTCCTGGCCACAAGGGAAGTGCTCTATGTTTTTTTATGTGACTGTCAGTCAGGCGTGGCCACATGAGTAGACAGAGGAGGGGCTCAGGAAAATAGAGTGTATTACACTCACAGGTCCTGGAGAACCACACCAGGCCACACGGGGAGGCAGCCGTGTTGCTTGCCCAGGAGGCAGAAAGGTCAGACGAGAGAGCTCCGACCACAGTCTTTACTGGATTTCCTGTGGAAAAGACAAGGCGGGGTGGGATAAACAATTCAGGATCGGCTAGGGTGAACAGTTTCAGTGGACCCTAAGCCATAGGGGTCGTGCCTAGTTGTCTGGTGCCTGGTGCTGAGATGGTTAAGTCAGAGGAATATTTCCTCCTGGGGTACATGGCTGGATGAAGGAGGTCAGCCCTGGACAAGTTAGAGTTGGCTAGCTCCAGAAGATGCGGCAGGTAATCTCTCCCCAACCAGAAAGCTGTGTTTTTAAGATGTCAAAACATCAAAATTTACAGAGAATAACTATATAAACAATATGGGTAGACTTGCTAATTTTTTTTTAATCCCTGACACTAAATAAAATCATGAATATCTAGGCATTTTGATCACGGTGGGACTTTAGAGGCCATCCAAGTGTCCTTAACTGGGATCAACAGACTCCAGAGGAGTCTGTGATTAAAACTGTACTTTAGGATAATTGGTTTCTTTGGTAAGCTCATATATTTTATTTATGTGTTTAAAAGCATTATTCTGAAGACGGGACCTTTATTCTTTCTGCTTTACCAGTTTTCCAAAGAAGTCTAAGGCTCATAAAATGTTAGGATTCCCCTCCCTTTTAAGATGCAGAAACTAAAGCTCAGCAAAGTAAATTGATTTCCCAAAAGCCTCACGGGCTTCGTGGGTGGCACTAGTGGTAAAGAACCTGCCTGCCAATGCAGGAGAAGTAAGTTTCGATCCATGGATTCGATCCCTGGGTTCAATCACAGGTTCGATTGATGGTCGAGAAGGGAATGGCAACACACTCCAGTACTCTCGCTTGGAGAATCTCGTGGACAGAGGAGCCTGGTGGGCTACAGTCCATGGGGTTGCAAAGAGTCAGACACGACTGAAGCGACTTAGCATGCATGCAGAAATCTCACAGTTATTTAGAAACAGAAGTGGAACTAAGATGCAGGTCTTCTGGTGGCTAACCCAGGATCTTAGTCAGGGAACTTGGCTAAATGGAACTTGAAAACAAGAAGTTTATTTCGGTCCTTTGTCCATCAGTGTAGAAGGGTGGTCCAGATGGTCCTGCTCAAAGCACTCGTTCAGAGCCCCTGGTCCCATCTGTGTTGCTGCTCGGCTGGCCCTATGTGCTGCCCCGTGCTCCCAGGCCAGCTTGTGGGAGGGGAGATGCAGAGAGGCACACAGCACTTCTTGGTGAACACACCTCCATGTGTGTTGGGAGCTGGGGTGATGAAGTTCTAGCTGGACAGCATGTTACCCGTGGAAGCTCAAGGGTTCCAGTACCAAAAGGCATACCAGGGACGGTCAGCAGTCTACACCACAGCAGTACTCAGCAGTAATAAATGATCACTGGATTCTGCCTCAGATCAGCAACTGATAAAGATACATGAATATCTCTACCGACTGAAAACCACGTATTTTGGGAAAAGTCAGATCTTGCAAGGGGAAAAAGGGGGTTGCCTTCTGGGTCATTTGCAGTGAAAGTGGACACATTGGAAGTTATCAGCAAGTATATTTATTTAACCACCTTGATAGTCCAGGCCAGATGAGAATTGAATAAGCAAACAGTCTTTGCCTCCGCTCTCAAGGGTCTTACCTGAACTAGAGTCTCTAGTGACTCAGAAAGCACTGAGTTATGCTTTGAGGAGTCCCTCTGTGCTCTTTTCCTAGGAGCTCAGACACAGTCCAGGGTCTCCTCAACAACATTTCTCAGCGGTCATGGTCCTTTGCAGGTTGAGGCCAAATTTCACATTACTAACTGCAGACAGGTGGAAGGATTGAAGTTTATCATTAAGCTGGTCTTCATTCCACAAAATAAGGGAAGAGTCTAAAATGTATCAGATGTTGAGAGAATTGAGAAGATTCATAGAAAGATGAAATTGCAAAGATGAGCCTCAGAAATCGAGTTGTGAATTCAACTTTTAGAAGATGATTTGCCTTGTAAATTTATTTTAAATGCTATATTTTGGATTCTTTTAAAAAATCTTTGTTGAGATGTAATTACACACCATAAGAGTCAACCATGCTAAGTGGACAGTGCTTTTTGGAATATTTATAGAGCTGTGCACCACCAGCCCCTCATCTACGATCCACCAGCTTTAGAACATTCCCATCATACCCCGCCCCACCCGAGAGATTTCTTGTGTCCCTTCCCCACTCTCATTCCCAGACTAGCCTCCAAGCAGCCACTAATCTACTCCCTGTCACTATAGACTTTCTTTCTAAACATTTCTGAATATGTGATCTTTCACTTTTGTCTTTGTTTTTCATTGAGCGTATGTTTTGAGGTTCTTTAGGATGGTAGTTTACTTCTTTTTATTGCTGACTAGACATGCTTCATTTTGTGTCTATTCACCGGTTGATAGACAATTGGATTGTTTCTGCTCTCTGACTACTCTGAATAATGCTGCTATGAAGATTTCTATTTATATTCATTAACCTGGGCTTTCATTTCTCTTGGTTAGATAGCTACCACTGGAATTGCTGGGTCATATGTTAAATTTGTGTTTAATTTTTGAGAAACTGCCAGAGTGTTTTAAGTGACATTTTATGTTTTTGTTTTTTTTTAAACTTTGAGCTCCATGAAGCCATTTCCATGCATATTTTTGTTAGAGCTCTGGTATTTTGTTGCTTAGGAAATAGCTTCTGATCCAGAATGATCAGTGCAGAAAGCACCATATGTCAGCAGAAACACATTTCAGAGATGTACACTTTTGGCCAGGGTTTTATTACATAGATACTATATGTTCTTTTTGAAAAAATATATAATGTAAATAAGCAAAAAAGGACAAAAGAAAAGCCATCATAAGTCTATGATCCAGAGATATCCAAAATTATCATTTTAATACATATTCTTCAAGACTTCTATATATTCTCCCCAGCCTTCCACACATTCATGGTGGGGGGAGCAGGGAAAGATGATAAAGTGGTGAAGGATGGGATATAAATGTAATGAAAAAAGAATTACAGTTGACAGATAAATGGATGAAAAAGTTTTTGCTAATAAAGCAATAAAATTGATCTATCACATTCAAAAGATGTACAAGGTTTTTAGAATCCATTAAGATGAAGGAATGGATGGATAAACATGTTTTTGGTGAGTGTAAATTGGTTCAGCTTTTCTCCGAGTGTTTTGTCACTGTATATCAACAGTGTGCACTTTCAACAGTTCTAGTTCTAAGAATTTTAGCGGACAAAACTGAGAAAGGAATGTTTGTTTTGGGGAAAGTCTGGAAGGAATCTAGGTATCCACCAATCAGAG
>SJYX01023067.1:56739-73355 GCA_006410675.1 Oreotragus oreotragus | reverse complement strand
TATATATATATATATATATATATATATATATATGTACATATAGGGTTTCCCAGGAGGCTCTATGGTAAAGAATCCACCTGTGAATGCAGAAGACATGGGTTCAATCCCTGGATCGGGGTGATTCCCCTGGAGAAGGAAATGGCAACCCACTCTAGTATTTTTGCCTGGGAAATCCCATGGACAAAAGAAACCTGGCTGGTTACAGTCCATGGGGTCGCAAAAGAGTTGGACACAACTTAATGACTAGTCAATTAATCACTAGTGTCCAGCCCTTTTGCGACTATATATATATATCCTTAATATATATATTAAGGATACTATCTCTGCCACATTTCTTGCAAATATTTCTCCATTTGTTGCCTTTTACTTCTTTTTATGGTGTTCATTGATACAAAAATGTTTTTAAATTTTATATAGAGAAGTCTATACATTTTTCCCTTTGAAACTTTTGTTGCTCTCATACCTTAGAAAGCCTTTCCTTTATTTTTTTCTAATAGATACTTGGCATTTTAAAGACAAAGCATGGTTAAAGGTCAAGGAATGGCTGTGCCAATAGACGGCTAAAGGTAAGTCAGGAAATGAGTGTGTTGAGCTTGGGTAGTCAAGGAGATGTGTGTGGAACTGTCACCCCTCCTGGAAGCTCTGATGCGGGCATCTGTGGCCTCCTAGTGGAGAGGGCTGGACAGCCCGCAGAGCATGATGGACCTCCGACACTGAGGTCGGTCAATGAAAGGTGTGGGCATCACCGATGGAGAGCAGCATTGAGAACAGGTAAGGAATGCTGTTTTATTTGTTGTTGTTTGTTCGTTTTACTGTGCTGATACTGGGGGAAGTAGTGGGTGCGCCGGGTGATAACCACTGCTCCTTCACGTTGCGAGAGTCAGAAGCAGAGGCATGAATCACGGCCTCTGTTCAGAGCGAGTCCCGAGGAGTGGGCTTCAAGGAAGAAATGTTTCAGTAAAAGTCGATAGGCACAAGTGGGATTGGTGGAAAAGATGGTGGCAATCGATGTGTGTTCCTAATGAAGGTTCTCAGATAACAATACAGGACACCTTACAAAATGTGAATTTTAGATAAACAATGACTGTTTTTTTGGTGCTTGGCAAAGAATTCACCTGCCAATTCAGGACGTGGGTTCAATCCCTGGGTTGGGAAGATCCCCTGGAGGAGGGAATGGCAACCTTCTCCAGTATTCTTGCCTGGAGAATCCCCATGGACAGAGGAACCAGCTGGACTACAGTCCATGGGGTCCCAAAGATTTGGATGTAGCTGGGCATAGCACAGCACAGATATTGCATGTACATGTCAAATTCAACTGGGAATCCTGTCTTTTTATGTGTTAACTCTGGCATCCCTGCTCATGGAAGAATGAGGACTTTGTGTGGCACTGAGCAAAGAGCTGGTGTGAGAGTAACCTGGTTATCAGGAAACAGGATGGAGGCATCCAGGAAACTGACTTGGGACACATGTGTCTGGCACAGAAAAAGTTCAGAATGGCTGGAACTTTCTCACTGGAGAGTGTTAGAGAAGCAAGCAATAACTGAAAATCTAAGTGAATATTGGTGCAATGGTATGGCTTTTAAAATTTGCCTCCTCAGTTATGGGGTCCAGCACAATGACCGATTTTTATTTTCCCGTGTGAATGTGTGTGTTCTGGGGATAGACAGATCTCCGCAAATGTCTCCTGAGTCAGTGTCTTCTGCTCATTTATTATTATTTTTTTTATCATACAGGAATTTGACAAGGCAGCTAGAATTTGTTGATTTTACTATGGCTCTATTTCAGCACATCTTGAAGTGGTTATTTTTCAAAATGTTTTCAGTCTGAAGTACTGTATTAAACCCATCATCAATAAAGGATTGAGGTTTATTTATTGGAAACTACTCTTAGTAACATTATTTATACTTTACAATAATTTACAGGAGCCAGAAACAGGAGATAACCTGATAATTATCTATATCTGTTGTTTTGCTAATGCATATCTATTTTTGACATCTTCAGTTAAGCAAAGTTTCCCTTCTGTTATGATCACGACATGTTTCAGTGGCCACTGCTCCATCTCAGGGCCCAAACAAAGTCCTCTAATCCCCTGGCAGAAGTAACCCTGCTTTGTCCCAGGAAGACAGGGCTCTACCCTTACGGTCTCGGTCAGCTAAGATACATGCAGGCATCACAGGGAACGTATAGGCATCATTTCCATATCTGAGCTTGATGATAAGTCATTTGTAAATTGTTTTCAAGGCTACCCACAGTCCTCCCAAGTGGTGGGGATTAAAAAAGAAAAGCGGTCATTTTCTGATGTTTCTATTTATAATATTTGCAATTAGCTCTGCTGCAGAATTACCCTTTTCCTTTCAAGTTGAAAATATAAAGGCTATGTATTGCTAAGGGTGATGGTGAAATTGGGTGTAAGTAGCCTTTTCTCAAACTGGGTGCAAAGCAAGTGTGTTGATACTACTTAACTGTCCTCTTCTCAGCTTCGCGTATAACTCTCTAATGATGTACTTGGCATTTTTAATATCAACACTTTAGCACTGTATTGGATGGCATCTGAGTCTAAACAGTATATTCTATAATGCCAAATGATTGTTTTAAAGACTTGCACCACATATTTCTTGTGGCCTGGTAGCAGAACACTCTGCCCACATTTGTCGTCATTGGCTTGCGGCTCACCCGTATCACAGCAGGGACCCTGAGTATTTATGGAGGCCTGTGCTCTAGGTCTTCAGTTACTTGACCTTACATGAGAGTGAATCTGTTTATAATAGTAGGCTGTCCTTTGCCCACTTTGCTATTTTATTATTGCATTTATTTCTAATAAACTCCATCTGCATGTCATAGCAAACATCCTCTTCCAACAACACAAGAGAAGACTGTACACATGGACATCACCAGATGGTCAATACTGAAATCAGATTGATTATATTCTTTGCAGTCAAAGATGGAGAAGCTCTATACAGGCAGCAAAAAGAAGACCGGGAGCTGACTGTGGCTCAGATCATGAGCTCCTTATTGCAAAATTCAGACTTAAATCGAAGAAAGTAGGGAAAACCACTAGACCATTCAGGTATGACCTAAATCAGATCCCTTACGATTATACAGTGGAAGTGAGAAATAGATTCAAGGGATTAGATCTGATAGACAGAGTGCCTGAAGAACTATGGACAGAGGTTCATGACATTGTACAGGAGGCAGTCATCAAGGCCATCCCCAAGAAAAAGAAATGCAAAAAGGCAAAATGGTTGTCTGATGAGGCCTTTCAAATAGCTGAGAAAAGAAGAGAAGCTAAAGGCAAAGGCAAAGGAGAAAAGGAAAGATACACCAATTGAATGCAGAGTTCCAAAGAGTAGCACGGAGTGATTAGAAAGCCTTCCTCAGGGATCAATGCAAAGAAATAGAGGAAAACAATAGAAGGGAAAGATGAGAAATCTCTTCAAGAAAATTAGAGATACCAAGGGGACATTTCAATCAAAGATGAGCACAATAAAGGAGAGAAATGGTACGGACCTAACAGAAGCAGAAGATATTAAGAAGAGGTGGCAAGACACAGAAGAACTATACAAAAAAGACCTTCATGACCCAGATAACCACGATAATATAATCACTCACCTAGAGCCAGATATCCTGGAACGCGAAGTCAAGTGGGCCTTATGAAGCATCGCTACAAACAAAGCTAGTGGAGGTGATGGAATTCCAGTTATTTCAAATTCTAAAAGATGATGCTATGAAAGTGCTGCACTCAATATGCCAGCAAATCTGGAAAACTCAGCAGTGGCCACAGGACTGGAAAATGTCAGTTTTCTTCCTAATCCCAAAGAAAGGCAATGCCAAAGAATGTTCAAACTACTGCACAATTGCACTCATCTCAAACACTAGGAAAGTAATGCTAAAACTTCTCCAACCGAGGCTTCAACAGTATATGAACTGTGAGCTTCCAGATGTTCAAGCTGGATTTAGAAAAGGCAGAGGAACCAGAGATCAAATTGCCAACATCTGCTAGACCATTGAAGAAGCAAGAGAGTTTCAGAAAAACATCTACTTCTGCTTTATTCACTAGGCCAAAACCTTTGACTGTGTGGATCACAACAAACTGGAAAATTCTGAAAAAGATGGGAATACCAGACCACCTGACCTGCCTCCTGAGAAATCTGTATGCAGGTCAAGAAGCAACAGAACTGGACATGGAACAACAAACTGGTTCCAAATTGGTAAAGGAGTGCGTCAAGGCTGCATATTGTCACCCTGCTTATTTAACTTACATGCGGAGCACATCATACGAAATGCTGGGCTGCATGAAGCACAATGTCAGTTTTCTTCCTAATCCCAAAGAAAGGCAATGCCAAAGAATGTTCAAACTACTGCACAATTGCACTCATCTCAAACACTAGGAAAGTAATGCTAAAACTTCTCCAACCGAGGCTTCAACAGTATATGAACTGTGAGCTTCCAGATGTTCAAGCTGGATTTAGAAAAGGCAGAGGAACCAGAGATCAAATTGCCAACATCTGCTAGACCATTGAAGAAGCAAGAGAGTTTCAGAAAAACATCTACTTCTGCTTTATTCACTAGGCCAAAACCTTTGACTGTGTGGATCACAACAAACTGGAAAATTCTGAAAAAGATGGGAATACCAGACCACCTGACCTGCCTCCTGAGAAATCTGTATGCAGGTCAAGAAGCAACAGAACTGGACATGGAACAACAAACTGGTTCCAAATTGGTAAAGGAGTGCGTCAAGGCTGCATATTGTCACCCTGCTTATTTAACTTACATGCGGAGCACATCATACGAAATGCTGGGCTGCATGAAGCACAAGCTGGAATCAAGATTGCCGGGAGAAATATCAATAACCTCAGATACGCAGATGATACTACCCTCATGGCAGAAAGCAAAGAAGAACTAAAAAGCCTCTTGATGAAAGTGAAAGAGGAGAGTGAAAAAGTTGGCTTAAAACTCAACATTCAAAAAATGAAGATATTGGCATCTGGACCCATCACTTCATGGCAAATAGATGGGGAAACAATGGAAATAGTGAGAGTCTTTATTTTTGGGGCTCCAAAATCACTGCAGATGGTGACTGCTGCCATGAAATTAAAAGACACTTGCTTATTGGAAGAAAAGCTCTGACAAACCTAGACAGCATATTCAAAAGCAGAGACATTACTTTGCCAACAAAGGTCTGTCTAGTCAAGGTTATGGTTTTTCCAGTAGTCATGTATGGATGTGAGAGTTGGACTATAAAGAAAGCTGAGTGCTGTAGAATTGATGCTTTTGAACTGTGGTGTTGGAGAAGTCCCTTGGATTGCAAGGAGATCCACCCAGTCCATCCTAAAGGAAATCAGTCCTGAATATTCATTGGAAGGACGGATGCTGAAGCTTTAATACTCTGGCCACCTGATGTGAAGAACCGACTCATTGGAAAAGACCCTGATGCTGGGAAGGATTGAGGGCAGGAAGAGAAGGGGACGACAGAGGTTGAGATGGTTGGATGGCGTCAGTGACTCAATGGATATGAGTTTGAGTAGGCTCTGGGAGTTGGTGATGAACAGGGAAGCCTGGCGTGCTGCAGTCCATGGGGTCTCAAAGAGTTGGACCTGACTGAGTGACTGAACTAAATTACATGTCATTAGTAAAGTTCTTGGTGTTTTTTTGACCGCTTGAGAATCTGCAGTTTAGAAATGACATAGAGGTTCAGATCATAAACCTGGGGAAAATGCCCCTCTTTTGATGCTTACTGTCATATGTGACTCAGCGATAGGACTTGCATTCTTTAGTTTCCGCCTGAATCACTTTAGGTACAAGCAAACTAACATACAGCCAAATCAGTTTCCCTGGAATAGCAGATGATTTCTATGTAAATCACTTGTGATAGAGCATTCTTTTTATTCTGCAGAGAAGCTTTAGGATATTTTCCACTCATTGTCCAAATAATGCACAGGTATTGTAATGACTGCCTGGTATTAACTGTTTATATGGGAGATAACACTGCCTTTACTTTCTTCTGGTAAGTGTTGTATATTATTCTTTTGGTGCTACAATCCTGGGATAGTCTTTAAATTATAAACATATAATATAGTTGACAGCGTAGCTTATACCAAAAATGGGAACTAAAATATATAAAACCAATCTAGAAAGGTCTTTATCCTGAAAGCTATGTCTTGCCCTTCAAAGTTTTTGGTTTTGTTGACGTTAATAACCAACATCTACAATCCTTTCTCTAAAAGTGGAATGCCTCTCCCCAACCAGGTAAAATAGCAGTGTGTATGGGAGTAATTTAGGAGAAGACAGAAGGAGTCTTAAAGGGGAAACAAGGGCAAAGAAGAAACGATCTTTCTGCCAAGAGGATTAGTTTACTTTAGAAAGAATATTCTCTTACACAATTAAAAGTCTGACATTTTAGGAGATGCCTATTCGTCCAAAAACATAAACTTATCAATAACAACCCTTGCTATTTTGACAATTCTTTTCTTTTCTCTTTTTGGCTTGTTGGAGGAGAAAGAAAGCATTTAGATACATGCAGAACATGTAAGTAATCTCAGTAAGATGATATTCTTGGGATTTTCCATATTTATATATTTTTTCCTACATTGTATTTTCACTACCCAAGAGCCCGGGCTGTTATTTTTTTCCCAAAGTCTGAAGATCACCCCATGGATTAACAAATGATTGAGGATTCTCTCTTAAAAGACTCTTTAAAAAACTGTCAGAATCAGCCTGAGACAAAGATTTATTATGAACTATTTAAAGGGCTTAATATATGTATCCCCAATGAGCCCTTGGAGCAAACTAAAAAGGAAGAGTGGAATTCTCAAAGAATAGGACAAATCTCCAATGCCCCACTTTCTTCACACCGTGATTACTGTTTACTCAAAGGATAAAATGCCTAACCTGTCACACAAAGTCTTCAGAAGCCACAGGCCTGCTGATGTACAGTAAAAACAAAACAATGAAGACCGACAGTCATGTGCTTGAGAAAGGCAGCTGTAATTTACTTCCTAACCTGTTCGCTAACACACTAATGTGGCTACATCTTGTCGCTGGGGCTGATCCCTGACCCACACAGCAATCAAACAACCACCCGAGTGTCGGCTGTCACAGAAGCTGGGACCGTCACCTTAATTATACGTTTCTGGGTAACAAACCCTCTGTTAATGAGCAACTTTTCTCCGCCGTGCATTCCCGCTCACCCCTTCTGTCCTTGAAAAGGCCCATTGTAGATCACTGTGGTTGGAATTTGTGAAGCATATTCATAAGTAGTCTTCCTAACAGGTAATAAATACTACCTGAGCCTGCTGTTTGCTTTATGAGAATGCCAAGATACAATTAAAATTATAGGCTTGCACTCATGGGAGGCTCTGGAGAAGAATCACTCAAGACCAAAGGGAAACTTTTCAGTGAACTTAGAACCATGCTTTTCTCTTTTCATATCTGTAATATAATAATAATTTTTATTGTCAGGACTATTTTATTTTCTTTGGGATTCATAGTCGGTAATGAGATTTCCCCCCTGCCTCCCCACCCCCTCTTAATTGTACTAGTGTTCCTTCTTCTAGAGAGTTCTTTATTTTTCTTTCATTTTAACATCCCCCAATTCTGCTCTGAGCCTCTGACAATGCCCTCACAGTTAACACAGGCATATAGGAGGGTCTTACAGGGAGGTTTTATAGATACAGTCATCCCTGGGATCCACGGGACATTGGTTGGAGGAGCCCCTCCTCCTCCTCGAGGGAACACCACACCCAGGGATGCTGAAGTCCCTTATATAAAATGTCAGAGTACGGTCGGCCCTTGGTATCCAAAGCTTCACTCCATGGTTGGTTAAAACCATGGCTGTGGAACCTGCAGATATGGAGGGCTGACTCTACTTGGAGGGAGGTAGTGCCTCTCTATGGCAAGAGGACCTTTAGTATTGAGAACAAAAGCCAAGACAATCTTAAATATAAAGATTTATTTCCCTATGTCACTAGCTCAGTGCTAGGTTGGGACTGGTCCACCAGTGAGGCTGATGGCATAGATTGTTGACTTAGTGCAGAAAGAGAAAGGACCTGGAGACCAGATTTGTTGGTTCTACTTTGATTTTATTTTGTTCTCTTTAATACTTTGATTCTTTTTCTTTTCCCTTCATATGGGTAGATATGCTTTCTTTGTAAAACAGCTTTAGTAATGTTTGATAAGATACACAGTAGGATGTGTAGTATTTACTGAACTCAATTGCAGTCACTTTAAATTGCCACGTACAGTAGAATACATAGACCAATCCATGTCAATCATATCACTTGGCCCATGATGAGCCCTCAGTAAATGTCAGCTTTTATGGTTGTAGTTGGTATTGCTGACATCTCTGCAGGCTGGTTCCAATGTCTGTGTTTAGGATTATTGGGTGGATCAAGGAACAAGAATGGACAGAAATGCTCAGTAGTCCCCCAGGTCCCAGAGCAGGGGATCTTGAACTGGAATCACAACAGTGGTGCCCTGGGGCAGGATGACGCCACAACACGGAGAGCAGCAGGGTCACGGGGGAGTGGGGATATGCTTTGGAAATCGGAAGCTTGAGTTCTAGGTTTGGCCTAGCAACCGAATAGCTCTATAGTCTTAAGTCAGTCATGTATCTCTCCTCCATCTACACCTTATACCTCTGAAGCTCACAGTATTACAACAGGAAGTTGCTAGGAGAATCAAATAAATCCACATGAAGGAAAAGCTTGATTAATGTTAAGTTAAATTTGAGCAGCAAACATTGTTGTGTACTTGTGAGGTATCTGGTGCTGAAATCCCACATCAAATGTGAATTTGACTAATATCAGAAAGAAAGCAAAGTACCTCTGTACATGTTACTATTTTGTTCTCAAAATTCATGTATTCACCAACATTTCCGGTTGTGCTATTATCATTAACATGACTTTGGGCAAAAGATTTCTAGGGTGATAAATTTCTGAAATGGATAGGTATCATGAACCTGACTGCGAGATGGTAAGAAAGTTTTACAGTCACTGGTTTTACTAGAAAGCGCTACAGAATAAATGTGAACAGGAGAAAAGGCAAATGCAGAAGAGGAGAGGAGAGAATTAAACAGGGAGTAAAAATGAGGAGGAAGGAAGATGCAACCTGGAGAGAAAGGTCTGAAAAGATGAATGCTAAGGACTCAGAGAATGAGAAAAACACAAATTACACAGACAAGCAACAGTGAAAGATACAAAACAGGAACTCTGGAATATTGAGGGAAAGAAAGGGAGAAAAGAGTGGAAGGAAAAGCATTGCGATTCTTACAACTCAAAGCTGCTTTGAGTTTGCAAACCAGCTGCTGGTTCTCTGCTTTATGTGCTAATGACCTGTGCTTTCCCCAGGCCTAAAAAACTGAAGAAGTATGCATTAACTCATATTTGGAGTTTTTTAAAAATAAATATAATCATTACAAAAGCAGGTAGCCCAACATTTGCAACATTATAATTTTAAATCCACACGCTGGGTGAGAGGCTAGATTTTCTTAATAGCCATTTTATTTTGTGCATTGCCGGTCTGAGGTACAGGGAATTAGGATTAATGCCAGGTGATTTACATACACATTTAATTTAGTTGTCACAACACTCTTTGAGATATAAGCTCTTTTATTTTTCCCATTTTAAGGAGGATCCATTGTCTATGACCATGCACGCTAAAGTACCCATGGCTGCTTATATAGCATGGCTTAAACTAAATCTAGATTTATTAGTTGTAATTTACTTAGAAATCTCTAACTTTCATTTTGGCTGCAGCATATTTCAAAGAATCCTGGTGTATGCAAAAAAGTGTTTGACATGGTGGGCAAAAGGATATTAGGAATTTGGAGCGATGTTAATTTTTACTTCATTTTCTAGATGTTATGAGCTATATCTTTACTACTCTACATTAATATCTATCGCTGTGCACTATGTTTATGTGTTTAAAAGGCTGATGCTTGTATTGTCCACAACTTCACAAGACACACAGAAACACTCAGAAAAAAAAAGAGGAACTTTAAGCTTAATAAAAGAGTGTCTAAAAATGGTGGGGGTGGGGGTGCAGAGTTTGCTTCCCTCTGTTCTGGAAGTTGAGACTTCAGGGAAAGTTCATATTGAATGCAAATAATTAGAAGGTGTATCTTGCTCCTTATCAGAGAGAAGGACCATTTGCCTTTGCAGCTGAACTCTTGGATTCCTTTCTATCTTTTGCCCCTAAGGAAATTGGCTTTCTTTGCTATTTTTTTTTATTTTTGAGGGGGACCAGAGAATGCTTAGGTTATTTGACAGTCCCCTAAGTTTATGCAAATCAATGGTTTCCAAACAGGCGAAGCTTTCTCTGGCAAAGCCCCTTCTCTTCCGTCTCTAACTTTCTAGCGCTGTCATTTTCTGAGCTGGCTCTTTCTAGAAACCTGCTTTCAAAAATTTTAGAGAGTAATATTTCTGCCTTTAAATGTTCTGTGACTTATTTAAATACAATAGAGCAATTTTATAAAAGAATGAATTAAGAACCTAAAAATTAGTGTGAATATAACAAGGACTTCCCTGATAGCTCAGTTGGTTAAGAACCTGCCTGCAATGCGGGAGACCTGGATTCGATGCCTGGGTTGGGAAGATCCCCTGGAGAAGGGAAAGGCTACCCACTCCAGTATTCTGGCCTGGAGAATTCCATGGACTGTATAGTCCCTGGGGTCGCCAAAAGAGTCAGACACAACTGAGCGACTTTCACTTTCATAACAAGGAAATATTAAGGCAGTGTCCTGCATGCAGTAGGTGCAACTAAGGATGCAGAGAAGGACAGAGAAAAGAAGACAAGGCAGGAAGAGGGCAGCTTCAAGGAACAACAAAAACAAGAAGGGAAAGTTGGAGAAAATAAGGGTCAGAAGGAGCAAGGGAAAAGCCCTAAATGCAGGAACGAGTAAGATCCCACATACACGAGGTTCTAGGATAGGCAATAGTGGGTCTCAGAGGCTCAGAGGGAGGGGCAGATGGGGAGCACTTGTTTTATGGGTACAGAGGCTTGGTTTAGGGTGATGACAGTTCTGTTTGGTGACACCAGTGGTGCAGTGTGAATGTACTTCATGCTACTGACCTGTACGCTTGAAAGGACATCACGCATATGTTACCAGAAGAAAGACTAGGACTTGTGCTAATGAAAAATGCATGATGCCAATGAGAAAAACAAAAGGCAAAGAAACAGACGCAAAAGTAGAGCTGCCAAAAGGAGGAGAACCTGACAGGGAAGACCAGAGAAACAAGGTGGGGAAGGAATAGAAAACGATGCCTTCCATCAAGACTGAGGGGAAACAGCAGCTGGTGCGATCGTTCGGTTATTCAGTTATTTCGCAAATAGGTATGAGGTACTTACACTCTGCAGGGCACTGGGGGTACAGAAAGAAATTACATCTATAACTGTCCTCGTTTTCGAGGAGCGTCTTTGTAGTGATGGATTACAAAGATCCGTGAGACATTGTCTTGCCCTCAAGGAGTTTGTGATCAGTGCTTATCTAAGTTTATTTCATAGATAGACTAGTGTACTTAATGAGGCCCAGTCCTCCTGAAGGGCAGCCTGAGGACAGAGGCTGCAGCTCTAGTCCATTCCAGCACAAACTTGAGAGCGCGAGATGATCTAGAGCAGTCTTCCCCACGTGTAGGAAGAAAAATGAGAGCAGAAAAAGGGGAAGGGATTTGCCCAGGTATACCCCATCACCCAATTTCTTGATTCCCAGCCCAACCTTTGTTTGATTAATAGAGATTAAAAAGGTTGAAAAAAGAAAGAACCCTTGATTAGTAATCAGAACAATAAAGGTGATTCACTCTGTTCCACTGAGTGCCAAGGACTTACTGAAATAAAGAAAAGCAGAGGGTTTAATTTCAAGGACTCAGAGGTGACTATTTTATAGGCCAGCAACCGATCATATAAATATCAGGATAAAGAAGGCACAGTCAGAACCAGATGACAAACACAAGCCAGAAACCGTTCCAGGGTGACTAATGGAATAATATTGAGGAATGTCACAGGTCCCTATTATAGTCAAAGTCACTTTAACTAATTGGCTCAGGCTATAAAAACATACAATCTGGGTCAGATGACACTGCTGAACGAAGCTTCTCTGTTCAGACATTATCTTAAATCAAAGCATCCCAATAAGAAGGCAAGAGACAAAGAGAATGTCCAGTTTTCTGAGAGATCATGAGAGATTTTAAAATTGGTTTATTTAATAGCAGTCAGCTTATGTGTCTATGGACAGTGATGATCAAATTCTTTCTTCCTTGGTGTTACTTCGAACTTTAGAGGCATACCATATTTCAGAGGATACGATGGGATTTCACTGACTCTAAGACATCATCAGTTTAAGGGACCTCATACTGGACAAGACTTAGTGCCAAAACAACAACAATACTTTTATGAAACACGAAGAAAAAATTAACTGCCAATTACAGAATCATGAGATAACACTGATTGCAAGACGCACCCCAAAACTTGAGATGACGAAATGTGGGAGAAGTATAGAATCAGTGACTAGGTATTCTTCCTGACTCAGGATTAAGTGTGTTAATTATCTCTCTTGTTTTTACAAAAGGAAATAAATCAAGGAATGTGTAGTTGGCACTGTTGAGTGGTTACCCCAAACTCTGCCTGTCCTTTTTTTCATTAAAAACACCCTATTCCCACACCTCTCTCCCCCACCTTGGTATTTCTCTCTCCCATGTACCTCCCTCCCTCCATTCAGCTGGATTATTCAGGGGAAGCAATCTTAGCTCCAGGCAGGAATCTTGATTGGTTAAAGCCACTGTGGGTCTAGTTGCCTACAACTGGTTTTAGAATTTATTCATTCAATAAGTACTTAATGAGTTTCTGCTTTTCTAGTCCCCATTCTAGGTTCTGAAGTTTTTGCAGTGGGATAAAAGTAAAAACACTCCCCAGTGGAGCTTACTTTCAAAGATGAATAAGTAAACTCTATAGTATGTGAGATGGTAGGAAATGTGATGGAGAAAAATGAGATGGGAGAGAAACACAAGGGCTGTAGGGAGACAGAGTTGTAATTTTAAATAGTGTGGCCAGGAAACTCTCAGTGTGCAGGTGGTCCCTGACTACAGACTTGAGTGAAGTGAGATGGTGATCATTTGGATATCTGGTCAAATAGTGTTTCAGGAAGAAGAAAGTCAGTAGGAGGGTCCAGAGGTGGGTCCATGTATTGTGTGTTTAAGGAACTGCAAGGAGGCCACATGACTGGAGCAGCGTTTGGGAAGAAGAGTGATAAGGCTGTGAAGGCAGAGAGATAATGAGATGGATGATGTGACCACATTAGGAATGCAGCCTTGAAGAACTTGGGATTTTACTCTGAATATGACGACAAAGGCCATGTGGCAATTTTTAGTCGAGCTGAGACATGATCACAATTGAGTGCTGAGACTGCAGGGGAAGGGTGGGAGGTGGGAGCATCATTAGGGAGGCTGCGGCCACAGCCCCGGGTGAGCGGGTGGTGGGGAAGGGAGGGAGACCTGTTCAGACTCAGGTCCTGCTGAAGGAATAACTAACTGGCTGGATGTTCCAACAGATTGAATATGGGATGATAGAGAACGCAAGTGTCAACAATGCCCCTGTGGATAACTGCATTGCCAGAGGTATACTTCAACCATGAGAAGTTAGGAGATGTCTGCTGAATCTGGCTTTTGGGAGAAGTTTTAAAAGAGATAAAAGAAAAAAATATATAGACTCCTCTGCATCTGGACATTGTGGTTGCTACAAATGTGAGAAGCAAGGCTGAGGACAAGGCTTATATGCTGAGGTAGCAAGAGCAGAAAGATGGAAAGAACCTAGTTTTTGATGAACTTGAAGTCATCACTTGGGTCACTGCGTCACTGAAGGAATGAATTAGGACTATGCTTCCAATGGGCTTATTTCATGAGATGACAACTTCTTTTTAAGTGAATGAGATTGATACTGAATTAAAATAATCCTCCTGGGGAGAGAGTAGATGATAAATCCAGCAAAGGAATATAGAGCCTTGAGCATGTGACTCGATTTTCCTGTCACAGAATATCTCTAGTGAGGGAGTGGAGGGTTGATCAACTTCAGGAAGGTCTGACTCTGGAATAACCAGAGGGGAGGAGATAATGGGTGGGGAAGAAGATGACAATGGTGAGGGACCCCACACAACGTAGACTCAGCCTCCTATTGGGATGCGTGGTATAAGTAGCTTTTTTTTTTTTATTTAAAGTAGAATAAAAATCCATTAATTTCCTAATAAAGAGCCCAGCTTCCAGAGCATTCACTTCAACCCCCACCCACCCGTGTCTCCTCCTGCTAGTGGCCTGCACCACCCCCTAAGAACCCCCAGCTTTTCCAGGGTCTAGTGTTCATCATCACTTAAACCACAGACACCCTGCAGCTTCTCCTTCCTAGGTGAGATTTGACCACCTGGAATATTCAGCACTAGGAAGTAGGAAGTGTGCCCTACTGGTGGGGGCCTGACTTCCAGGTCATCAGAGGCAGTGGTGATTTAAAGGACAGTGATTAAGTGATCAAGGCAGGGGTTCTGTCTTAAGACCCGTGTCTAGAACTTGAGTGTCCTTTTGCATGAAGCTGTGCATCTGCTGGGTGTGCAGGAGCCAGCTTTCTGGAGACAGTGGCCTTTGGCCCATTTGAAATATTTGGCTTCTTTCAGGAACCCAGGCTGTGAAGTGTGCTTGTACCTTATGGCTCTCGTGGGCTGCTAGGATCATTCATAGACGTGCCTCTCGGACGCATGTGTGCTATTATAGAATACAGATCTATTACACCTGCATCTGGTGGCTTCTTGGTCATTTGTGGGCGCATGTTCAGTTTTACCTGCGCCGGCGCAGACTGGGAAACGGTAATACAGAAACCGTCCCTCAAAGGGGAAGACTCTGGCTGTAGAACTGTCAAGCTCTTCTCATCACTGCCCCTCTTCTGATGGGTGTTTTCCCAGGTCTCAGGGAAGGGACATTTTAGAACAAAGTGGACTACATGGAGTGCTTATTTGCATGTCAATTTCCAGAATGTTTCTCTCACTTTTCACCATGCCATAGTGATGCTTTTGTATCTCTTCTGCCTGGGAACAAACAGAGAGGAAGGGACCGAAGTGGGTCAGCACAGTGTCCTGGCACTTCCTTTGGCTGAGTCCTTGCCCAGTGGGGTGGAAGCCAGCCTGCCACTTCTCCCCAGCCCCTCAGATCCTCAGCAGCCCTACAGAGGTGGGAGGTCTGCTCTGTTCATGGGGGTTCAGTGTGAGCAGGCGCCTGACCATGGGAACATTTCTGCCCTGGGTCACAGGCCTTGCGCAAATGACTGTGGTGGGAATCTAATGATCTCTATTTGCTGCGTTCCAGCCATTTTCCCCTTTAACCCGTCACTTACCCGTCCTCACCTCTAGCTGCGAATAATCAATGTGGCAGGAGACAAGCAGGATTTCTTTTCCTTTGGGACAGTAGCCAGGTCCCATCATTATAGTAAATCAACTGTAAGTATCCTGCAGCAGTATCATAAAACGGGCGAGTGAAAACATTTCTTCTCCATCAAAACATTCTTTGAAGTTGTGTTCTCTGGCTGAATCTCACAGCAGCGTGTACAGGAAACAACGCTCTGTATATGTTGCTTTGCCCTGGTCCCCCTGTCATGCAGGGAAGTTCTCCATATTATAGTCTCAAAAGCACTGTCCGGTCACACTTTAAAAGGGCCCAACTTCAGCCATTTCCCCTGGGAGGCACCTCTCAGAAATGTGAATAGACAAGTTCCTCTGCCGGTTCAGCTATTGTTTGGAAGGGGCTGTGAAAGAGGCATATATCTTGCATGCGGAATTCCAAATAGTTTTCTCCTTGTCACCTGACAGTCTGTATATTAAAACAATATTATTAAAATCACATTAATTTTATCTTAGTAAATTTTTAATGTGCTGTTATAAGGTAATCAGGGAAGTTTTATTATCCAGTGCATGCATGTATATGTTACAGCAAGAAATCCCTGTCTGGTAAAAAGAAAAATAATAATAATAGAGAGGAGTTTCAGTATTGAAGGTGAGGGAGTTGGAAACACGTGCCTGCTCCCTGCATAATGTTTAAGCAGATGTTCCGAAAATTCTGTGGGATAAGGTCAGGCTATGACTTGAGGACCCTGACACTTGGAGGACATTTCTGGATCTTGGACTATCTGCCCACCTGATGATCTAAGTTTATGTTTATAATGTATATGAAATTAAAAGATGCTTACTCCTTGGAAGAAAAGTTATGAGCAACCTAGATAGTATATTCAAAAGCAGAGACATTACTTTGCCGACTAAGGTCCGTATAGTCAAGGCTATGGGTTTTTTTTTGTGTGTGTGTGTAATAAACTTTTATTAATAAAGGAGATAGAGAAAGCTTCTGACAGACATCAGAAGTGGGCAGAAAGAATACCTGCCTGCTAGTCTTTAGCTGGATGTTATATAGTTACTAAGTAAAAAGTAAAACTAAAGTCCCCCAGTCGTGCCCGACTCTTTGCGACCCCGTGGACTGTAGCCTACCAGGCTCCTCCGTCCATGGGATTCTCCAGGCAAGGATACTGGAGTGGGCTGCCATTTCCTTCTCCAAGGCTATGGTTTTTCCTGTGGTCATGTATGGATGTGGGAGTTGGACTGT
>SJYX01023067.1:19-56050 GCA_006410675.1 Oreotragus oreotragus | reverse complement strand
TGGCTGGATGGCATCACTGACTCAATGGACGCGAGTCTGAGTGAACTCCGGGAGTTGGTGATGGACAGGGAGGCCTGGCGTGCTGCAATTCATGGGGTCACAAAGAGTCAGACACGACTGAGCGACTGAACTGAAATGATACATAAAATGAGGTTTCATTTATAAAATAGGTTCAGTATTTTTACATCTTATTTGCTGGAACCTCAAAGCACTTCCAGCTGGCTTCCATCACTTGTATTATGGAAGCCTAGAATGAACAAGATTTAGTACTAGAGTCGGACCCTCAGAATTTCCTGGGGACACTAAGCAATGCCTTGAGGCCAGTTTCCACACTTGCAACAGCTTTTTCTTTTCTTTGGGGATTCCTTGTTTGAATGTTTTTCCCATTTATGACAGAAAGTAGTCAGGAGCGAGGTGCTCCCAAGGAGGTTAAGCCGTTTATTTTCTACTCATCTAGCACACAGGTGAAGGGCTTGTTGGAGAAGTATGCTGCCTGGGCTTGATCTGTGAGATTTGATATTATTTTGGTGATTTCAACACACATACTTTCCTGAGACTCTATAAGTCTGTGATTGAGAAGCTACGTAATTCACAAATTAAACCCTATTAAGTCCAAATGATGTAAATGAGATCTCAAGCCCAACAGTGGCTCCTCAAATGTCTCTGCCTGATCACAAACTTCTTCCATCCCAGCCTGTTCACCCTCCACGTTAGTTCCACTCTGATCTGAAATATGAGAACTACTGATGTTCCTGTATTCTGATTCATCTGTTCAGTTGAGATTGGAATTGGTGTTCTGCTAGGAAATTCTGCAGTTGCCGCCAAAGTCTGAAAGTTGTTCAGTTAAATCTCATTGTGAACTTCCTATGCCATTAGCAGAGATTAAATTTGCCAAGGAAATCACTAACATGAGTGCAAACAGAAATCCCAATCTCCACAGACCTCCTAAAGGTAATGTTGAGCATGTAAACATGTCTCCAGTGGTTTGCTCTGGCTAACCCCTGAGAGTGTCCAAATGGCCACTTCCATTTACCTTCAGTGCTCGCTGGGCTGGTGTGTGTGTGTCTGTGTGTGTGTGAGTGTGTGTTTGTGGGCTTGTGTGTGTATGTCAGTCGCCCCATCAATCTGACTCTTTGCCAACCGCATGGACTGTAGCTCTCCAGGCTCCTCTGTTCCTGTGTGTGTGCAGGCCTTGGACGAGAAGGGTCCACAAAATTTCCAGGCATGATAAGCATCAAGCATCCCCATGTCCATGAGGTTATTTAAGTATGGAAAAATGGCAGCTCAATTTCTTCCTTTTCTTATTTGGTTTGTGTCATGAGAAGAGCCAAGCTCTTTTGTGCATTAGCTATCACGAACTTTTCCATGCCTCGGTTTTGGTTTTCTCTTCTATAAAATGGTGAGATGTGGGACTCCCACAACAAGGTCGTTATGAGAATTCAACAAACCAAAGGACATGAAAGCTCTTCTTAAACTGGAAGGTATTTTTCAAATGTTACCGTATCAGCTCCTCTTCCCTTTACTTCTGCTGTTCCTTTCTGACACCACCCAGTTCAGTTGCAAAGGCACCCTCAACTCTTGCCCTCCTGTTTGTTCAGAGGGTGGGCTCTGCTCTCCAGGTGGCTGGATCGGGAGAGTGGGGTGAGAAGTAACAGAGTGTGAATTCACTTCCTGGCTCCCTTAGATATTATTCACTGGACTTCGGGGTGGGACAGTTTTTCCTTTATATTTGAAATAGCTAGAATTTATCTTATAAGAAGCTGATTAACTTCCTATTCATGAACCTTTCTCCTGGGGACAATGCCTGACACATATGCGGGATATGCTTTGGTGCCAATCTGTAGAAATAAAGCATTTTTGTGATCAGAAAAGAGCTTCGAGTATGTGCCAAAGGCAGGCAGTAGAATGGAATACAAAAGCCATTTGGGCATTTTGGAGGCCTGTCTACTAATTCAATCAATAAATACATGGGGTAACACTGTGTCACTTGGGAATTTTTCATCCAAATCAGGTCTTTCCCCCCCTCTCCCCATATTCCTACAGATGAGGCCACCTTTATTTTCCTTATTTTAAAACTAGAGAAAATGAAAAACCAGGGAGCTCAGGTTTAATAGTGACAGATGATAAACTAGTCTCCACAATAACCAACGCCCCGTCTGTTAATCCCACAAAAGAACCATACTCTAGACAACCACATCCCGGCTGCCTAGCTCTGTAGAGAGCTGTTCAGGAGATCTAGGCTTTTCCTTCTCCTTTCTGGGGTGGATTGCCCTCTACCAGCTTTACTGAACTTTTACTTGCTAGGATATTTTAAATTTTCCTGTCCCTCCCCCGGCCACCCCCACTGCCATGTGCTGTGTTTTCTAGACTCTCAGATTCTTCCATGACTCAAATGTCCGTAAATAATTCCTTTTCATCAACAAGTTTTGCCATCTTGCTTTTCATCTTCCTCTTCCAGGTTGTTATTAAGACTGAAGAAAGCTGGTATCAGCATTCTCCCCTGGGCTCCCCACAATTAACCTCTTTCTACAGAAAGAAATGGCCTTTTATTCCCACTCATTGCTTTCCATCTCTTAACTAGTTTTTAAGATGTAACAGAATTTTAACACTTGCCCCATGGTTACCAATTTTGCTTAATAGCCTCTTGCAGGGTTTTTTTTTTTTCCCTCCCTTTTCTCTCTTTCTTAAAGTCCTTTGAAAGTCAGAATGCATTACACCCACCAGTTCTCTTTTATCCATGGTTTTTGGGGACTCCTTCAAAGGACTCCGTAGTTTCTAAGTCTTCTCCAATTTGCTCTGATTCCACTATTGCAGTGTTTCTTTCCAGAATGCCACTGTGCTCGCTCACTGAGAGGTGAGCCCTGAGCCAGGTGTCCTTGGAGACACCTGCCTGCTTCGAGCTGTAGGAGCTGCTGCCTTGGGGATGGTGGCGGTTAGCTTCCTTTTTGGCTGCTCTAGGACTTGTCAAGTGAGGGCATCAGCCCCTGGGGAGATAATGAAATGTAATTTCCAACCTAGCCTTCTTTGATATCCTTGTCTCCGGGGCATAGCTCCACCCTCACCACCCAAAATGCCCTTTCCCTCACTACCCGTGGGCGAGAGGTGTCCCCAGCGAGCTCCCCGTTTTGGCTGCTCTAGGACTTGTCAAGTGAGGGCATCAGCCCCTGGGGAGATAATGAAATGTAATTTCCAACCTAGCCTTCTTTGATATCCTTGTCTCCGGGGCATAGTTCCACCCTCACCACCCAAAATGCCCTTTCCCTCACTACCCGTGGGCGAGAGGTGTCCCCAGCGAGCTCCCCGCCACTCTGGCAGGCATTTAGCTGTGCTCTGCATGTCCCCGAGCTGCTCCCAACACCCCCACCTGCGGCTTCCTTTCCTCCTGGGCCGCTTCCCTTGAAGGACTCGTAGAGAGGCTGATAATTTGTCTTGATGTCTTTGTCCTTTGACTTTATTCTTCCTTCTTTTGCCCTCCATCTTGCCTGCCGAAGTTTCTGTTCCTTTCTATCAGCTTCACTTGGGTGGGCGCTCTGCCTCTTAAAGTCGACTTTTCCACCCCACTGCATCCCTGCCACCTGAACAATACAGGTTTTCCTTCCTCGCCTTATCGCTTCTTTTTTTGTTGTTCTGGGATGGGCGTGGAGTCTTCTAATCAGGTATTCCTCAGCTGCCTTCCTGCTGAGTCTATGGATTTTAATTTGCTAACATTTCCCTTCAGGCAGTTTCCAACATCCAGTTCCTAGGCCTTGCGTAGCACTGAGGACACTGCTGGGACTCAACAAATATTAAATAATCACCATCCTCCTTTTGAAAAAAAAAAGAGAGAGAGAGAGAGAGAAAGCAAGCAGCTGCTCTTGAATCCTGCTTGTCAAAATAGAACGATTTGTGTTCAAGTCCTCACTCCACCGTGTCCAACCTAATTATGCTGAGGTCAGTTCTGGTTTGTGGCTCAACAGCACATACTGTCTAAATCAGAATCAACTCCTCTGCTTCTTTAGAAAGAAATATATTCTGCCTTATTAATCATCTGGGCTTAGGAGCAAGAGACTGATTTGAGTACCCACAATCTGCTCGACTGTACCAAGTGTGTAAAATAAATGTTATCTCTTCCCCAAGCTTGCACTGTTTGGACAGGAGGATTGAAGATAAATGGTATTTTATTTTAGTGGGTGGTATTAGTTCAATGGAGTGATTTCGTTGCTGTTGCTAGAACTATTTTCTTAATGATAGCCTTTTCTTCTAATAAGCCATCAGGTGGCCATCTATCCTTTCGCCCCAGGCGAGTTCTCACTTCCCTCCTGGTCCTTAGGCTGGAGGGGCCGAGGTGGTGGTCAGGCAGCAGGCTCTGGAGCCAGCTGCTCACGTGGATTCCTAGCTTTACGTTTACTAGGGTGACTTCCTTGACTTCTCTGAGCCTCAGGTCCAACAGCCAGAAAAGGCACTCAGAATAGTCCTTACTCCTAGAGTTATCGTGAGGATCAAACATGTTAATGTTGTACTTTGAAAAATGCTGGGCATGTTGTAAATACTCATATTAGCCACTGTTGTTTGGATTTTATATTGAAGGTCATTGACCAGGTCCCCTGTCATTCTCTGTACCCCGATGTGGGTACCCTAGCATCTTCTTGGTGAGACAGTTCCATCTTTTTGGATTATGAGGAGTAGCATCATCAGTGGGAAAGACACAGGGTTTGTTATCAAACAAGCCTGGGTCCAGATTCTGCTTCTACCACTTGTAGGTATTGGACAAATTAACTGCTCTGATTTTCAGCTTCCTGAGTTGTGACAATGGGGTCCACACTACCTTACATGGGGATTATGCAGGTCAGTCTTTGGCATGTAGTGAACAGTTCATCTTTCCACTGTTACTTTGCAGAATTTGGAATTACTGGGCCTCTGCTCACCTCCAGCCACCCTGTCCTAGCTCAGATTCTGATGTAAAGAAAGGATTAAAAAAAAAAGGGTAGGAACCTGAGAGGACTAATGGATAGAGGGCTGCTTTTATGTATTGAGGGCTCTCCCAGTCACGATGCTAATGTCATCCCAGGGTTTGTCATACTTGAATGAAAAAGTTGGTGTGACCACAGGGCCTGCCCTAGCAGTGATATGTGTACAGGGGTGGAGGATTTAGGCTAATAACACATTAGTGTATCCTCAGAGAATGCATTTTTCATTGGTCATTCACTTCATTTTTCATCTGCTATTTTTCATTATGGTATTAAACTATGTGATAAATGAAAGGTAGAGGAACTTGACAGATGATTTGATTTCCGCCCTTGTCAGATTATTTGGCTTAGTTTCCTTATGAAAATAGAAGGCAGGCTCTGTAAAATTGTTCTTGTGGATTTGTTTTTCAGCATGCGTTTCCCGCCACTGCCATATCTAATCTATCTATTTACCTATGATTCAGTTACTGATCTGTATCCCTCCGGAGCCTGGATACATATTGACAAAGTTTCTTATTTGCTACAGTGGGTAAGACCCAAGGAACATGCCACACGAAGTCCCAATTTTTTTTCTACACAGCTTCTCCACACCCTGTGTTATTAAAGGGCCTTCAATTATAGCATGCTCACAAACGACATGGACTCGACAACAAAAGGAAGTCTGTCCATTCTTCTGTTTAAATACAGTGGCAGATTTTGCCTCCCTCTTGCTACTGTGGAAAGGATAAATGCATTTTTGAGCATACTCTGACATTTATGGGCTGCCAAAGTCAGGGTTAGCTACACAACTATTCATCTGAACGCTCCTAAAACTTTAGTGAAACTTGTTATTGTGAGTGTTTCTGGGGGGCAAAGGGGGCCTATGAACTCTATAGATGTTATTAACTTCATAAATTATCACACTGCCCAAGGAAGACAAAGATGCAAAGAAAAAAAAAAAAGATATTCCACTTTTTATCCCCTCCTGGTTGGCAAAAATAAAAAGGTTCCAAGATGGATCCATATGTTTATCTGTCTTGCTGCAGCTTTCAGCAAAACTGATGAGATATGACAAAAACAGCCTCTAAGTAGCAGCTTCACTTAGACAACAAGCAAATATAGATGAGAGCCTCTCTTAGTTCGGACAACTTCAAAGAAAATGGCAGTGCTGCGGTCAATCCTTAAGCTTTAATAATGGAGTTAATTGTGAGCTGCTAAAGCCACCAGCGATGGAGAGACGGTTTACAAGCCACCTGCCTTAAAGTGCGGCCGCATTTTCAAGTGTGCACGCATAGTGATGCTGCCGCACTTTCCCTCTTCCTTCTCCCCAAAGCTTGTGAGTAATCTCAGACTTTTATGCAAGCTTTCCCTTCTAAACTCCCCATTAAGCAGCATTCAAAAACACGTGCCGCAAGTGTCAGTTATTAGCTGTGGCACTCGTCAGGCCCCTCTCTCCCTCCTGTTAATGTGAGCAGTTACTCTGCTCTTGACCTATTAAAACTTTGTTTGCTATTATACTTGCTGGCAAGCTAGTCATGTGGAAAGGTATTGAGGAAATGAGCCGGTATGTTCCCCAGGTGATATAAACACTTTATCAAGCTGATCCCTGCCATGTTATGTAAACTACACCAAGTAGCATTCATTTTAAACAAAGAGATAAACAGATCTAATATGCTTCAGGGCATCATGCTTTATGCATGAACTACTTTTTATTTTTATATTTGAGATTTTTTAAAAAAACGCAATCCATTGTAGTGGAAAAGTAAAGTGATGTCTTAACCACAAGCAGAGCTGCACCTCCAATTTCCAGGTTCTGAGAGTGATCGGCTCAGTTAATCTCATGTTAGCTTTTCAATTAATTTTCAACTAAAGTTCTATTAATTGTTGGAATGAGAACTCAAAGTGAAGTAATCTGCAGAGACAAAATTGTATATATACAAATTATAATTGATACATATAAACACTTTCAAAACTTATACTAACCATCTAAATGGTCACTTCAATTTGTTATCACAAGTCTCCCTTTTTTTCGCTCTTTTATGTGTAAAGTAATGGGCTATAATATGGGCATTTACGTTGTGTTTTTCGACAGAGTTTTCTGTCATCCTCACATGATCCTTTGAAGTGGCATTATTATAGCAATTTTACAGATATTGAAGCTAAGAAAGTAAAATAGAAGTTTGGGATTAACATATGCACATTGTTATTATATAAAATCGATAACCAACAGGAATCTACTGTATAGCACGGGGAACTATGCTCAATATTCGGTAATAACCTATAAGGGGAAAGAAATTGAAAAAGAATGTATCTGTATCTGCCTCTATCTATCTATGTGTGCATGTGTATGTGAATCACTTTGCTGTATGCCTGAAACTGACATTGTAAATCAACTGTACTTCAATTAAAAAAAAAGGAAAGTAAAATAACTTGTCCAAAGTTATCCAGCTCCAAGACAAGACTTAAAGTCAAATGTGTCCTGCCCTTGATACAGGGTGGTGGATTTGAACTTGGGCTGTGGGGTCAAATCTGAGCCCCACTGCTTATTGGTGTATAACTGTGGGATAAGGTACTTAAACTTCCTGAGTTTTTTTTTTTTTTTCACTCTTTTGTAAAATGGGGTCCATAATCTCAAAAGGTTTGGTGAGAATTAAATGAGAGAATACGTGTACATTGCCTAGCCCATAGGTCATTCTCAAGGGCTATTGGCTGCTATTATTACCATTGTTAATATTATTATTGTATTCTACTGCCTCCCATACAGAATACTAGTAGATATTTAACAGTTATAACTTCTCAACCTAGAAAGTCACTTCCTGATTGTAGAAGAACTAAGGCTAGGAGAATTTTTAATGTCATAATACTCTTCATTTAAACCATACCTCTTTCACCATCTTTTTTTATGCGCTCTACATTAAATAGTACAGGAATTCTTCTATCCCAGTCCTGAGCCCTTCTTCCTCTATCTGATGCAATTTCCAAAGAAAATAAGCTGTCTCGGGATGATGTTTATATTTTATTATCTACTGTATAAAACCGAATGTCTTAATTTAGTCAGGAAGCTCGACATAGATGAGGCCATATAATATGACTTACGTCTTCTGGTATAAGTGGAAATGTTGGGGTCAATATTGTGTATGCAGGATTGTCAATTTGTGGCAACGTTTTCAGTGAAAGGAGACAGGTTACCAGGACTTCCATCTCCCATTTTCTCAATCCTGGTTTGCAAGGGTTGTAACTTGACTAGTTGGCCCTTCGGAAAGCTGGGGCCACTCTCATTTCTCTGCTGATGACAGTCAGGGTGAGGTCTCTGTCCCCCACCCCGTCACATGCCCTGCTTTACCTCCTACACACACGTCTAGAATAGGATTTGGTAAGTGACAGATTACTTTTAAAAAGATATGAGTCCCTTACAATCTGTTGGCTGGTAGCTTTTTTTTTTTTTTTAAAGTACAGTTGATTTACAATATTGTGTTGGTTTCAAGTGTATAGGAAAGTGGTTTGGTGATATGCATATATGTGTATGTGTGTGTATGTCTATGTCTATGTGTATATAAGCTTCCCAGATGACACTAGTGAAGAATCTGCCTGCCAGGGGATGCAAGAGACTTGGGTTTGAGCCTTGAGTTGGGAAGATGCCCTGGAGGAGGAAATGACAACCCACTCCAGTATTCTTGCCTGGAGAATTCCATGGACCAAAGAGGCTGGCAGGCTATGGGGTTGCAAAGATTAAGACATGACTGAGCACAGCACACCAGCAGCATATATATGTATATAACTATATTATTATTATTTTTCATTTCAGTTTATTACAAAATTGAATATAGTTCCCTGTGCTATATAGTAAATCCTTATTATCTCCTTTATATATGGTAGTATGCATCTGTTAATCCCATATTCCTAATTTATCCCTCTTTGATTACCATATGGTTACTTTCTATGTCTGTGAGACTGTCTGTGGTGAGTCTGTTTCTGTTTTATAAATAAATTCATTTGTACTATTTTTTATATTCCACATATAAGCGATACCGTCAGTATTTGTCTTTCTCTGATTTATTTCACATGGTATGATAATCTCTAGATCCATCCATTTGTTGCAAATGGTATTATTTCATTCTTTTTTATGGTTGAATAGTATTCCATTGCATATACAAGAGAAAAGCAATCAGTTACAAGGGAACTCTTGTAAATCTATCAGCTAAGTTTTCCCCAGAAGCTTTGCAGGCCAGGAGGGAGTGATAAGATATATTCAAAGTCCTGGAAAGGAAAAATCTACAATCTATTGATAGGATGGTGTACCCCACAAGATTATCATTTAGAATAGAAAGAGAGAAAAATAATTTCTCAAACAAGCAAAAGCTAAGAGAATATAGTGATACTAAATCTGTCTTAAAAAGAAATATTGACAAGTGAGAAGAAGCAAGAATCTATGAAAAAGGGAAAATCACAATAGGAAAAGTAAATATTAAAGGATCGAAAGGTCTTCCTTGATGGTCCAGTGGTTAAGACATTGCCTAAATAGTAATGTAACAAATTCAATAAAGACTTTAAAAATAGTCCACATTAAAAAAAAAATCTTTAAGAAAGGATTGGTGATCACCTAAATAAGCCAGCATATAGATTAAAAAACAATCTGAAAAATTCTGTGAAAGCAATTATACCTACAATGAACAGCAAAAGGATGAACAAGAATATGTAAAACCGGACATCAGAGTCACAAAATATCGGGGAGGGAAGTAAGGAAAGGTAGCTCTTTCAGAATGTGTTTGAGTTTATATCACTGTCAGTCTTTATATTTGGAAACTATCTGTATCTAATGGCCCTTTCCTTACTGACATGTTCTTGCTCCTCAGCTCATGCAAACTTGTAGACACCTAAATTTCTCCATGTTTTTTTTGCTAACGTTGTATATCCATTGGCACTAAACCACTAGCATCTGTCATCATCTTTTGTCCATGAGTAGGGCTTCAGAGCTTATGTCCACACATACAGTACATTCCGGTCTCAACCTCTCTTCTGATTCCTCGTCACACGTCAAAATGCTGGTCAAAGCCACTTGGATGTGCTGCCTGAAGTTCAGCATACCCATTCCTCAAACAGCTGTTCTTCTTTTCCTTTCCAAGTAATCACCTCTGACTCTCCGATTTTCTCAATGACCAACCCTTTGCTCCAGCATCCGTACTAAACCACCCTCCCCCAAGTCATCTTTGTCTCCACGCTTTCTCACTCAGTTTTACAGCTTGCGGAATGCGTCAGCTGCACCGTATGTCATGTCATGCTTGTTGCAGTGCTGGTGGTTGGACAGTGCTGTCCCCCCTCTTGACTGTACGAGTGGCGAGCTGGAGACTCCTGGTCTCCTCTCAGCCTTGACATGAAGTGTCCCGTAACTCCCATGGCATGGAGAATAGCTCTATAACTGACAGCTGGGGCTCTCTTCAAGCCTCAACTCATACTATGTCGTTGACACTTGTTCCATAGAGCTATGAATGAGAGGCACCTCTTGGCAGGTTTTCGCGGAAAAGTCTCTGAAGAACAGGTTTTAGATGAACAGTGATGCACAGAACCCAGGTGGTAACTGTGCTGAGAGAATTTAGTAATTGAATTAACCACCTTGATTTAGGCCGAAAATCTTTCTTTCCCTCAAATTTAGCCGTAAGCAGTGTCTGTACCTATTGTCCATTTCTATAGAGAAGGGATTGAAAAAAAGAACACCATATAACGTTTGTTGTTGTTCAGCCACTAAGTCACGTCCAGCTCTTTGTGACCCAAGGACTGCAGCATGCCAGGCTTCCCTGACCTTTACTATTTCCTAGAGGCTTCTCGAACCACTGAGTTGGTGATGCCGTCCAACCATCTCACCCTCTGTCGCCCTCTTCTCCTCCTGCCTTTAATCTGTCCCAGCACTGGGGTCTTTTCCCATGAGTTGCCCCGGGCATGAGATGGCCATAGGATAGCTTTAGCTTCAGCATCTGTTCTTCCAATGAATATTCAGGATTGCTTTCCTTAAGGACTGACTGCTTTGATCTCCTTGCTGTCCAAATAAGGATACTAATTGGCCAATTTTGTGTGCATCAAGTTTTTCACAGAAACAATGCATCTGGATTTTGAAAAATAACCAAACTACCTAGAAGCAATCAGGTGTCCAAATACCATAAAGCCTACAGATCTACAAATGAAAATGAAAGTCACTCAGTCGTGTCCAGCTCTGTGACCCCATGGACTATACAGTCTGTGGAATTCTCTAGTCCAGAATATCTGAGTTTGTAGCCTTTCCCTTCTCTGGGAGATCTTCCCAACCCAGGGATCAAACCCAGGTCTCATACATTGCAGGTGGATTCTTTACCAGCTGAGCCAGCAGGGAAGTCCAAGAGTACTGGAGTGGGTAGCCTGTCCCTTCTCCAGTGGATCTTCCTGACCCAGGAATCAAACCAGGGTCTCCTGCATTGCAGACAGATTCCTAACCAGCTGAGCTACCAAGGAAGCCCTAGAGATCTACAAGGAGATACCTTATATTTATTACTAGAGCAAATAGCTCAGGAAATGATAGCTAAGGCTGGCAATGATCCCTGCAGTTTGGGAGCAGATGTCAAGTGCTGTGGATCTCAACACTTAATCCTTATGGCTAAATGGATTTCCCACCTGATGTGCTTTTTCTAAATTATACATTTTGAAAGTAATATGTATATTGAAGTATAACACTCTCAGGAAAAGTATGCAACTTTATCTACAAAAGGCCAATTCACAGGTGACTTCTAAATTTATTTTTAATGGAGGATAATTATAAGCTTGTGTTAGCTTCTGCCATACAACAACATATGTCAGCCATAAGTATATATATGTACCCTCCCTTTTAAACTCCCTCCCAACCGCCACTCCATCCCACCACTCTAGGTTGTCACAGAGCCCTGGGTTGAGCTCCCTGAGTTATACAGCAATTTCCCATTGGCTATCTGTTTTACATACGGTAATATGTATGTTTCAATGCTACTCTCTCAATTCATCCCACCCTTTCCTTCCTGAGTTTTTGAGCACTTACTCTAGCACAGCATCAGGTGAGGTTAGTGAAGATGTCTAGGGATTTGGAACAAAGTGATGAGGAATCACGAATACACGAACCTTCTATTGTCTCTGTGTTCGTGCAGTGATGGTCTTTCAGCCATTCAGTACTGCCCTTCCTCTCGTAAATCATGGTGAATGACCTACAGGAAAAAGTGAAATAAATTAGAAAGTGAAGATGGTGGTAAAGGAAGTAGAGAAAAGCATAATGACCTGAAGTGGACTTATCTGCCCCAGATTTTGGTATGTTGGGGTATGCCATCAGATGGAATAATTTATTCGTTTATCTGACCATTTTACCACATCAGCTTGCAAGCTCTCATTTCTAGAGTTGTCAGTTGCTCCTTGGGCCCAGCTGTTTATGAAAAGGGTTCTATCTGTGGCTCTGAAGCAGGATGACATTTCAGTAGGAAACTTGTCTCTCTCTTGGATTAAGAGAATAATGCTCATGTTTTCCACCTATGGCAGGACCCTGGCCAAAACCAATAGTCAAAAGGAACTTCTATTCAGCTTACGGGTTTCAGTGTTGAGCAAGAAGGAATTCCCCACAATTGTCCTTTTTCCAAATAGTGTTTTCCTTTTTGCTAAAGGCACTCCTGTTCTTAAGTAGAGAAGGTGGTAGCTGTATAACTAAGAAGGGAACAGAATTAAGGGAAAAAAATGAACCAAGATGATGTTAAATACACAATGCTATCAGAAGAGTGATTTCACAGTGCTTGCTTGTAAGAACACATGCACCGTCTTTTTTTGTGTTTGTTAACTGCCACTTGTGCAGCATGAGAGAGCCTGAATGAAGGGGCCTGTGGACGCCTTGACATCTCTTGTAACAAAGTTAAGTATGAAAAACCATTTACAGACATGGGCAGCTCTTGGTCATCCACCCAGGTGAAGGGCAGAAGAAATTTAGGGAAAAAAGAACAATGAATCATGGTCTTCGTTTTAAAAAATGTGTATATGTATATTGTTGATAAGTGCCCAGTGAATGGTAAATATCTTTTTCATTGTTCTTGGGCTTATTTTTATCCCATTCTGTCCAGGCTCTACATTTAAAGACCAGGAAGGTCTTAGCAATAATAATGAGTCCTGGTTTTCCTGAATTCATTGCCTGGAAAATTGTATGTGCATGACCCAGAATTAATTATATCCAAATGTATATTATGTGTGTACTGTGTGAGAATGATCTAAATTTGTTATCTAATAGTTTATCTTAGGTAATTTCAAATGTCTTTACTATTTCTCTGAATATTTAGTAGCAAAATTTAAGGCTTTTTTCTCTCCTCTGTCTCTTTCCTTATTGAACGAGATGCAGAAAAACCCTTGTTTTCCCCGGAGTTCTGTCTCCTCAGGCTTCATTTGGTAAAAGCGAGTTTAGACAATTTTAGTTCTTTGTGTGGTGCTATTTTTAAATGTAATTTTTGCTAATAATGCAATTAGTTGTGTCTTTTGCATAATTTGCAATATGGTGTTGAAGTTTAAGAAGCTTCATTTTATTTTAATTAACAACTGATCAGTAATAATAACCAAGCAGCTGCTAATATTACCAGCCTTAACTCTTGGGAAAAAAAAAAAAAAAGGCAGCAAACACATAACTCCTCCTCCCTCTCCCCCTCCCTCCTTTGAAATATTTAATAAGAATGCCATGTATAAAATTACCCTGTTGGAGGGAACAGGGATCGCATTCCAATATAGATGGCAGTGGAAAATCACTCAAAATTGCACGATGTGTCCCCTCCCCCAGCCTTCCCTCCATCCCCTTTCCTTGCTCTCCTCCCCCTACTCTTTTCTAATTGTTGGCCTCGTAGTTTCCTTTTTTTGAAAAGGCGAGCATGCACTGGGGTATTGTGACATGTCAGTGTATGTTCCTAATAATTCCTTTGCACATTCCATTAGCACATTATTTATAGCATTGTCGAAGGGTCCTTTCTTCCCCCTTCTAATGATATCCTTGTATCTCTGATGGCAATGCTATCTGAAGATTGACCTGTTCTTTTTTAAAAATCTATTCTGTTAAGTCGACCGTTCATTGGCTCACCTTCTTCAGCTTCTCTCCTGGTCACACTTGAAAAAGTCTGCTCGCAGAGCCTCTCCAGAGATGCGGCTCAAATCAAGCAGTTTGAAAAGAGTCCGCGAGAGGCTTGAAGCCAGGATCCTGTATCTTACAACCTGCAGCTCTGAGGTGTCGAGAGCCCTGAACTCTGGATGCATAGATAAACAAGACTTCCCAGAAGCCATTACCCCGTAACTCCTCATAAACTTCCACCTGACAAGCCTCTCCAAGTGAGAGGGCTGTGTTCTCCCTAATCAATTCCTTTTTGAACCCACTTGTTAGTCAAGCGTTGTGCACAGTAGCTACAGAAAGGACCCTGTGTCTGGGGCATAAATTACTCTTCTGCGCCACTGTCTGCGCGCACCCCCCAGTTATGGATTACTTCGTTCTCGACTTGACAGGAACATAATTAGAACTGTTGATGAAATCTACCAAATTGTCCCTCCGTGGCCTCGGTGGTCAGGAAATTTGGCTGAGTCGTATTTGTCACCGATGGGGAGGCTCTAAACACTTCATATTAACTATGTTATTAATGTGCCCAGGAATTGGTAACACTTGAAGGGAGCAGGGCTCTGGGCGCCTGCCCATGCTGCGTTCAGAGTTTCAGCAGGGAGAAAACACTAGGAAAATTCCTGGGTGCCTGTGTGTGGGTGTGTTAGCTCTTGGCGCATGGAGGCTTTCATTTCAAAACATGGCCTTTGCGGGGCCTTTCCTGACCCCACAGGGTGTGCGTTATGGAGTTGGCTGCTATTTTAGCCACCGTTTCATTTCCATAAATCCTCTCCCAGGTGAGAAGCCTGTGAGGTGGAGTGGTTAGGAGACAGGCTTCTTGGCCTGAGGCCTCTCTCCATTAGAATCCTGACTCCCTTGCTTATTATTAGCGCCCAGCTTCTTAAATTGGTTACTTGACCTCCTTTTGTCTCATTTTCCTCATCAGCAAAATGGGGATAGTGTAGCTGTAAGGAATTAGCACAGTGTCTGCCTACTGGCCAGTGAATGGCCCTGGGATGATGGTAAGGATGCTGCTGCTGCTGCTGGTGGTCGATGAATGGTCTGGTGATGCTGATGCTGATCAGTGCGTGATCGTGTTATGATATGATGCTGGTGGTGGTAGTGATGATGATGGTGGTGATGTTGATAATGGCCAGCAGCCTAACCCTTCCATCCTCAGCTGCGTCCCTCATGGTTGCATATATGTTCACAGACACTCTTCAGTGTGGCAGGAGTGCTGGAGTTCTTGAGAAATGGTTGTAGTATTGGAGAAGGAATAAATTTTGCAGGTTAATGATACCAAGAGGCTGTTGATTAGTCCTTGAATTCCACAGCCATTCTGTCAGTGCAGATCACTTTTACTAAGACAGCTTTATCCTCTAAAATGAAAGAGTGAAGCATTTAAGGAACTTCCTTGGTGGTTCAGTGATCAAGACTCCATGCTCCCAGAGCAGGGGATGTGGGCTCAGTCCCTGGTCAGGGAATTAAGATCACACATGCCATGATGGGAATACCAGACCACCTGACCTGCCTTTTGAGAAATCTGTATGCAGGTCAGGAAGCAACAGTTAGAACTGGACATGAAACAACAGACTGGTTCCAAATAGGAAAAGGAGTGCGTCAAGGCTATACACTGTCACCCTGCTTATTTAAATTCTATGCAGAGTACATCAGGAGAAACGCTGGGCTGGAAGAAGCACAAGCTGGAATCAAGATTGCTGGGAGAAATCTCAATAACTTCAGATATGCAGATGACACCACCCTTATGGCAGAAAGTGAGGAGGAGCTAAAAAGCCTCTTGATGAAAGTGAAAGTGGAGAGTGAAAAAGTTGGCCTAAAGCTCAACATTCAGAAAACAAAGATCATGGCATCCAGTCCCATCACTTCATGGGAAATAGATGGGGAAACAGTGGAAACAGTGTCAGACTTTATTTTTGGGGGCTCCAAAATCACTGCAGATGGTGACTGCAGCCATGAAATTAGAAGACGCTTACTCCTTGGAAGAAAAGTTATGACCAACCTAGATAGTATATTCAAAAGCAGAGACATTACTTTGCCGACTAAGGTCTGCCTAGTCNCTGCAGATGGTGACTGCAGCCATGAAATTAAAAGACGCTTACTCCTTGGAAGAAAAGTTATGACCAACCTGGATAGTATATTCAAAAGCAGAGACATTACTTTGCCGAATAAGGTTTGCCTAGTCAAGGCTATGGTTTTTCCTGTGGTCATGTATGGATGTGAAAGTTGGACTGTGAAGAAAGCTGAGCACCGAAGAATTGATGCTTTTGAACTGTGGTGTTGGAGAAGACTCTTGAGAGTCCCTTGGACTGCAAGGAGATCCAACCACTCCATTCTGAAGGATATCAGGAGTCTTCTCCAGCACCAGTCCCTGGGTAGCATGAGCTAGCCCAGCGAAAGTTAGGGTTCTCCTAGCTTTGAGGCAGCACAGTCGTGTTCACAAGAACCAAACAGATCTCTGGATTCAGACTCAATCCATTCTCTTCACATGGACACAGCTTCTGTTTTTCAGTTTCCTTATTTGATAAGTAAGAGCAATTAACCTCAAAAAGTGTTGCTATTTGTGGTGTATTTATAGAATAATTTGTTAGGATTATTTGCATCTGCACTGAAATTGGTTTTGAGTTCTTTCCAACTGGAGAAATCCATCAAAAGGACTGAAAATGAGTGAAAATGATAGGAGTATGTTCCAAATGCAACAGAAAGCCACTCTCCCACCAAATGCATTTTTGGCTGAATTCCCTCCTTCTTTACATAGCCAAGATAATTCTGCCCAAGGGAGTAAGGATAAATACTGATATTGGGTGGGAGCAGAGACCAGATGACCAATCCATGTTTGAAAAGAATTTGAAGGAGCATGACAATTAACATTCTCTAGAGACCTACCTCTGAAAGGAATGGGAAATACTCCTTTTAAGTACTCTTCCAGAAAGTTCTCCTTTGTTTATTTTTGCATCCCCTGTAGAAGGCTGCACCTTTGATAACCTACGTCCTTCCTACTACAGCATAATTTAGTGCTGATTTTTCACAGTTGCTTCCAATTTCCCTTTCTTTCTGGGCTTCCCTGGTGGTTCAGATGGTAAAGAATCCTCCTGCAATGCAGGACACCCGGGTTCGACCCCTGGATCGGGAAGACCCCCTGGAGAAGGGAATGGCTACCCACTCCAGTATTCTTGCCTGGAGAATTTCCTAGACAGAGGAGCCTGGTAGGGTACAGTCCATGGGGTCACAAAGAGTCAGACGTGACTGGATGACTAACACTTGTACTCTCCTTCTCTTTCTATATTTTAAGATCCTTGAGGGTAGGTTCCATTTCTTCTTCATCTTTATGTCCCTCAAAGTATCTGGTAGAGATCTATGCACACAGAATTTGGGCTGAAAGAACAAATTAGTGACCTACTGATACCCTGTCCCTCTGGGACAGGAGCACTGTGAGTATCAACAGGTGCTCACGTGGATGAAGCAATAACTGAATGGACAGGTGTTGAAGGAACTGCTGCACACCCTCTATGTAGAAATCAGAGATAAAAGGCAGCTGGCAGGGGAGCTGTGTCTGAATACCAGGCAAACTGGGTCTCATGGCATCTCCCCTGTTCTCCAAGAAAAAAAACCAATCTAGTGCCATTCATGAAAAGCCAGAGAGAAAAACTGATGAAAGATTCTAATGAAGCAGTAACTCTTACCCTCTTTTGGAATCATAGCCTACATTGAGAATTTGAGGAAACTCTTTCCCAAGAACAGTGCACTTAAATCCATACACACTGTTTTGTACACAGGGTTCCTCTTGGCACAGGATGACTAAACAGATCCTCAGGTCAGCAATCTTGGCTATAATAATTAGAAAAATTATTAGAAATTTTTAGAAAATTAGAAAATTTAAAGTTCAGGTTTAAATCATGAGATATAAGATCAGAATTATCTCTGTTTGCAGTTTTCTCACTTGTAAAACGGAAATAATAATACTCCTAACCTCACAGCAGGATTGTTTTGGAAGTAAATGAGCAACCATAATTTGTTTTTGAAAATACTTGATAAACTATAAAACACCGTATTCACAAAAGGTGTTCAAGGGTTATACTTGCTACACTGGGGCAGGGTAGGTATTTGAACTTTGGAGTCAGTGTCTTTTCTCCTCCAGCCTTTGTTTCACTGACTCCCTTGTATTCTTTGTTTAGATGGGTGCCTCGCCTAGAAGCCCCATTAAGGCCAGAAATGCGATTTTATTTATCTCTTTCTCCAGATCCTCGCATAAAGCTTTCTATGTAATTGACAATTAAACTACATTTAGAAATATATTTTGGATAGTAGCTAAATCTCACATGATAGTTGCAAGAGCAATGAATGAATTGCAGGGAGGTTCAAATATATAAGTGGATTGGTCAGACGGACCCCATTTCGATAAAATACTGTATTCAGAAACACACTTGCTTTATAAGTCCTGGAACAATCACCGTCTGGAGAAGGGGTGATTTATTAAGTAGCTAAAACATTCTCACTGCTATAGGATAAGCTTTTCAGCCTTTACCTCCATTTGTGAGGCACTGAAAATCAAAGAACTAATAAAATCCAATCACCCAGAACTTCTTCCCGTAGACAGACTGAATGATAACTTTTTAATTTAGGCAGGTAAAGAATTATTACAGTAGGACCCTAGGGCAGGAATGTGTTAATAAAATCATCCTCTCTGCCTTTTCATTTAAAATAATCCCTTGAGCTGATTAAATGAAATATCACTTGTTTAATAACTGACAGAACATTATTTTTAAGCACAAATGTTTTGCATATCATGGCTTCCCCATTTTTAATTCCAGGCACAGAAGGGTGGAGGCACTGACATCACAGAGAAGGAGTCGAGCTCTGTGCTCGGATGCAGTTTGCCCTGTCATCGTGGCATCTATAATTTAGTGTGAAGCAGCGAGGTAGACAGGGCATTATCATTAGAAACCATTCTGAACAGGGATATAAAACACAGTCGCAATAACACTTGTCAGAAAGGTGACTCCAGTCAGAACTCATATCCACGAGTTTCAAGATAAATGCTGACACGGCAGCCATCCTACAAAGACTATTATTGCTTAAAAAAAAAAACCAAAACCAACCCCCAAACAAAGCAAACCTGTGAACCTTCCCCAGAGTGAACAAGTTAGTGTAAAGTTTGCATCTGGGGTGGCATAAACTTTCCATGATTTACAGCAAGCATATCCATTCTCCACTTGGTTAAGGTATTTTATGAGGCCACCGAGGAAGGCTCCAGTAGCATTTTGGGTTTAATGATGTTAAGCTATTTGGAATTCTTTCCCCCCTGTTATTTGGAATATATGAGCTGTGCCCCTAAAACAGGTCATTAGCTGTGCTGGGGATGGGTTCATCGCCTCACCCATAGGACTGCTCAGCTGGTGCTTGCATTTTCCCTGTCTTCTACGTTTAGAAAAATCCCTTTGACTTGGTACGAGGCTATGATTTAATAACCCTGTTCTGCTGACTTCATAAGCTGTGAAACCTCAGAGAAAAATCCCAGATCTGACTTACAGTCCTAATTACTCTAGCTCAGGCAGAGGGTTTCAGCACCGAACAGGCTATTAGTGCCCATTTCACACTGACCACTGTTTGTTGCCAGAGGTCACAGGGCGGCATCTTCTTTCACTTTCTCCTTTTCCGTGACGGCGGCTGCTTTCCGGGTGCCGTTTCTGTCTGCACGACTGGAGGAGCTAACTGCTTGGTGATTCAGTGCAAATAATTTTTCCTGAGCTCCCAGAACTTACTCAGAGAGTGCACTATGGTTTTGGAAAAATTACAATAATCAGGGTTGTTTAAATTGGGTACAAAAGCATACTTTAAAAAAGTTATTTTCCTTTTATTTGATTACTTGATTTTAACTAATGATAGTTATTTTCAAAATAAGTTATTATCTCAGCTTTTAAATGATTATTTTCTAACCATGAAAAACATTAAAAGTTAAGGCAGGCCTGTGGTCTCAAAAGAACTCAGCTAAAAATTATACAAATGAACTTATAAAACAGAAGCAGACTCACATACATAGAAAACAATTTTATGGTTACTGAAGAGGACAGCAGAGGTCGGGGGAGATAAACTGGGAGTTTGGGATTAACATACACACATCAATGTATATAAATTAGGTAAGCAACACACACACACACACACACACGCAACAAGTATACAGCATGGGGCCTCTACTCAATATCTTGTAATAACCTATACTGGAAAAGAATTTGAAAAGAACACACACGCACACGTGTATATGTATGTGTGTGTGTCTATATAGTATGCATAACTGAGTCACTTTGCTGTACACCTGAAACTATCACAACGTTGCAAATTAACTATATTTCAATTTTAAAAAATGGCAAAAAAAGTTCAAGCAGTACAAAAGCTTAGAGTATAGAGAAAACAAAGCTTCCTCCAAACTCTGACCCCAAATTTCTCCCAGAAGCAGTTTCTTATGTGTCCTCAGTTTCTCAAACATCCCTGCAAAGGTGTTCTATGCATTTGCCAGTACTTGTATCTGCACTTATTCTCTTGGTACACAAATGACAACAGCCTGTGTGTCTTGTTCTGCCTCTTGCCTTTTCTTTTTTTCCTGCTTAATAGCTTGGAACCTCCTGCACATTTGAGTATGTATATATTCCACATTCTTTCTAATGGCAGCATAGTATTTTAGTCTATGGGCATAATTTCATGCATTTAGCTAAGTCTCCATTATAAATTAATTACAGATAGTTTTTTGCAATAGCAAACATGTTCTGATGGATAGTCTTATAAATGTTTTTTTTTTTTTTTTTTTTGCAGACAGGATGATTTTAAACAGGTAATTCTACCAGAATATTTGTTTCCATTGTGAAATTGGTGTCAGGGAGGAAATGAAGATTTTAAAGCTAACATTTAGGGTAGGGTAGCACCCATTCAGAATGACTGAAAAGCAAGATAGATGTGGATACATAAAATGATGAGAAAACACACACACATACACACAAATCTGTGTGTGATTCTAAAATGTGATTTATCTCCTTTGGGGAAGATATTTCCACAGGGCCCTGTGAGTCCCCTCTAAGGGCTGGAGAGGCAGTAACCTCTGATGAGTTTTGTCTCTCGAAGCAAGTTAAGCTTCAGCGAATGCAATCACCAAGATGCTACCTTCTTCTCCTAAAGGGCGCAGAAACTGCCCAGTGTCAAGGCAAAAGCCACAGCTTGCTTCCTTCTGTGCTCCTATTTCCTAATCGAAGGGAACACAGTCATTTCATATTTACTTCTCTTCTGGAAATTCTGGAGGTCACCCCTGTTATGTACCCTGGCACCTTACATTGTCCTTTCTGGTCCTTTGATGGTGACCAAGTGACGGCCTGTGTCACCTGCCATTACTGTCTCAGTGCCCCACCAGGACCCTGGCTCCTTGAGGGCAGCTCAGGCCCAGGCTTGGCAGAAAGGCAGATGGGCAAACTGCAAAACGAGTCTCCATTCAAAGTACAGTAGAAAGAAGACATCCCTCTTAAGTATTAAGCACAGAATGTTCTTCTGGAATATTAAGATCTCATAGTCATTTATCGAAATGGTACCCAGTGAGAGGAAACACACTGGGGTGACATGCCAGTATGTCTAATCACCCTGCCGACACAAAGCTGAAGAACTAAACAATTCCTGTATGTAACAAGTTTAACAATCTCTCATCCAAGTGCCACCAGCATTAAGAGATCTACATATTAAAGAAATCAGTATATATTATCAAGGGAAAAACATTACTCTGTGTTTTGATACACACGACATGTCATTCATGTGATTGTTAATGAAACTTCAGTAAATCAGCGGATAAGTTATACCTTTAAGACATATACTCCTCCATCATCATTTTGGGTGTCAGTCAACTGTACTTTCCTGTTACCACTTGAGTGACTAATTCAGGTTCAGTCTGATCTGAATTATTCTTGGAGAAAGCTTTAGTTGCTAATTTCACATATTATTAAACACTGAACTTTTATTTGTATTGATGCCATAGATACACTGCCTCCAACTTGTCCTCATCCCTCATAATATATCAAAAGAAGAAGATAAGCTTTTCTGATTTGTGGAATAAATAATTCAAAGCCAGTTTATCCATACTGGAGTTCACTCCAGTTAAGAACAAAAGTTCACCCACCCTCCTGGATGATCTGTTGTAAGTTTTGGTTGTGGGTCAAAGCGGCGGGGGGCGGGGTACAGGTGATGAATTCTGAGCCATTTAAACACTGAACTTTTATTTGTATTGATGCCATAGATACACTGCCTCCAACTTGTCCTCATCCCTCATATCAAAAGAAGAAGATAAGCTTTTCTGATTTGTGGAATAAATAATTCAAAGCCAGGTTATCCATACTGGAGTTCACTCCAGTTAAGAACAAAAGTTCACCCACCCTCCTGGATGATCTGTTGTTGTAAGTTTTGGTTGTGGGTCAAAGCGGCGGGGGGCGAGGTACAGGTGATGAATTCTGAGCCGGTGAACAGGACCTGTCTGATAGACAGGGGAAGCAGCTTCACTGAGATGACAAAGTTGCTCAGGAAAGTTTGTCATGTGACCAGGCATCAGCATATACAAGACTGGTGACGCAAGTCTTCATTTCTCCTGCATTGTAAAGTTGGAGCACTTCAACTCGGAAGAGCTGTAGCTGGCTTCATAAACACGAAATGGAGGAAATGCTAGGCTTGTGTAAAGCCCAGAAAAGACCTATCGCTGGATGTATCATTAAAAAAGAAACATGAACTGTAAACTCATAAATTTGCAGAGAAAATAGCCCCTGGAGAATAACTCGTTATTCCAAGTTGATTTGGGTAACTTGGAGTAAGTAATGCTTTTACAGCACACCTTCAGCAGATTCTAGGTACAAGGGTAACTCCTCAAGTTCTCTTCCCTGAACAAATCATCCTGAAGTCATATACATTATATATGAAACAAAAGCAATAAACAAAACACACTGAATTTTCTGGCCAGCAACCCGGAGTTGCGGTTTACAGCAAATGTACTTTCCTTCACAGGCAGCAAACTAAATTACATACAGATTAAGTTAGGGATGAATTCCATCAAAAACTGTGTGGGATAATCTAACTTGGATGCTGAAGTCAACAACAGCTGCTATGGATATGGCATTAGAGTGTAAAAATCCAAGACACCATTATTCGCCTACAAAAGCAGAAAAGTCACAAGATGAACCCTGAAGACTTGTGGTGCACTATCTACCAAGCTGTTTAAAACACTAGATTTTTTTTTTTAAGTATTTTCATATTTATTATGCTTGCAATTCCCTCAACAATCCTGTGAGTAAATGTCAGTTTCATTTCGTGAGTGAGGAGGGTGGCTCAAAATCCATGCTTAAGATAAGCCAGCTGATAGAGACAGAACCAGGAGTGGCTTGTGGGATGCTGACGCCTGGTATAGGGTCCCTTCTGTGATACCGTAACAGTCTCATTAAAGGACTTCATTCACTTAGCACATAGTAGGTGCTGAACAAACAGTAAATATATGAACAGATGAATAGTGACATGTTAGATAATCTCTAGGAAGAGGGAAGAAGCACTTGAGTTACAAGAAAAGACTATAATTGGAAGAAGATGTAAAGTTATCACTGCTATTAGCAACTGATGATTTTGGTATCATGAAATCGAGGTAGAGGTTTTAAAAACTATTGTAAGCAGATGCGGCTCATATTTCCTAAATAAAGAAAATACAAAAAAGCAGCGTTTCTTCTTTGAGAATACAGTTAACTCCCGAGCAGTAATATCACAGAAGCTGTTTTATTAAAAAACAAAACAAAACACATAGAGATAGCCCCGTGCTAAGTGCTACCTGACTTATGCCTGAAAACTCCACAATTAAAACTCCAGGCTTGAATCTTTGCTTTAATCATCAGCTAGAATTTAAGGTCATTTTGAAAGTGCAAAAAGGGATTGTGTGGCAATCAATTCCTTTTATTTGTTCTTTCTTTTGTCTTTGTCACTTATATAGAAATAGAAAACAAATTATAGCTACCCTGTAGCTCTCACAAGTCAGAATAATTTCGTTTCAATAGACTCGGTGATACTGTTTAAACCTCGAAAGTTAATAAACATGGATTTGTAGAATTAAAAATATTGAACTATTGGAGTGCTACCGACTCACAAAATTAAAGTTTTATAACCCAAAGTCGAAGACCGTATTCCACAGTTTAAATATTTCATATCTGACATTTTCCAACTTGACAATGTGAAGTCTGATCTTGATTTTTCAATCCAATATGAGTTTGGGAGTTTAATTCAAAATCAAGATAAAACCATTTCAGAGGTTGCCTTCTCTTCCTGTTGCTCCTTCTTACTATGCGGTGTCTCTATTTTTTTCCCCAAGTTTGGAATACAAACTTTTCTAGTTAATGGTATTGTACATATATCAGACAATTCTATTACTAGGAATTAACCAGTGGACACATGTTGCTAAAGGGTAAGAACCTTGAAAATCTGAGTCTCTAATTTGGTTAGTATATGGCCAGATTTAATCACTTATTCAAAGAAAGTGCTTTAAAAAAAATTACCGTGAGCTGCTACAGAAGTTCCCTAAAGTCAGGTCATGCGGTTTTGGGAGGACGTCCCTGCAGAACCTTCAGGTACCAGAAATGGCCTTTCCTGTTGGGCAGGTTCTTCCATTAGTTGTATGGCCAGGTGAAGCTTGGTGGTGGGAAGGTTCTGGCTACTTTAACACAGCAGCCAGAAACTTTTTTTCTTTGCAAGGCCTTTGGAATCTGTTAAAGGCCTTATGTACATCACAAAGAGACTTCTTTGGAAAATGAAGACACAGAGAAGTCAGTGATCTGGAAAGGCAATGTAACACTTAAAGGGCTTGCTCACTTAGGTGGTCTTGCTCTTTGAGAGTGTCTGATGGAAGGATGTATTTTGACTGTAAGGAAATTGGATAAAGCAATACGGCTTAATGTTTAAACTGGATATAGACAGAGGTGAAGTTCTCCATGTAAACACTGGTACGATTTTGTGAAGGCTTTGGATGTGACCAAGGACTGCTCATGTGCATTAGCCCTGTATAAAGTGGAGGGCAGGTCTACCTTTGGGGAGGACACCGGGTCCTATGAACCATCCCATCGGCTCTCCCCATCCTCACTTCTTGCCATGAGCATGACTGGCAAGAGCCCCCACTAGCTGTTAAATCTTACCAGGGAGGAAACATTAAACTCAACTTCTCTCCTAAATTCCTTTTACCAAGTTTGAAACTTTTTTTTGTGTGTGTGGGGAGGGAGGTAACCATGGTTTAATGAAGACTGATAGAACACTAACTCCAAGACAGCAAGGCTCTCCTTAGATCCATTTTGTTGTCAAATTCACTTTCTGAGTAAATGGAAAGACTAACACCTATCATTTCTTAGATAATGTTTTAATATCCTGCATTGAATAAAACTTTTTTTAAACCAGGTTTCAGTGGTAGCACAGAATCCCACAAGGGGCGAGCGGGTTGCAGATGGCTGCCTTACTCCAAATGTTCAAGCTTGACTGACCCATTTCATCAGCACTGTCAGAGCCTCGCACTGATACATGTTGACAACATTTAATCTTAAAAAATTGAAAGAAATGAATTAATATGCAAATTTCATCAGCTTTGTAATAAAAATGTCCTTGAAAAAAAACAGTGAACATGACCCCCGAGGAATTGTGTGAATTATCCCAGCTCAATTCTTTAAGTTAGTCAGAGGTACGCAGGTCCGCAAGGAAATCAGTGCACATTTGACTTGGAAATAATTATGATGAAGAACAAAACACAAGCAGGTTGAATAAATGTAACAACTTGGGAAAAAGTCTTAGTCCTGTTTGTTATTCACTTTGAATTAACAGGATTAGGTTTGGTTTTTGAAAATAAAGGAACACTACCATGTAATTTTAACACCTACGTAATGTACAAACAATCTATTTTTTTAACTCAATTTTAGTGCCTGTTAAAAATCACATCTGACAAAATTGGTCTTTTTTGGTGTGGAGGGAGGGACATAAGAGAGTGCAGCCTTTTGGTAAAAGAGAGGACTGTAAGGAACTCTTGTATTTAGACCATGGTTTATATGAGATTTCTGAGTTTGACAGAAATGTATGGTCAACTCGCTTCTAATATAAATAAGATTAACTGATTTTTGCTAATACAGAAAAGACCAGTTATTTCACTGAGCTTACCAAATTGATGGGATCACATAAACAGTCTCTAGATGTAAGTCTGACTTACAATAATCTCCACGTGGGCACTGGAAACTCCCCGTTAAACCAGAGTCAATACAGGAACACGGTCATCTAGGTAGGCATGCACCTCTAGCTCTCTGCCTTTGGGTCTAGATTCAACTCTAGAAAGTGGTAATGGGGGTAGGTCATAACAACTGAATACTTCTGTGCAGAAGTTTAAGGTTTTAAATGTCCTCAAAAGAGAGATGAATGTAAAAAGGAGCATCAGCTAGTAAACAAACAGAAACCAGAAAACTGATGCCACTCACAGCTTACCAGAAGTCAAAATGAATGAATGAATAGCCCCAGGACAGATTTCATTTCTTGCCCCTCGCAAACTCTCATTCATTTAAATAGCTGTGTAAATATCAAGGGAAGGCATGGTTTTCACTTCAGCCCTCTGCACCTCGGGAGCCACAGGCTGAAACTCTCTTTCCTCATTTCCACACAATGAGTCCTCCAAGCTCTGGGGTCTGAAAGGAATTCACCTTGCCATCAGGTCAATTCTTATTCTGGGCACTGCTGATTTTGCCACGGTGAAGTCTATACAAGTTAAATCAAAGCTCTTTTAAAGAAATCTGTGTACTTTAATACTTGTGTAAAAAAATTAAAACCACACCCCAAACTGATGGTCTCATGTAAAGATCCCAAATAAGGGTTGTTAAGAAGCTGAAAAATTGCACATAGTCTTTGAGAGGTTCTTGAAATCCTGTAACTTTCCTGATTTCACGTATCCTTGAAAGACCCAGGCACTATAACACAGACTTTGCCCAACCAAATTAATCTCGTCTGTAAGCTTTTGTGTTTCTCAACAAAAGGCTTTTAAGTTTCTCCTTTCTTTCTTAATCTACCATCAGTAAAATCCTACTTTTATAGTGCCCTTTGCACCTGCTTGCATAAAATGAATAACCCAACAGTTTAATTATGCACCGTTCTATCAGTTGGGAAGTGATATAAAGTTGCAGATAGAAAAAAGAATAAAATCCTCTTTTGGTATCCAAAATTAATATATGTCAAGCTCAGGGTAAATCTTCATCTTTTTGAAACATTTTTCTAAAATAGATTTTCTTTTATCATCTGGCACATCAAGACCCGTTGGAGGGAAGGAATAAAAAAAATAAGAGGCATTTGGTTAACATGCTAGGGAACAGTACTCTCTTTTCCACCTCACTTCAGGCTGTTCTTGAAAGATCTGAACAGTTGTATAATAATGAAAAATGGGCAATACTTGTGGGGCATTGCCTGCGCTCACATACCTCCGCCCACACATTCATCATTCTGCAGGTATTGTCAGGGAAAGTTTAATTGCATAAACACTCTGTAACTGTCCTGTCATATTTCTTGTCAGTCTGGATTCCCTCTCCGGGCTCACTATCTCACAAAACTATAATTGAATTGCTACCAAATCACGAGAGGTGCCCCCCCCCAAATAAGATCTTTATGAATAGAATTTGTTTCCTATCAGCAGATTTGACAAATTGTGGCAGAGGAAGGGCCTTGGTGATAATTTTTGAGTTTATTCTCAATCTGGCTATTTGTTGAATGCTCTTATCTATTTTTAAAAAATTTTAAAGCCCTGGTCGGGAGATGGAGGGTGTGCCTCCAACAACCCTAAGGGGCTCGTTCCGTAGTAATAACTGTGTAGAACCCAAGGAAACTAGTGGAAAAATGAGAAGGTTATCTTTGCCCTACTGCAAAAGGGTGCCACTGGTAAATGCAGGACATTCAAATTAATTCAGAATTAAATTGGGAATCTGTCAAAGCTAAGATTTCACCAAACTGTGTGAATTCCTAGTTATGAGGTATTAAGTACTCCATTTAGTCGAGTGTTTATTCCATTAAACTTGCACTTCGTTTCTCCTTGCACCAAACCTTTCGGTGATCATTACTCATGTACGAGCTCTGAGCAGCCAGATTCTTTGACACAGAGTTTTAGGACTATAAGCAAATGAAAATTAATCAAAGGCATGACATGCAATTTACTAAATATGTGATCATGAAAGTTTAATGCATTTGCAACATTGTCAATGTATTAATAGTTTCCGAAAACAAACAGAACATATCTGACGTGGAATGAGGATCCTCTCTCTTGTCTAGTCTTTGTTTCATTTTATACTCTTGTAAACCATTTCACAACGTGAACTCTCTGCAAAGACTCGAAAACCCGCTATTCTCCTTTGTAATTCCACTGGTAGTATGGGCATAAAATATGGCTCTTGGTGAATAACTCTTAAATGGGACTGGGCTTCACTCAGATCGACAACTGTCTGCCTGTTTATGTTTTTTAAATGTGCTTATCAAAACCACATAGGATTGATGGGTATTTTTAGATGAAGTTATGTTTTTGCAACAGACTTAATTTAGGACTAAGGTTAAGGCTTAGGATAAATGAGTGCATTAGATGATTAAAGAACATTTGTCTTGTGGGACATTTAAGTCATTTATTTATGACACTTAAAACAAGCTAGGAAAGAAAGCATCAAGGATTTAACGAATCAATTTTATACAAATGGTAAACTAAAACTAATGACTTTTTTTATGGGAACTCCAAGATATGCCAGTTACTAAATATCCAGAGGCAGAATCAAATGTGCACTGGAGTAAATAGGATGAAAAAATATTGGAATTTTAAAAATGTCTAAATGCTCTGTATATGTATGTATGTATACCCATGTGTACCTTTTTCCAAAAGGTTTTCTTTTTTAATTGTAATTGTTCCTTTATTTGAGGAACTAGGTCTTCTGCCTTTTTTTTATTCTGAAAATATTCTTTTATTTTAAATAGCTGAAGAAGATTTTCTGATGGTATAGGAATTTGGACTGCCATACTGCTCTGTACTGGGTATGATAAAATACCTTGTCAGGGGCGACTGGATGGCTCAGGGGACTGGTAATGGGATATATAGAGCCTTTCACCCATAGGTCATTGGCTTGAATTTTGTCCAGGTTGGCAGTGACTAAAAGTCATTAACATCTCATAACTGCTTGGTGGCCTATGTGAAATGAGTTTCTTAATTTATTTATTTAAGTCCATATATAGGACCTCTGGCTAGGCCATCTGGGCATCTCTCGTGCTTTTACAAGAGCGTTCCCCCAGATCTACACTCATGTCTGCTCTCGAGATTAGTGATGAGCTGAAGCCCTCCTACGCAAAATAAATTGATTCATTTAAAGTTCAGACAAATAGGTGGGTACTTCCACCCCGTTCTCCAGCACAGACCAGGGGGCGTATGGAGGCTGATTTGACAGTAAAAGGAGCCGTACATTGTAGAGACTGAATATCCCATTTGGTGTCACTTAGACTTTTTGTGAAGCAGAACCCCCGCTCTGGCTATGGCCGTGTTGCAATGACCCACTTGATAAAAGGGAAAGGTATCAGTCAAGCTCATCATATAGGCGATGTAGCAGCTAAATCTTTGGGTCATAAGCGGAACATGTTTTAGTAGGCCAGGCTGGCAAACCCTTGGAGAGCAACCCTGAGGTCCAGTCTAAGATGGGCTTGGGCTGTTTCCATGCTAGTCTTGGGAAAGGGGAAGTCAGCAGGCCTATCTCGGTGCTGAGTCCAAAGTGGGATGGACCTCTGAGTACAGAATTACGCACCTCTGCCATGCTTTAAGAGAACTGAGTATACAAAAAAAAGTGAATCTGCAAAACACAATCTGTTCATTACAGAGGCTGGAGGAAGGTAAATTATATATTTCCGAGAGAGTCTTTCCCCTTAAATGGATTCTTTCCAGAAGGACTCCATTTCAGGTGTTTTTTTTGGAAGCATACCTTTGGGTACCGTGATCTATGCAGAATCTGGGCTCTTTAAGAGAGGAAACGGGAACAGTTTCCTCTGTGACAATGAAGCCCAAATTCAAGCCTTGCAAGTTTGTGCAGGAGTCAACTGTGTCACCTCAGCCCTGGCCAGACTTTCCATAAGGAATAACTTTGGTAATAAGAGAATGCTTGGCTCAACAAAATGAATAATAATGACAACACTCAGAACACTTACAACGTGCCTGCTATTGTTCTAAGTATTTAAAATATGCTAACGACCCCATTAGGAATGTTAATGTTAATTCGTATGATGTTAAAACCAACAAGTGATTATTCTTACGTTCTTCTCCAAACTTGTGCTAGAGGGGCCAACGTTTTACAGTGGGAAACTGAGGCACATGTAAGTTAATTAACCTGATCCAGGTCAAATTTCTCACAAGTGACAGAGCCAGGACGATCCTGTGCACTTTTCTATATTTGCGGCTGCTACAGAAATAGTATAAAGAGAATATCCTGCAGTTTGGGTTAGGGCTGTCATCTTTGTATATTATCAATTCTCAGTTATTTGAGTAACCTGCAAGTTAACCAGACAGCAGATTTTGAAAATCTGTATTATGGGCAGTGCAGCTACTACAAATCAGAGGAAGCAGTGTAGGGACCGATTATCACCACCACACCCTAACATGCTTCTTCTTGAATCCACACTCTTGTTCTTGTTTCCACACCAATGGTAGCTGGCTAAGGGTAGGAGGGGAGCAGTGAGCAGAACTCTGGGCAGTGACAACCACACCCTTACACCAGAATCTGTTGGTGTATTGCTTTGGTGAGTGGGAAACCAGAGATTTGGGCTTTTGCTCTGCTTAGTAAATGAAGAATAGGGAAGACGGTGAAAGAGCAATGCCAGACCTACCAATCAAAGCCTGGGGCTGTTCTAAAACTGTGAAACTGGGAGCTGGCAGGTCTTGTCTTTTCAGTTAATGACTAGATTCATCTAGGAGCTCCCGTTTAGGAAAGCTTGAAGGGTGCCCCGAAGACTGAGGAGAGCCATTTGGGAGAGTGACCAGAGGCAATGGATAGTTGAACCTCTGAGCTGAGAAGCCACACTGTGATCCTGCCTGCAAGGGATGCCCTGGAAGAGACAGGTGTGGATGGGAGGAGTGGCTCTTGGGGATCAGAAACCAGATCAAGGCCATCATGATGTGTTTCTGGGGTGTCTGTAGGAGTTTCTTTCTAAAAAAATGTTTTCCATAGTCAACTAAATGGGGAAAGGCTAGTTCAAACAAACAAAAAAGACTTATTGATCACACACATTTCAAATCTTCAGTAAGTTAACGTTCATTGTTAATCGTCAATGAGACAATGTGCTATGAAGCTTTTTTCCTCTGCTCTTTTACCAGGGGTCATGGGGAGCATCTCACAGGGTAGTTATGATAAAGAACACATTTTTGGAAGTATTGGCTTAGAATCTGTGTCAGCTCTGCATTTTAAAAACAGACACAGCTCAACGGGTCCCTTACAACCTGATGTAAAGATTTACCTATTGGTTATGAAGTGGAGACCTGAATCTTTCAACTGAATTTTTTCAACTGAAATGCTTTTGGTCAGGTGGTTTATGTAACTGTATGTTCTGTGAGAACAAGGACCTTTTTAGTAACTATCATATCTCAGGCTCTAGGATTGAGCTTGTTCAATGGACATGCAATAAATAATGATGGGGTGATTAAGGAAATGAGTGAATGTTTTCCACACTTAGATGATTGCACTTTTGTTATTTTTACACTTTTATATTGCTCCTGTGAAATGGAAAGTATTGCCCTAAATACTAGCTACAGTTTAAATTCATTTTTATATTATCAATTCAATCAACTTCTATTTCATTTTGACTAGCAGTAATTTGGGAAGGGAGTTAATAGATAATTTCAATACTCTTGCGATGTCAACCAAGAGATGGTAGGACACAGGAAAGTACAGAGTTTTAATTTTTTGTGTCACCAGTTTCACCTTATGCTTTACTCATGTTTTTATTTGGAGAGGACACCCTCTGACAAGTGAGAGGCACTGAGTAGGAGACTTTTTTTTAACCAAAAGCACATGATATATTTTCATAAACTATAAAAAGGAACAGCTTTGAACCCTAAGGAAATTTGCATCTTGATGTCTGATGATAAATAGCATATGTAATTTTGTAATTTTTGAATATTTTCAGATTTTATTACCAATTGATACAAAAAATGAGAGTGGACAGATGGTGTCATTAATCCTAATCATGTGAAAGCTTGAGACCTGTATAATTTCTAGACTATTAACCATTAGCTCCTGGATAAGACTGACCACAAGGTGTATTTCTACCTTTTTCTGTCTTCTGTCTTAGTTTTAAAGGTCACTTCTTGCTTTGCAATAATTCTTCTCAAGGCCTACTCACTCACTTCTGAATTAAAGACATGGCCCCTTGGATGGTTTCCTTCGCTTTAGGTCTGCTCTATTCAACACATCCTTCTTATTCTTGCAAAAATAAAGGCTTAGGGAATAAGTCCAGTAAATGTAAGTTACCAGTCGACAGGAATCAGCATAACATCAGAAAACTAACAGACCTGCCTAGGAAGGATGGAGAGTGTCCGCAGCTGCTTCATTTCAAAGCCTAGGCTATCCAGCGGATAACTGTATGTCTTTTCCAAATTAATAATTTTCTTCTCAGTTCTTTCATATGTAAAATGGGAAAAATAATGGTGCCTTCTTCATAGTATCTTGTGAGGAATGAATGAGGTAGTGCATATTATGGTCTGAGCAGAGTGCTTGATACTTGGCAACCATTCAGTGAATATTAGTTAGCTATGCTGATGACACCACCCTTATGGCAGAAAGTGAGGAGGAGCTAAAAAGCCTCTTGATGAAAGTGAAGGTGGAGAGTGAAAAAGTTGGCTTAAAGCTCAACATTCAGAAAACGGAGATCATGGCATCTGGTCCCATCACTTCGTGGGAAATAGATGGGGAAACAGTGGAAACAGTGTCAGACTTTATTTTTGGGGGCTCCAAAATCACTGCAGATGGTGACTGCAGCCATGAAATTAGAAGACGCTTACTCCTTGGAAGAAAAGTTATGACCAACCTGGATAGTATATTCAAAAGCAGAGACATTACTTTGCCAACTAAGGTTTGCCTAGTCAAGGCTATGGTTTTTCCTGTGGTCATGTATGGATGTGAAAGTTGGACTGTGAAGAAAGCTGAGCGCCGAAGAATCGATGCTTTTGAACTGTGGTGTTGGAGAAGACTCTTGAGAGTCCCTTGGACTGCAAGGAGATCCAACCAGTCCATTCTGAAGGAGATCAACCCTGGGATTTCTTTGGATGAAATAGATGGGGAAACAGTGGAAACAGTGTCAGACTTTATTTTTGGGGGCTCCAATATCACTGCAGATGGTGATTGCGCCATGAAATTAGAAGACGCTTGCTCCTTGGAAGAAAAGTTATGACCAACCTGGATAGTATATTCAAAAGCAGAGACATTACTTTGCCGACTAAGGTTCTCCTAGTCAAGGCTATGGTTTTTCCTGTGATCATGTATGGATGTGAAAGTTGGACTGTGAAGAAAGCTGAGCGCCGAAGAATTGATGCTTTTGAACTGTGGTGTTGGAGAAGACTCTTGAGAGTCCCTTGGACTGTAAGGAGATCCAACCAGTCCATTCTGAAGGAGATCAGCCCTGGGATTTCTTTGGAAGGAATGATGCTAAAGCTGAAACTCCACTACTTTGGCCACCTCATGACAAGAGTTGACTCACTGGAAAAGACTCAGATGCTGGGAGGGATTGAGGGCAGGAGGAGAAGGGAATGAGCGAGGATGAGATGGCTGGATGCCATCACGGACTCGATGGACGTGAGTCTGAGTGAACTCCAGGAGATGGTGATGGACAAGGAGGCCTGGCGTGCTGTGATTCATGGGGTCGCAAAGAGTCGGACACGACTGAGCGACTGAACTGAACTGAACTGAATGCTCTTCTTAAGTATTTTCTTTAAAAGTGGCAATTTTTCCACACTCAACAGTTGCACTGTCCAATACAGTAGCCACTGACCACATGTGGTTATTGAGCGCTTGACACGGGCTGGTCCAATTGAAGATGTATTGTAATTATAATACATATCCCATGCCAAAGACCTATTATGAAAAAAGAATTTAAAGTATCTAATTAGTATGTTTTTCTTGATTACATGTTAAAATAATATTCTGCATATATTTGGTTAGAGTTAATATTTTATTCAAATTAATTTTGCCTATTTTTTAGACTTTTAAAAATGTAGATACCACAAAATTTTAAATTACCTCTGTGTTTGCATTGAACAGAGATGCTTTAACATGCTGATTGACCCAATAGGTCTGTGTGAAGAGGTAGACGCATGGCTCATTCCCTTAACTCCATTTTTGTTCAAATGTCATCTAATTTAAAACGTCACTAAATGGCGACTGTTGTCATTTAGTCACTAAATCATGTCTAACTCTTTTGCAGCCCCATGGACTGTAGCCTCCTAAGGTCCCTTGTCTGTGGGATTTCCCAGGCAAGAATAAGAATGGTTTGCCATTTTCTATTCCAGAGGATCTTCCTGATCCAGGGATGGAACCTGGGTCTCCTACACTGGCAGGCAGGTTCTTTACCACTGTGTCACCAGGGAAGACCCTCATGTCAATCACGATTCCTAAATTCCTGACCTCCTCACCCAGCTCTATCTCCTTTCAGTTATGTTGTTTCTGGTCTCTTTCCTCTGTCTCTATTTCTACAAGGCAGAACTCTATCTGTTTTTCCTCACTGATGTACCCTTAGCACATAGAACAGTGCCTGGTACCTAGTAAACAAATTTTTTTAATATGATGAATGAATGAATGGTAAATATTAAAAGAAGCTTTGCAAAATATTCTAGTGAAATATCTAGTATGGGAGGCCTTTAGGTAAGGTTGTCAAAGGTGATGCTTTTTTAAAAAATATTTTTCACCCCTTACCAGAGGTTTTATTTTATTTATTTATTCTTACTTTTTAGCCAGGCCTTCAGGCATGCAGGATCTTATTTCCCTGACCAGGGAGCGAACCTGTGCCCCCTGCAGTGAAATTATGGAGTCCTAACTGCTGGCCCACCAAGGAAGTCCCAGGTGGTACTTTTTAAATCTGCTCTCCTATAAGCTTATGGCCTCCAATTTACACCAAGCTATATGCGCTCAGCCTCTGCCCCTGATGCTGAGAGCTCACTGTTCTTCACTTCTGGCTTCTAGGCCAGCTGAGAGATTTAGGGTTGAGGGTACAAGAGATCAGATTTTGACCCTGGAGGAATATTACTGAGCTTCTCCCATGCAGATGAATTGATACATAATATCTTAATAAAATATTTCTGTGAGGCAATTTATGTACATGCCCTTATTTAACTGGATTAAAGCAAATATGACTGAGAAAGTTTGAATTGAAAAGGATTAACAGCAGAAGCTCTGAAGAAATGGTATGTAAAACACAGCTGAGAGCTGAATTAATAGCATCAAATACACAATAGTGCAAACCATCAGAAGCTGGGCCATGGGTTATGACACACCAAGCTTTTCCTATTGGGGATTAAAAAGGAATATGGCTCTGAAAATGGCCCAAATCATACAGCAGTCCTTGATTTTATCCAAAGCTTATCAAATTCCATATTGTTTTTATATTTCTGCTTAATTTTTAATATGTTGATGGCAGTTTAGTCACTAAGTCATGTCTGACTCTTTTGTGGCCCCATGGACTACATAGCCCGCCAGGTTCCTCTGTCCTTGGAATTCTCCAGGGAAGAATACTGGAGTGGGTTGCCATTTCCTCTCCATTAAATTATGGCTAAATCATATCTAAATGGAGATTGCTCCTGTCTAGAAAGAGCTATCGTTTCTGCTCATTTATTATATCAAAGTTGCTAATATCTATGCTACTTTTCCCCCCATTTTACCAGGAAGAGAAATGGTTTCATTTTGGCATAATCTTTACACTAAGCCTACTATTTAGTTTCTCACTGTAAAACTTACATCCAAGTGGAGCTGCCGACTCTTATCACATGACCTAAGAGTTGAACTTGTTGTCTAGTAATATTTCCCCAAAGGAATTTCCAGACTTTGTGGATGATATCCTCACCATTAGAGAGTCATTCCTTTATTTATACTGTATAATCTGAGACAAGACATTTTTATCTTAGAAGTCTTCATTAAAAGTCATTATTCTGTGAAATGCAACACATACTTAAGGCATTATTAGAGATAATAATAATACCTTAGCATTAAATTAGTGTGGCCTTCCCTGGTGGCTCAGTGGTAAAGAATCTGTCTGCAATGCAGGTGACCTGGGTTTGATCCCTGGGCTGGGAAGATCCCCTGGAGGAGAACATGGCAACCCACTCCAGCACTCCTGTCTGGAGAATTCTATGGACAGAGGAGCCTGGCAGGCTGTAGTCCATAGAGTCACACAGGACACAACTGAAGTGACTCAGCAGCAGCAGCAGCAGCATAAATCAGTGCATCAAATTGCTTCTCTGTTTAATTGCCAGTTGACTTTGGTGTTCTGAGAGAATGGGGCGTAGGAGATGAAAACTGATGGGAAGTTAGGAGATGGGAGAAAGTGCTGTATTTTAGAGTATTGAACTTAATGCCAAGTAGAGAGGATTCCTTGGAGAATGAAATAAAAGACTTTGGTCAGTCATGAGGAAACTGGGGACCAGAAAAAGGGAAAGAGATCAGGATGATCAAATAGAACTGGGAGATAGGAAGGGGCTGTGTAGAAACTGCAGTGGTGCTCCACGGCCCCTTTACTCTCTCTTGCGTACGTGCATGCGTGCTAAGTCGCTTCAGTCGAGTCTGACTCTCTGTGACACTATGGACTGTAGCCCGCCAGGCTCCTCTGTCCATGGGATTCTCCAGGCAAGAATACTGGAATGGGTTGCCATGGCCTCCTCCAGGGGATCTTCCCGACTCAGGGATCAGGCCCATGTTTCTTAGGCCTCTTGCATTGGCAGGGGTTTCTTTACCACTAGTGCCAACTGGGAGGCCCTTACTCTCTCTTACTCATCTCTAATATTGGTCAAAACGCCTCTTTTTATTATTACTGCTTACTCAATGATCTGGTTGAAACCAGAAGGTACACTTAAACACTGGAAAATTTGAGGAGAATTTAATTAAAACTATTTTTTTTGCAAAGGTGTATTCCGGGTTTAAGGGGAGTTAGAAGGCGTGGTACAGCACCTTGGAACTAGCAACAGAAGGGAACTGTGACCAATCCTGGGTCTGAAAACGCAAAGGGAGAGAAAGAGTATTAGAACTCAGATACAAAACTAGACGGAGAGGTTCCCCAACATGAACTGTGGCCTTTGGTAGAGGAACAAAGCCAGCCCTCAGCAACGCGGCAGACAAGGAGATGGGAGGATAAATACGGGACGTCACACTCCTCTCATCCTCCAGTTTCCTGCTGTGGCCGTCACCGGCCAGATCCAACCTTTAACAGGAAGTCCTGTTAAAAGCAAGGGAGCCTTACCTGTTTTTAACAAGACAAGAGAAAGAACCTGCTTTGGTCACCTTTTTATAGAATATTATATTTTTAATAAACTATTCTTTGTTTCAAAGTGAATTCATGCTTCCCTCATCCTCTCCGTTGTTAGTCAAGGCTTCAGAGTTTTTACTGGCACTAAATTCTGGGTTGAAAATAATGCATCGTATTGAAATCAATGGAGTGCAAATGTAAAGTGCCCCTAACTTATAACAGATTTTTTCAGTTGTTGCAACTGTATTCAATCAGTTGTACCCAAGCAACTGAACTAAACTATTCTAAGTCAAAGCCAAAAAAATGACAGGCTCATGAAAAAATTATTTTGGAAGCTGGAAACGTTTGTCTTGGTATCACACTCTTAAAGTTACTTTGTCTGGTGGTATCACACTCTTAACGTTACTTAAAAATTTTGTACATGGGGACAGACGTAGGATACCCGTATGATACACGTAGGATACAGACAAACACACACACACTCCTATAGCCAGAAAGATAACTGGTGCTCAGTAGCTACACAGTTCACAACTAAATGAAAAAAAAGGAAAAAAAAAACAAAAAACAATGTTGTCATGCACAGACAGATGAACAAATGGGATGATGACTGTATGCCAACAACCTAGGGATGATAAAAGAGCTGAAATGAGATTCCCCTAGGTGGAAAATAAAATGTACTTCTAGAGCTATGTTTTCTATAACCACTGACAAAAGAATATAATATAGAACTTAGAGGTCTTAAAAATTAAAACACACACATAGAGGTCTTAAATATTAAAACACATGTCTTGAAAGAGACACATGTACCCCAATGTTCATCGCAATGTTCATCGCAGCACTGTTTATAATAGCCAGGACATGGAAACAACCTAGATGTCCATCAGCGGATGAATGGATAAGAAAGCTGTGGTATATATACACAATGGAGTATTACTCAGCCATTAAAAAGAATACATTTGAATCAGTTCTAATAAGATGGATGAAACTGGAATCAATTATACAGAGTGAAGTAAGCCAGAAAGAAAAACACCAATACAGTATACTAACACATATATATGGAATTTAGAAAGATGGTAATGAGGACCCTGTATGCAAGACAACAAAAGAGATACAGATGTGTTAAGAATTACTCTTTTCAAAGTTCCAAGCCAAGTTTCACTACTTTGCCAATTCCAACAGTTCTCATAAAACAAATGCATCAATTAATCAATAATTTCCCAGAAGCAGTGGTTGTTTTGAGTTTGGGGGACTTATTTGCCTATTTATTTATCAGTCTTGGCCTATTATGGCAAACAAACATGTTTTTTCTTAACCAAAGAACTTGAAACGGAAAGAACAAAGTCAAAGCAGTAGTAGAGGACGACTTTGGGTTTTTCAGAAAGGCTTTGCTTTCATTCCTGAAAGAAAAGAAAATGACCATGAGATTAGCTCTTCAATAGTTCACAAAAATTGACTGCAACTGCTTTCTGTCTTTGATGCCAACACTGAAGCATCAGAGGCTTTGCAGCTCCTACGTTTTGAGCACTGGTAACCTAACAATCCAATATAGAAGATAATAAGTCTCCCTATCTCTTTATTTGCTTCAGCTTAATGGCAGCAAAGCAAAGACAGCTAATTTTTCAACCACTGAATATTTATTATCCCCCCCAAAGCCACTGTTCTCACTAAAAAATGATCACATGTTAATTAAAATAATGGAATTCCCCCCCAAAAAGGAATTTCCTTTTTTAAAAATGTAGCAATTTAGGAATTGTAAATTCCAACTTTACCACCTTTGATTACCATTTATATCTAAGATACTGTTACTTCTGTATACACGAGAATGTACATATGAGTTGATAAGAATGGTGGCCTTTCTAACTGCTAAATCCTCATAATGCACCAGTTATGATATATTTAGAATATTATGTCCTTTTTATATCAGACAGCAAAACCCCATGCCATCAATAAACTAAATACAAAGCTTATGGAAGATGAGGAATATGACCTTTTCATATCTCCTCCCACTCCACACCACATTTTATGAAAATGATTCAATGTTTATGATCAATGGCAACTGATTTTTCATATTATTTTTCTCTCTTAAGAATCAGTTTTTACATTTATGCTAGGTTTTATAAGCTTATTAATTATTTAGATAGCAAACATATTGTCTGGTCTTGGTATCACCCAGAATCTTTTTAATTCCTAATCTTCCCCCTTTTTAAAGTTACATTTTATATCGCTGTGTTGATTCATTTCTTGATAGGATGGGGAAATATAGGAAGGTCACTTGGGTAACACACAGGAGAAGACACCAGGTTTGGGAGGCCTGAAACTTCAGTAATTTTAGGAATTCTATCTATTAAGAAAAACATACAGTTATGAATGCTCATTTTATGGTATGTAATTATAACTTGATTTAAAAAATTAGATATGAAAATAAACTTTTACTCAGGATGAGAAATAAACTGCAAAATCTTAAAGTATGAACAAATACTACAAATGGCATAAAATCCAGGAAATAACACAGCATTTCTATTAACTGCTACAGTACATATTTTTTTCTACATATTTTTCATGACATCTTCTTTATTCACCTTGTTATGACAATTTTTCAACATCAATTTGTATATGGAGAGGCAAAAGGAAATTCCTAGAGCATGATTGATCAAATTTTGCTTCAGATTACTGATAGTTTCAAAAATTACTTTTAATTTTACAACTTGTTATTGATAGTGTGACATAACCTTTTTTGCATCCTTGTCATATTTGGGAAAATCACTGTCGAGTTTCTTTTATATAGAGCAGAGTAGTAGTTGATATATTTGCAGACTCACCTCAGCTTGAACATTTCAAACTCTGTTCTCCACCACACAATCACGTTAGGGGTTGGGGTCCATCCCATGAAGAAATAATCTCTGCCTTTGCATCTCAATGTCAGGATACCTTTAACTCTCTGCTTAAAGAATTTCATCTTTAAATTCAGAAATTTTATGCTTATGCCTTATATTTGGGAAAATCACTGTCGAGTTTCTTTTATATAGAGCAGAGTACTAGTTGATATATTTGCAGACTCACCTCAGCTTGAACATTTCAAACTCTGTTCTCCACCACTCAATCACGTTAGGGGTTGGGGTCCATCCCATGAAGAAATAATCTCTGCCTTTGCATCTCAATGTTAGGATACCTTTAACTCTCTGCTTAAAGAATTTCATCTTTAAATTCAGAAATTTTATGCTTATGCCTATGTGTGGGTTTATTAATTAATGTGCCTGGTATTTTGTTAGCCTTTTTGTTATAAATACCAAATCTTTATTGACTCAGATCTGTCAGTTTTTCTCATCAACTCCTGTAAATTCCCATGCATATACTAAACTACTCAGATCTCTCTTCCAGGCCAGTTGTCCCTTCTTGCTTCATATTTATTTTTTAATCTTCTCTCAGTGCTAGGAGAATTCCTGTGTTGTTTGCCAATTTATTGGTTTTTATTCCTGCCATTATGTTTTTAATAATAAAATTAACGATATATATTATAAAATTTTATTTGTTGCACTGTCTATCTTATAGGGGATTTTGTCAAAGATTGCATAAATCCCAGCAAAAATCTTTCAGGTGAGAGTAGCAAGGTAAAACTTAGATTTTTGCTTTCTTGTATTTGTTGTTGTTGCTTTCTGTAGTCGTTTTAAAGGATCAGCCTTCTGAGGAAATAAACAGTGTATTTCCTTGGTAACTTGGATGGTAAAGAATCTGCCTGCAATGTGGGAGACCTGGGTTTGATCCCTGGTTCAGGTAGAACCCCTGGAGAAGGGCATGACAACCCATTCCAGTATTCTTGCCTGGACAATTCCATGGGCAGAGTCCAGTGGGCTATTGTCCACGGGATCACAAACAGTCAGCCACAACTGAGTGACTAAGCGCACACACCGAGTTTGAAGGCATCACCCTCGATTTGAAATCTCTTCTTAGTAATTGTGGCAGTCTACTGTTGTTTCATTCCACTACTGGCAATAGCTAATCCTTTAGCTATTACAGAATCCTCCTTCTTCTTTGAATACAATAAAAAGTAAACATTTGGTCCTCCTCCCTACTTCCTGGCACACAGCTCCTAAAACCCTTGTGATCTCCAGTGATAAAACTATCTTTCATATGCTAATGAGAAGATCTGTGGCTGGGGAGGTATTAGTAGCTGGGAACCCTTAGATACATTCTGGTCACCAGAAAACTCAGGGCATGATTAAAGGGCTGGAACTGTCCTTACTATCCCTATACCTCCAGGAAGAGGAAAAGGGTTGTAGGTGGAATTAAATCACTAATGGCTAGTGATTTTTTCCCTAGCGGTAAGCAGAAACCCAGGTAAGATGGTAGGTGTTGCAAGAGGGCATCAGAGAGCAGACACACTGAAATCATACTCACAGAAAACTAGTCAATCTAATCACACTAGGACCACAGCCTTGTCTAACTCAATGAAACCAAGCCATGCCTGTGGGACAACCCAAGGCGGGCGAGTCATGGTGGAGAGGTCTGACAGAATGTGGTCCACTGGAGAAGGGAATGGCAAGCCACTTCAGTATTCTTGCCTTGAGAACCCCATGAACAGTATGAAAAGGCAAAATGATATGATACCAAAAGAGGAACTCCCCAGGTCATTAGGTGCCCAATATGCTACTGGAGATCAGTGGAGAAATAACTCCAGAAAGAATGAAGGGATGGAGCCAAAGCAAAAACAATACCCAGTTGTGCATGTGACTGGTGATAGAAGCAAGATCCAATACTGTAAAGAGCAATATTGCATAGGAACCTGGAATGTTAGGTCCATGAATCAAGAAAAATTGGAAGTGGTCAAATAAGAGATGGCAAGGCTGAATGTCAACATTCTAGGATTCAGCGAAAAAATGGACTGGAATGGGTGAATTTAACTCAGATGACCATTATACCTACTACTGCGGGCAGTAGAAATGGAGTAGCCATCATGGTCAACAAAAGAGTCCAAAATGCAGTACTTGGATGCAGTCTCAAAAACGACAGAATGATCTCTGTTCGTTTCCAAGGCAAACCATTCAATATCACAGTTATCCAAGTCTATGCCCCAACCAGTAATGCTGAAGAAGCTGAAGTTGAACGGTTTTATGAAGACCTACAAGACCTTGTAGAACTAACACCCAAAAAAGATGTCCTTTTCATTATAGGGGACTGGAATGCTAAAGTAGGAAGTCAAGAAACACCTGGAGTAACAGGCAAATTTGGCCTTGGAATGCGGAATGAAGCAGGGCAAAGACTAATAGAGTTTTGCCAAGAAAATGCACTGGTCATAGCAAACACCCTCTTCCAGCAACACAAGAGAAGACTCTACACATGGACATCACCAGATGGTCAACACTGGAGTAGCCATCATGGTCAACAAAAGAGTCTGAAATGCAGTACTTGGATGCAATCTCAAAAATGACAGAATGATCTCTGTTTGTTTCCAAGGTAAACCATTCAGTATCACAGTAATCCAAACCTATTCCCCAAGCAGTAACGCTGAACAGGCTGAAGTTGAACAGTTCTGTGAAGACCTACAAGACGTTTTATAACTAACACCCAAAAAAGATGTCCTTTTCATTATAGGGGACTGGAATGCTAAAGTAGGAAGTCAAGAAACACCTGGAGTAACAGGCAAATTTGGCCTTGGAATACGGAATGAAGCAGGGCAAAGAGAAATAGAGTTTTGCCAAGAAAATGCACTGGTCATAGCAAACACCCTCTTCCAGCAACACAAGAGAAGACCCTACACATGGACATCACCAGATGGTCAACACCGAAATCAGATTAATTATATTCTTTGCAGCCAAAGATGGAGAAGCTTTATACAGTCAGCAAAAACAAGACCAGGAACTGACTGTGGCTCAGATCATGAACTCCTTATTACCAAATTCAGACTAAAACTGAAGAAAGTAGGGAAAACCACTAGGTCATTCAGGTATGACCTAAATCAAATCCCTTATGATTATACAGTGTAAGTGAGAAGTAGATTTAAAGGACTAGATCTGATAGATAGAGTGCCTGTCGAACTATGGACAGAGGTTTCTGACATTGTACAGGAGACAGGGATCAAGACCCTCCCCATGGAAAAGAATTGCAAAAAAGCAAAATGGCTCTCTGGGGAGGCCTTACAAATCTTCTTGCTGCTACTGCTGCTAAGTCGCTTCAGTCATGTCTGACTCTGTGTGACCCCATAGACGGCAGCCCACCAGGCTCTCCTGTCCCTGGGATTCTCCAGGCAAGAACACTGGAGTGGGTTGCCATTTCCTTCTCCAATGCATGAAAGTGAAAAGTGAAAGCGAAGTTGCTCAGTCATGCCCTACTCTTTGCGCCCCCTTGGACAGCAGCCTTCCAGGCTCCTCTGTCCATGGGAGTTTCCAGGAAAGAGTACTGGAGTGGGTTGTCATTGCCTTCTCCTTAGGTCATATCAAAAGTTTGGATCTCATCTTTAGATCAAAGGCCAACATCATAGGATTTTAATCCAAAACCAAAATCCAAAACCTTCAGCTGCTTTGAGGTCAAAGGTATGATGTCTATCTACACTTTAGAGTTCAGCAGTCAATATTCAGGAGCAAGTAGAATTTTTCTTTTGCTCTCTTTCTCTCTCTTTTCCTCTTCCTCATTGTCACTTTCTGTCTTTTGTCTCTCTATCGTTTGTTCTCTCCCACAGAATTATTGACAGTTTCTTAATGGGTAAGTTAAAAGGCTTATGATCATTCTGTGATCTAGATTATGGTATTAATACATATTACTGAAATGACAAATGCAAATCTCTCAATGGAGACAACTGAACTAACCAAATGAGTAAAAAGTGACTCAGGTGTTAAATCTTTCTAATATAATTTGACATGCAAAACTGTGACTTTAAATGATAATGGCCAGTAACTGAAACTCTCTGTGACAGAAGTAAATATAGCTAATTTTGGACAGAGATAAAATGATTGATAAATCAAAACTTAATTGTGATTTACATATAGAATAATCAATCATTAGTAAATATATTTTGGCAGAATAGGAACAAAGAAATTGTTTAATAGTACTTAAGATGAAATGGATCAAGAAATTAAATTGGCTCAGTGAGTTCACTACTAAAATACTCAATAAAATTTATTATTTTCTATAAAATTTCAATTAAAATGTTTGCATTTTCTGCTTCTGAACAAGATGGGACTTGATTTATCTTTATGCCTAAAACAAAAATAAACATAACTATGAAACAGGTTTCTTAAAAACTGGATGTCAGGCAATGAATGACAGTGATCACCGAAGGATGGAAAACAAATTAAATGAACCCAGTTATTACTCTATGAGATACTTTCCAAGATATGAGATAGAAAAGAATCCATGCAGAGGGTTCAGCCAGACTCCTTAAGATTTATGTTGATGTATGGCAAAACCAATACAATATAGTAATTAGCCTCCAATTAAAATAAATAAATTTATATTTTAAAAAAAGTTGAGATGATCTGAGAGTCTGGGAAGACAAAGGCAACTGGAGTCTGAAAAGCACAGTAAAGAAACAGCCAGGAAAGAAACAGCTGCATAGAAAAAGAACTCAGGTGATATGGAGAAAATCCTTCTCAAATAGTCCACTGAGTACTGATATGCATATACACATAAAGCAACTACCAGAGTCCAGGGAAAGAATCACAAAAATGTATTACAGGTAATAGTGCATACATGTGCTAAGTTGCTTCAGTCATGTCCAACTCTTTGTGACCCTATGGACTGAAGCCTGCCAGGCTCCTCTGTTCATGGGATTCTCCAGGCAAGAACACTGTAGTGGGTTGCCATGCCCTACTCTAAGGGATCTTCCTGATTCAAGGATCGAATTCACATTTCCTGCATCTCTTGCATTGGCAGGTGAATTCTTTGCCACTAATGCCACTTGTGAGGCACCACAGCTAATAGTGTCTGGTACTAATACAGAGTTGGGAACACTGCCTGCTCTACTAGAAAGAAAAAAAAAATTTATGACTAATAAGGCAGTGGGTAGCATATATGAGCAGGTCTTGACTAAGTAGCCATGAATAATTTGTCTAGATTGAGAAACATTCTATTTCCTAACAAATCCTAAAATACAAGATCCAGAAGAATGAAATCCTTAAAAAAATCTTAACCAAGTTACAGAAAAAACATACAAGTATATGTATACAATAATTAGTACAATTTGAAATGTATGTTATTACATATTATTTGTTGTTGTTTAGTTGCTAAGTCATGTCCACCTTTTTTGTGACCCTGTGGACTGACTGTAACCTACCAGGCTCCACATGGAATTTCCCAGACAAGAATACTGAAATGGGTTGCCATTTCTTTCTCCAGGGAATCTTCTCAACCCAGGGATTGTACCTGTGTGCAAACATAGACAGGCAAGTTCTTTACCACTGAGCCACCAGTGAAGGCCTAGGGGATTAAACAGTAGAGTTTGATGATTTCACTTTGGAAAAATGAGATTTTGTCATTATGGGAAGTTCAAAAAGATTTTAGGTAAACTGATGTCCATTATTTTATTTCCCATATGTGTTTAACATGGGATACATACATCTTTCAGTTCAGTTCAGTTAAGTCTTTCAGTAGTGTCCAACTGTTTGTGACCCATGGGCTGCAGCATGCCAGGCCTCCCAGTCCATCCCCAGCTTATGGAGTTTACCCATATTCATGTCCATTGAGTTGGTAATGCCATTCAACCATCTCATTCTCTGTCATCCCCTTCTCCTCCTGCCTCAATCTTACTTAGCATCAGGGTCTTTTCAAATGAGTCAGCTGTTCGCATCAGGAGGTCAAAGTATTGGAGTTTCAGCCTCAACATCAGTCCTTCCAATGAACATTCAGGACTTATTTCCTTTAGGATGGACTGGTTGCATCTCCTGCAGTCCAAGGGACTCTCAAGAGTCTTCTCTAACACTATAGTTCCAGAAGCATCAATTCTTCAGTGCTCAGCTGTCTTTATGATCCAACTCTCACATCCATTCTTGACTACTGGAAAAGCCATAGCCTTGACTAGACGGACCTTTGTTAGGAAAGTAATATTTCTGCTTTTAATATGTTGTCTAGGTTGGTAGTAACTGTCCTTCCAAGGAATAAGTGTCTTTTAATTTCATGGATGCAGTCACCATCTGCACTGATTTTGGAGCCCTCCAAAATAAAGCCTGTCACTGTTTCCTCATTAATTTGCCATGAAGTGATGAGACCAGATGCCATGATCTTAGTTTTCTCAATGTTGAGCTTTAAGCCAACTTTTTCAGTCTCCTCTTTCACTTTCATCAAGAGGCTCTTTAGTTCCTCTTCACTTTCTGCCGTAAGGGTGGAGTCATCTGCATATCTGAGGTGATTGATATTTCTCCCAGCAATCTTGATTCCAGCTTCATCCAGCTCAGCATTTCTCATGATGTACTCTGCATATAAGTTAAATAAGCAGGATGACATAATACAGCCTTGACATACCCCTTTCCCAGTTTGGGACCAGTCTGTTGTTCCATGTCCAGTTCTACCTGTAGCTTCCTGACCTGCATACAGATTTCTCAAGAGGCAGATCAGGTGGTCTGGTAACCCATCTCTTTAAGAATTTTCCACAGTTTATTGTGATCCACACAGTCAAAGGCTTTGGAATAGTCAATGAAGCAGAAACATGTTTTTCTGGAACTCTCATGCTTTTTTGATGATCCAGCAGGTGTTGGCAAATTGATCTTTGTTGCCTTTTCTAAAGCCAGCTTGAACATCTGNCTGGTAACCCATCTCTTTAAGAATTTTCCACAGTTTATTGTGATCCACACAGTCAAAGGCTTTGGAATAGTCAATGAAGCAGAAACATGTTTTTCTGGAACTCTCATGCTTTTTTGATGATCCAGCAGGTGTTGGCAAATTGATCTTTGTTGCCTTTTCTAAAGCCAGCTTGAACATCTGGAAGTTCAATGTACAGTCAGAAAACTCCATCTATAGCTCATCAGGCACTCTGTCTATCAGATCTAGTCCTTTAAATCTATTTCTCACTTCCACTGTATAATCATAAGGGATTTGATTTAGGTCATACCTGAATTGTCTAGTGGTTTTCCCTACTTTCTTCAATTTAAGTCTGAATCTGACTATAAGGAGATCATGATCTGAGCCACAGACAGCCCCTGGTCTTGTTTTTGCTGACTATATATAGCTTCTCCATCTTTGGCTGTGAAAAATATAATCAATCTGATTTTGGTGTCGGCCATGTGGTGATGTTCATGTACAGAGTCTTCTCTTGTGTTGTTGGAAGAGAGTGTTTGCTATGACCAGTGCACTCCCTTGGCAAAACTCCATTAGCCTTTGCCCTGCTTCATTCTTTGGCCTGCTTTTCCAAGGCCAAAATTGCCTGTTACTGCAGATGTTCCTTGACTTCCTACTTTTGCATTCCAGTCCCCTATAATGAAAAGGACATCTTTTTTGGGTGTTAGTTCTAAAAGATCTTGTAGGTCTTCATAGAACCATTCAACTTCAGCTTCTTTAGCGTTACTGCTCAGGGCATAGACTTGGATTACGGTAACAATGAATGGTTTGCTTTGGAAACGACAGAGATCATTCTGTCGTTTTTGAGATTGCATGTAAGTATTGCATTTTGGACTCTTTTGTTGACTATGATGGCCACTCCATTTCTTCTAAGGGATTCTCGCCCACAGTATTAGATATAATTGTCATCTGTGTTGAATTTACCCATTCAAGTCCATTTTAGTGTGCTGATTCCTAAAATGTCGATGTTCACTCTTGCTATCTCTTGTTTGACCACTTCCAATTTACCTTGATTCATGGACCTAACATTCCAGGTTCCTATGCAATATTGCCCTTTACAGCATCGGGCCTTTCTTCTATCACTGGTCATATCCACAACTGGGTGTAGTTTTTGCTTTGGCTCTGTCTCTTAATTCTTTCTGGAGTTATTTCTCCACTGATCTCCAGTAGCATATTGGTCACCTACTGACCTGAGGAATTCCTCCTTCACTGTTCTATCTTTTTGCCTTTTCATACTGTTCTTGGGGCTCGCATGGCATGAATACCGATGTGTTTTGCCATTTCCTTCTCCAGTGGGCCACTTTTTGTCAGAACTCTTCACCATAACCCGTCCATCTTGGGTGGCCCTATAGGGCATGGCTTAGTTTCATTGAGTTAGACAGGGCTGTGGCCATGTGATTAGATTGGTTAGTTTTCTGTGATTGTGGTTTCAGCCTGTCTGCCCCTGATGCCCTAAGTGCCTACCTTCTTACTGGGGTTCCTCTTATATTGGACATGGGGTATCTCTTCATGGCCACTCCAGCAAAGTGCAGCGGTTGCTCCTTACCTTGGACGTGGGGTATCTCCTCTTGGCTGCTGGCAATTCCAGTGTTGCACAGCCACCACTTGCTGCTCCAGCATCACATATATATCTTTACACATAAAATTTAGTAACAATAGAACACGTTCCTGCCTATTCTTGTCTACAAGTAAATATCATGAATTATGTATCTGGCTTTCTCCAGAAAGTTGTTGTTGTTGTTAAGTTGCTAAGATGTATCTGACACTTTATGACCCCATGGACTGCAGCACACCAGGCCTCCCTGTTCCTCATTACCTCTTGGAGTTTTCCCTAATTCATGTCAATAGGGTCAGTGATGCTATCCAACCACATCATCCTCTACCATCTTCTTCTCTTTTTGCCTTCAATCTCTCTTAGCAACAGGATCTTTTCAATGACTTGGCTATTGGCATCAGGGGGCTAACGTACTGAAGTTTCAGGTTCAGCATCAGTGCTTCCAGTGAATATTCAGGGCTGATTTCCTTTAGTATTCACTGATTTGACCTCCTTTCTGTCAAAAGGACTCTCAAGAATCTTCTCGAGCACCACAATTCAAAAGCATCAATTCTCTGTTGCTCGGCCTTCTTTCTGGTCCATCTCTCACATCCATGTATGACTACTGGAAAAACCATAGCTTTGACTACATGGACCTTTGTTGGCAAAATGATGTCTTTGCTTTTAATATGCCCTCTAAGTTTGTCATAGCTTTCCTTCCAAGGAGAAAATGTGTTATAATTTCATGGCTATAGTTGCCAAATGCCATGATCTTAGTTTTTTGAATGTTGAGTTTTAAGCCAACATTTTCACTCTCACATTTCACCTTCATCAAGAGGCTATTTCGTTCCTCTTCACTTCCCAGCATTAGAGTAGTATTATCTGTGTATTTGGGATTGTTAATACTTCTCCCAAGCAATCTTGATTGCAGCTTGTAACTCATCCAGCCTGGCATTTTATATGATGTTCTCTGCACATAAGTAAAACAAGCAGGTGACAATATACAGCATTATTGTACTCAATTCCCAATTTTGAACAGTTAGTTCTTCAATGTAAAGTTCTATCTGTTGTTTCTTGACCCATGGACAGGTTTCTCAGGAGACAGGTAAGATGGTCTGGTATTCCTATCTCTTTAAGAATTTCCCACATTTTGTTGTGATCTGCTCAGTCAGTGGCTTTAGCATAGTCAATGAATCAGAAGTAGATGTTCTGTAATTCCCTTGTTTTCTCTATGGTCCAACAAATGTTAGCAATTTGATCTCTTGTTCTTCTGCCTTTTGTAAACCCATATAGAGGTTCTATATGTACATATAGAGGTTCTCATTTCAAGTACTGATGAAGACTAGTGTGAAGGATTTTGAGTAAAACCTTACTACATGGGAAATAAGCCCAGTTGTTTGGTAATTTCAACATTCTTTAGTACTGCCCTTCTTTGGGATTGGGATGAAAACTGACCAGAAAGACCTGGTCATTTAACAGTGTGGCTTCACTGGTCATTTAACAGTGTGACTTCACACTGGGCAAAGTGTAGTACTCAGAATTTTCAGGATATAAAATATATTTATGTTAATCTCTAGAGAACTGAAAAGGCACTGTGTGTCCCACAGATAGATCATCTCTTTGGACATCTGTTGTCAAGACATTAATGGAATTGTTATTCAAATCAGTCTTGCAGTGAGCTTAGTGGAATAACAGACCAATTCTTTGGTTTTTTCAAAGCCCCAGAGATAGATTAGCAATAACTGATAAAAACAAAACAAAACAAAAAAACCCTTTGAGTTACACTACTAGAATGAGGATGTAGAAATAGCCTACTATAAGTCTCTGAAGTAACTCTGCCACACTTATCCACTTATAAGATTGCAGTATTATATTGCTGGAGGAAATTACAGAGATAAGTACTTAAATTAAAGAATTAAAGATGCAGAAGTCATTGCTATCCCATTTCCATTTTTTCTTCATATATGACCCATGATTAAGCTTGGTAAGTATTGAAAATAGCTGTACTTTTTCTCAAATGGATTCAGAAGTCAATGCCAATCAAAGCTCCAGTTCTGGACATTATATCTTTTTAAAAATTAATTAATTTATTTTAATTGGAGGTTAATTACAGTGGTTGTATGGTTTTTGCCATACATTGACGTGAATCAGCCATGGGTATACATATGGCCCCCATCTTGACTCCCCCTCCTTCCACCCTCCCTTTCCATCCATCAGGTTTGTCCCAGTGCACCAGCTTTGAGTGCCCTATTTCATGCATCAAACTTGGACTGGTCACCTATTTCACATATGGTAATATATAAGTTTCAATGCTATTTTCTCAAATCATCCCACCCTCACCTTCTCCCACAGAGTCCAAAAGTCTGTTCTTTATATCTGTGACTCTTTTGCTGTCTCACATATTGGATCATCGTTACCATCTTTCCAAATTCCACATATATGTGTTAACATACTGTATTGGTGTTTTTCTTTCTGACTTCACTCTGTTTAATAGGGTCCAGTTTCATCAACCTCATTAGAACTGTTTCAAATGTGTTCTTTTTAATAGTTGAGTAAAATTCCGTTATGTATATGTACCACAGTTTTCTTATCCATTTGTCTGCAATGGACATCTAGTTTGCTTCCATGTCCTAGCTATTGTAAACAGTGCTGTGATGAACACTGAGGTACATATGTCTCTTTCAATTCTGGTTTCCTTGGTGTACATGCTCAGTGGTCGGATTGCTGGGTCATGTGGCAGTTTTAGTTCCAGTTTTTTTTTGTTTTTTTTAAGGAATCTCCACACTGTTCTCCATAGTGGCTGTACTAGTTTGCATTCCCACCAACAGTTTAAAAAGGTTCCCTTTTCTCCACACCCTCTCCAGCATTTATTGCTTGTAGAATTTTGGATCATAGCCATTTTGACTGGCGTGAGATGGTACCTCGTTGTGGTTTTAATTTGCATTTCTCTGATAATGAGTGATGTTGAGCTTTTCAGTTATTTGTTAGCCATCTGTACGTCTTCTTTGGAGAAATGTCTATTTAGTTCTTTGACCCATTTTTTGATTGGGTTGTTTATTTTTCTGGTATTAAGCTGCTTGTGTATTTTTGAGATTAACTCTTTATCAGTTGCTTTGTTTGCTATTATTTTCTCCCATTCTGAAGGCTGTCTTTACACCTTGCTTTTAGTTTCCTTCATCGTGTGAAAGCTTTTAAGATTATTTGGGTCCCATTTGTTTATTTTTGCTTCTATTTACAATACTCTGGGGGATGGGTCATAGAGGATCCTGATGTGGTTTATGTCGGAGTGTGTTTTGTCTATGTTTTCCCCTAGGCATTTTATAGTTTCTGGTCTTACATTTAGATCTTTAATCCATTTTGAGTTTATTTTTGTGTGTGGTGTTAGAAAGTGATCTAGTTTCATTCTTTTACAAGTGGTTGACCAGTTTTCCCAGCACCACTTGTTAAAGAGATTGTCTTTACTCCATTGTATATTCTTGCCTCCTTTGTCAAAGATAAGGTGTCCATATGTGTGTGGATTTATCTCTGGGCTTTCTATTTTGTTCCATTGATCTATATTTCTGTCTTTGTGTCAGTACCATACTGTCTTCATGACTGTAGCTTTGTAATATAGTCTGAAGTCAGGCAGGTTGATTTCTCCAGTTCCATTCTTTCTCAAGATTGCTTTGGCTAGTCGAGATTTTTTTTTTTTTCCATACAGATTTTGAAATTATTTGGTCAAGTTCTGTGAAAAATACTGTTGGTAGCTTGATAGAGATTGCATAGAATCTATGGATTGCTTCAGGTAGTGTACTCATTTTCACTATATTGATTTTTCTGATTCATAAACATGGTATATTTCTCCATCTATTTGTGTCATCTTTGACTTCTTTCATCAGTGTTTTATAGTTTTCTATATACAGGTCTTTTGTTCCTTTAGGTAGATTTATTCCTAAGTATTTTACTCTTTTCAATGCAATGGTGAATGGTATAGTTTCCTTAATTTCTTTTTCTGTTTTCTCACTGTTAGTGTATAAGAATGCAAGGGATTTCTGTGAATTCTTTTTATGTTCTTCGAATTTTCATTGATTAGTAATTTTCTGGTTGTGTCTTTAGGGTTTTTTATGTAGAAGATCATGTCATCCGCAAACAGTGAGAGTCTTCCTTCTTCCTTTACATTCTGGATTTCTCTTAATTCTTTTTCTTTTTTGATTGCTGTAGCTAAAACTTCCAAAACTATGTTGAATAGTAGTGGTGAGAATGGGCATCCTTGTCTTGTTCCTTACTTTAGGGGAAATGCTTTCAATTTTTCACCATTGAGGATAATGTTTGCTGTGGGTTTATCATATATGGCTTTTATTATGTTGAGGTATGTTCCTTCTATGCCTGATTTCTGGAGGGCTTTTTTTTTTTTAATCATAAACGGATGTTGAATTTTGTCAAAGGTTTCTCCATTTCTATTGAGATTATCATATGGTTTTTATCTTTCAATTTGTTAATGTGGTGTATCACATTGATTGATTTTCAATTATTGAAGAATTATTGGGATAAAAGCCACTTGGTCATGATGTATGATCATTTAAATATATTATTGGATTTTGTTTTCTAGAATTTTGTTGAGGATTTTTGCATCTATGTTCATCAGTAATATTGGTCTGTAATTTTCTTTTATTGTGGCATCTTTATCTGGCTTTGGTATTAGGGTGGTGGTGGTCTCATAGAATGAATTTGGCAGTTTACCTTCCTCTGCAATTTTGTGGAAAAATTTGAGCAGGATAGGTGTTAGCTCCTCTCTAAATTTTTGGTATAATAGAGTCAGATATAAATTAGTGACTGAACAGTTAGACTGGGACATGAAACCCAGGCTGAGACTTGAATCCAGTCAAAACTCAGATTGGGATTTGAATTTGCCTTCAGTCTGTCTCTTATACACATCTAGATGTGTATAAGAGACAGGGATAGGTGTTAGCTCCTCTCTAAATTTTTGGTATAATTTAACTGTGAATCCATCTGGTCCTGGGCTTTTGTTTGTTGGATGATTTTTGATTACAGTTTGTATTCCCGTGCTTGTGACAGGTCTGTTAAGATTTTCTATTTCTTTCTGGTTCAGTTTTGGAAGGTTATACTTTTCTAAGAATTTGTCCATTTCTTCCAAGATGTCCATTTTATGGTCATATAGTTGCTATTAGTAGTCTCTTATTTTCCTTTCTATTTCTGTGTTGCCTGTTGTGATTTCTCCATTTTCATTTCTAATTTTCTTGATTTGATTCATCTCCCTTTTTTTTCTTGATGAGTCTGGCTAATGATTTGAATATTTTATTTATCTCTTCAAAGAAGCAGCTTTTAGTTTGTTGATTTTTGGCATGATCTCCTTTTTTATTTTTCATTTATTTCTGCCTTAATTTTTAAAATTTATTGTCTTCTACTAACCCTGGGGTTGTTCATTTCTTCTTTTTCTAGTTGCTTTAGGTGTAAAGTTAGGTTATTTATTTGATTTCACTCCTGTTTTTTTGAGGTAGGCTTGTATTGCTCTGAACCTTCCCCTTATCACTGCTTCTACTGAATCCCATAGGTTTTGGGTTGTCACATTTTCATTTTCATTTGTTTCTACGCATGTTTTGCTTTCCATTTTGATTTCTTCTGTGATTTGCTGGTTATTCAGACACCTGTTGTTTAGGCTCTGTATGTGTGTATTTTAAATAGTTTTTTTTTTTTTTTCCCTCCTGTAGTTGACATCTATTCTTACTGCATAGTGATCAGAAAAGAGGCTTGAAATGATTTCAAATTTTTTGGAATTACTGACTAGATTTATGGCCCATGATGTGATCTATCCTGGAGAATGTTCTGTGTGCACTTGAGAAAAAGGTAAAATTAATTGTTTTGGGGTGAAACGTCCTATAGATATCAATTAAGTCTAACTGGTCCATTAAAGTTTGTGTTTCCTTGGTAGTTTTCTGTTTGGTTGATCGATCCATAAGGTCTCCCACTATTATTGTGTTACTGTTAATTTCCCATTTCTTACTTGCTAGTATTTGCCTTACATATTGCAGTGCTCCTATGTTCAGTGCATATATATTTATAATTGTTATATCTTCTTCTTGGATTGCTCCTTTGATCATTATGTAGTGTCTTTCTTTGTCTCTTTTCATGGACTTTATTTGATCTATTTTATCAAAGTATATTTTATCTGATATGAGTATTTCGACTCTTGCTTTCTTTTGGTCTTCATTTGCAAGAAATATCTTTTTCCAGCCCTTCACTTTCAGTCTGTATGTGTTCCTTGTTTTGAGGTGGGTCTTTTGTAGACACCATATATAGTGGTCTTATTTTTGTATCCATTCAGCCATCTTTTGGTTGGGGCATTCAACCCATTTACATTTAAGGCAATTATTGATAAATATGATTCCCATTGTCATTTACATTTTTGTTTTGGGTTCAAGTTTATAAATCTTTTCTGTGTTTCCTGCCTAGAGAAGATCCTTTAGCATTTGTTGGAGACCTGGTTTGGTGGTGCTGAATTCTCTCAGCTTTTGCTTGTCTATAAAGCTTTTGATTTCTCCTTCATATTTGAATGAGATTCTTGCTGGAATAGTAATCTGGGTTGTATGTTTTGCTCTTTCATCACTTTAAGTATGTCCTGCCATTCCCTTCTGGCCTGAAGAGTTTCTATTGAAATGATCTTTCAATATCCTTATGGGGATCCCCTTGTGTGTTATTTGTTGATTTTCCCTTGCTGCTTTTAATGTTTGCTCTTTGTGTTTGATCTTCATTAATTTGATTAATACGTGTCTTGAGGTGTTTACCCTTGAGTGTATCCTATTTGAGACTCTTTGGGTTTCTTGGACTTGGGTGGTTATTTCCTTCCCCATTTCAAGGAAGTTTTCAACTATTATCTCAAAATTTTTCTCATGCCCTTATTTTTGTTTTCTTCTTCTGATACTCTTATGATTCTAATGTTGGGGCATTTAACATTGTCCCAGAGGTCTCTGAGCTTGTCCTCATTTCTTTTAATTCTTTTTTCTATTCTGCTTCATTTATTTCCACCATTCTGTCTTCTACCTCACTCGTCCTATCTTCTGCCTCAGCTATTTTACTATTGGTTCCCTCCAGAGTGCTTTTTATCTCAGTTATTGCATTATTCATTATTGATTGCCTGCTTTTTATTTCTTCTAGGTCCTTGTTAAACTTTTCTTGCATCTGTTCAGTCC
>SJYX01023066.1:8650-27987 GCA_006410675.1 Oreotragus oreotragus | reverse complement strand
CTGAAAGTGAAAGTTGCTCAGCCGTGTCTGACTCTTTGCAACCAGATGTGTATAAGAGACAGTTATTTTGGAGCCAATACAACAATGTGAAGTTGGTATTAGGAAGAATATTAACACTATTCAATAACATGTCCCTCCCTGTCACTGCCAGAAAGAGACATTACTGACCACAATAGTGAGCCAATGTGGTAATTCTAACAATTTTACTACTCAAAAAATGCCTTTATTCTCTTTTTGTTCAGATAATATTTCTACTTTCTTATTAAGGGACTGATACTCTCTTGGCAGGAAAGAGTAAGGAACAGTATTTTTCCTACTTCTGTCTTAGAATTAGAAGGATCATGTAGACTCCATATTTTATTTCTACTGTTTATTAGCTATGATTTTTCAGGAAAATCATTTGAACACACTTCTTCATTACATAAGATGAATAATTAAAACTCATGTGTTATTATATAAGCTGAATAGGGATATTTTTCATATGAAAGTACTTATCCTAGGACCTGGCACAAAGTTTAGCAAATATTAATTGAACTTTATTCAAATTTTACATCAAAGGTAGGATGGGAAATTTTGAAGCATTTTAAAAACTATAAATTTTTATGTATATATGAAATAATTTTATCTCAGAATACTGTAGAACAATAATGGGTGAAAAAAATGTTTAAAAGTCAAGTTCACTGGTTGATTAATAAAAAAAGTATCCTTTCCAAATTCAGTAAAATAGTTTGCAGTTTACACCATTACTGTCTGCAAGAAGAGGGGACATAAAAGGTGCTGGGGTCTATATAGAGTGTAAAGCTTCAAAGTTAGGAACGTCACACAAATGCTGTCATGTTTGTGCACCAAAAGAATGAAATTTACAGAATGAATCAGAAAAAAATTTGCAAGTGACTTTTAATTTTTGAACTTTTATCACTGTATGAAAGTATTGTTTTATAAATATGATGCACAAATGTAATCATAGTTTTAATTTTTATTGAATGAGATTTGTGGAGCACCAAAACAGCATGGCAATATGCACAAGTTTTCTAAGGCTTCTTTAATCCCTTTGTGTCATATTTTTTCCCTATGTGTAGAAAGAAAAGGGTATATTAAAAGATTTTTCTTTCTGAATGTCTCCATCATCATGGTTAATAATGGCAGCCTAGCATATAAGAGGAGAAATTCAATTTCAAATTGCTTTAAGGTTCAGCTTTGAATTTCACTTTGGTCAGAAGAGTCGCGTGACCTTTAAATTTGATGAAAAGAGGAAGAAGATATTAATCTCATTATTTTATTTTGAAGTCCTCCCAAAGTAGGTGACTCTAGACCACATTTCCACAAAATGACCTGACTAGTCCACATATTGATCATCATTACAGTGAAAGACAATACCTAAGGTTTTAATACACCTTCAGTATTTTATATCTGATTTCAATTCTTTTTGTAAAATCACTCTACTACTTCAGAGTTCTTATTATTTTGAACAGTTTAGCTATGTATCTTATATTTATGTTTTATTGTAAAAACTGTTCTTTTTTAAAGATTATATTTTCCTTATATGTGCAAAATTTATTTTGATAGCCTGAAAATATTTATTGTGTATAATACAGTAATAGATACTACATTATAGCCTTTACACAAAGGCAAAATTCTCCCTATTATAGGAAATTACAATTGAAATATAGAATATTTTACGTATACAATTAGGGGCTTCCTAGGTACCTCAGTGATAAAGAATCCACCTGGCAATGCAAGAGATTTGGGTTTGATCTCTGGCTTGGGAAGACCCCCTGGAGAAGTAAACCCACTCCAGAAGTCTTGCCTGGGAAATTCCATAGACAGAAGAGCCTGGTGGGCTATCGTCCATGGGGTTGCAAAAAGCCAGACAGGACTTAGTGACTTAACAACAGATATATCTGGAGAATCCCTTGGACAGAGGAGCATGGTAGGCTATGGTCCATAGGATCGCAAAGAGTTAGACACAACTGAAGCAACTTAGCACTATGCAATAATTGCACACACTGTTACAGAACGCAATAAGTTAACTGTTCACGCATTTCATATACTAGCATTCAGATAAGATTAGTTATCCAAAACAAAAATCCACTCCGCTACTTTCAGATTGTTAAAAACTTCTATCATTTAACTTTTTGAACAGTCTTGCTGGGCATGCATATTATTATTCCTATCCTATTTTTTCTTAATGATTGAACAGTATTTGATATAAGAACAAATATTTCCTAGAATGTGATTTGTGAATTACTTGCATCAGGCTCAGTTTGTTAAAATGCTGATTTCTGGCCACAACACCAAGCTGCTTAATGAAAAGCTCTGGTATATGGGCCTATAGAATTTCAACTTTCATTTTTCACTTTGATAATCATTAGTCTAACATGTAACATAGAGGAAAGAATCAGATTAGGGTAACGACATTACAATAAACAGTCTTTCTTTTTAATGTCACTGGCCTTGAAGAGAAGGGGAGAAATCAAAAAGACTGTTATATCAATATTCCTATACCAGGCAGCTACTGACTTTTAAAAAATGTGAATGGAATATCTTCATACAGTGTGAAAGGGATAAATGATTGTTCAAATAAATAAAAATCTATCTGACTTTATATCTACCTATACATTCATGATCCAACAATACTTTCATGAATTTTAGATTTCATGAATCTAAAGTTCATGAAAGTACTTAAAAAGTTAAATAATTCAGAGTGGTATAGTGATCACACATAAAAAGAAACTGATTTTCATTGTTTTACAATAAAGGGCAGTGGGGGAAAATATAGAATAAATTTGAAAGGAATGAAAAACATGTTTATAGTGCTAGAGAAAAAAAAAATGATTTCTTGGGAGGGTCATGAAGGACTAATTCAAAAATTATTATCCAAAGATGAATAGCAGAAAACAGTGGATTGCGATAGTACAGATTAAAGATGACTAGGACACGGACTATGGATTTTTCCTGAGGAAAATGACAGAAACAGATGCCAGAAATTATTATAGTCAGCATGATTATGCAAATAATTCAGTGGGAATTCTACAGGAAATTTTGATGATCCACACACATTTCAGTTCTTAAATGATCTGCCATTAATGGCTTGATTATTGCAGTCTACTTAGAGAATGAAGATTTACGAATTTTCATAAAGATGGTAAAAATTCTTGGTCTTAAATCAGTCATTGAAAGAACTTGTGGACCAGCAAATGCCTAACGTAATTTTTCAAGGTTGGCAAAGAGAATAATGACTTCTATTTGATTTAATATCTCAAAATAGATTATTTTTTAAGACTGGAACAAATGTAGATGAATAGAACATATTTTATCTTTGGCCATAAAACATTATTTTATAAGGAGTATAGGGAAATTGCCAGGTGATCATCAGTTGCTTGAGAAACTGAATTGCTAAAATTAATTATTTCTCTAGCACAGTCTTTGAGATTTATTTCCAGTATGTAACGAAGAAAATATTCCTTGAAAATTAAGAATCTAAGTGTACTTCCTCAAAACAGAAGAGAGGAGCATCATGACCACTAGCAAGCAATATAATTCATCTAACATAAATAGTGGGTGCCAAGCTATAGATAAAATAGAAAATTAGTCAATATTGTTAACAAATACCACCTGTACTACTTAAATAATTTCAAAGTTTGGAATAAAACATTACAGCATTATTATCCTCTTTGTTTAAAACTCCCTCTCTTTCCTTTTGGAGTTCTAAAGGCATATTTTTAATAATTTTCTAAAATGCATGAAACACATGATGTCATATCAGAACATCTGATCAATTAGCATTTACTCCAGTTCCTAAGCAATTCCATTTTCTTTCTTCTAAGCATCTCAGTGTAATGATGAGCCCTGGAGGTTCTTATCTCTAGTAACATAAAATGTATCTCAGATCATTTCTCTTATTTAACTTGAACCCTGATTTAGATTGCTGTTCTAATTGTTGTTTCTTAATCAGCAGAGGTAATGTAAGGAGCAAATTTTGATATTTTAATCAATATTTCAACATGATTCCACAAAACATGTTTGTACACATCACTTGTATAACAAAATTACCAAATAATCAGTATTATTTTTTTCATTGGAGCATGGAAAATATCTTCAGTGGTCAATCAGAAAGATTTGACAAATGTAAAGTGACATAAAACAAAAACAAATTTTGCAATGATTAGAATTTATTCTAGCAACATGTTTGCAAAATCTGCCTAAACATCTCTCCCTAATTACCTTTGGACTGTATCAAGAATTAGAAACTGAGTAATTGGAACAATTTTCTAAATCATCCATAAAAACACAACTAAGGAAGAAAAGGATTACTTTTTAAAATCAATGCTTTTATTGGTTGCTCACTTGATTATACTTATTTGAAATATGCTCATTTCATTACCTCACTTCATAATATAGACAGAGTGAGAACTGGCCTTAAATTTATTTATCTATTTTAATGATTTATTTGTATTATAGTATATAATTAATATATGTGAAATATGTTAATTTTTTTAAAGTTCTGAACAAAACATTTGGATAAGCATGAAAAGATGATAATAATTATAATGATATTAATTTTCATTTAAATCGTGCTCCATATGTAATGTAATTAATCAAATAACTATATTCTTGAATAGTAACATTATTGTCAATTATGCTGAAGTTGAACAATTTCTTTTATGAAACGAAATGATGCTTTTGTGAAAAATTTTTTTTTATAAATTGAGTTTGTCAGTATGATGATTTTATGAGCTCTTGTCTGTGTTTTAGGACACCCAATACTGTCTTCACAAATACCACAAAAAATTCACATGGCCTCACAGAAGCCTAGTTCCAAAACAGGTTCAGCTATCTGAATTGGCTATGACAGAATTGACAGAGACCTAGAAATTGCAGTCATTTAGTTTGGCCACCATGCCCAAAGAGATCTACTTGGAATGACCCTGGAATCTATTATTTTGTACAACTATTCTTGATATGGTGGTATTTGACAATCATTTTAAATAAGAACCAAAGCCAATTTAAATGGTTTCTCTATGGGTTTCCTCTCATAGATGCACAGAGGCATCTTGTGTTAGCCAGCAGACCTTATTCAAACATAGCTAAAACCATTCCAGCATTCATTTTGATGCAATCGGCTAATTATATGGTTATGATTTAAGTTTAAATTAAGAATTTTAATCAGATCTATTATTTTAATCCTCTGTTAAACTTCCCATCATAATGTCAAGGTTCCTGTATGGGCAAGACAAATTCTCTGAATGAAAATTTTGGCATATTTTCTTGATTTCATGGTAATAGAAGTATGATCTTACATGGGAAAGTACTATATTTCCTTATCTCTGATTTAGAAGAGTAAAAACTATACAGTTTGAACTATGAGACAGATGAGCACTTGCTCTTTGGTAATTAGTTCCACTTTGGAGTTAGAACCAGCAAAAATAAATCACAGAAATTCAATAAACAAGGATTTGCTTGACAGGCAAACTCCATCTTATAGTAGCATAATTTTTAGTATTTCTCAAATTAATTTCAATTCTTAATTAAAATTTCAATTTTGTTACAAAATCTGCCAAATTTAAGTTTAACATAGAATAAAGAAAAATGAATGTAAGCTTAAATTAAAAAAAAAAGTATTTTAACAAATGAAGTCCAATGGAAGTTACCCTCAGCATACTGACAATATGCGGGAAATTAGCAGAAATCTTTATTAAGTATTCATGAACTATGATAGCTGGTTTCTCTTTCACTTCATTTCATTGAAGTCACCACATTAGCAGACTTGTGAGTTTTATTACTAATTGATTTGTTTTGTGTTGTTTTTATCTTCCCAGGTGCTCCACCAACTGGTCGGGCACACAATGTGAGAGGCCAGCCCCAAAGAGCAGCAAGTCTGATCACATCAGCACAAGTAAGCTTCTCAGATTAATATCTTTGGTGTTCCACACAGAATAGAAATCATTGTTTTCTTACACCACCCATCTTTCTTCTTACCCATCAACTGAGGGAACTGAGTCTTGGAAAACCTGCTTCATGGAATTTTGCCAAAGACCTACTTCAATCCAGGTGATTTTTGAAAGATGAAGCACTGAGCTCCTACCTGGTGACAGGATCTATCATTAGGTACTCTTTCAGGTTCTGAGGGTTCATCTCAAACTTTGGCAGTTCTCAGAACATACACCTGCAAACCTACCATGAGCTTTTCTTAGGAAATGTGTGTCAGCTGCAAAAGATGCAAATATCACAATAGATGTGAGAATGCTGCAGGAAAAAAAAATAATTACATGTTTTAATTAAAATGTATTATTCTTGAAGTGCATTTCAAAGTGTTGTGGAAAAACAAACTTAACCAGTTAGTCTCAAAGTGATAAAGTATGTTAACAAGCAATTTTTAATAAGGATCCTAGTTGATTTACTGCTTCCTTATCTTTAAAGTACTGGTTTTGAAGTATAGTAAAATATAGCTCAATATTTTGCAAGTTTTTTTTGTGTGTGTAGCTGTGCCTTAGGATGTGTTTCTGATATGAAAATTCATCTATATCAACATTTTGTGTCTTCCATAGACACATTGGAATACAGTGTGTGTGTTGGAAGGCATTCTGTGTCTTCCAACATCTTTAAATAATTTTATAAAGATTTTCAAAATAAAACTCTGGAAGAAAAATTTCTCAGTTCACATATTAGCACTAATGAGTGAGAAAGTTTTGAGAAATCTGTAATAACTATCAAATAAGTAAATATATTCTTAAAGAGAAAAAATAGTATCTCTGATTTATGAATGCTTACTTAGTAATTTTTTCTAGAACTTCACTGCTGGTATTAGTGCACATGAAAATAAAATACTATGGAATTTGTGAAAAAGGAAAGATATTATCAAAATCAAAAGTGTATGATTTTTGTGGCTATATGGCAGAAACCAACATAACATTGTAAATCAACTTTCCTCTGATTAAGGAATACTATCTTTAAAACAGTATATGACTTTGTACCTTAGACAGAGGTTCCCAGTGTTTGCTGATTTACTTGTCTGTTGTGCCTGTCCCCAAATAATTTATCATTGCTTGAAATTCTTCCAATGACACTGTCCAAAGTTCCACCACTTAGAGATTAACTCGGGCTAATAGGGATGACTATCTTTGAAAGAATGACAATTAGGCCTAGAACAAATAACCTTAGAACTGAGTACAGAACAAATTACCTTAGAGCTGAGTACAGAACAAATTACCTTAGAACTGAATACTTTAATTTGGAGATGTGAGGTAAGTGATTCCAGTCAAGGAACATTGGGGTTAATTACCTTAGAATTTGTGTGTTGTCTTAAGGAAGGGAAGGGAGAAAGGGAAGGGAGAAGAACTTAACAAAGATATGGACATATAATTGTAGGAATAGGGTACCAGGATTTGATGAATGGGTTCATAAAATATAGTAGAGGTGGAAAAATATACCTTGCCTAATTTAATATTTCAAAAGAAAAGCAAAAGAAAAAAACATACTGTCTTTTCTCTCTCTCTTCCAGGATCATACTAACATTATTACTAATAACTCTTGGGAAATACCAATTTATATGATTTTGTGAACTAGTTATAAGACTCAATCATCATCAAAAGCATTTTTTAATGAAAAGAAATGCATTTGATGTACCAAGCTATAGAATACGCTGCGGTAATAAACTGAGAAATAATGAAGCTATAGCATTTTAGCCTTTTATGGTAATTTCTTAATTATGTAAGATAAATAAAAAATATTCTTTTATAGAGGTAAAACAATTTTAAATATTGATAAAATTTTGAAAGGAAACAGAGTAGAACGTCAATTGAATTTTCAGTTTATATATAAGGTCCATCTACAAGGGAAAAGTTTGGGTTCTGAAAGATGATCTTAAGGGGTGTGCCAGTTGTATTTTTGAAAGGTGATGTCTTCAACCACTTGTATCAGTAACAAGCTCCCTTATAAGAAAAATGTCTCCAATTACATGCAGCAGCTCTAAAACGGGGACTGTCACATGAAAGGAGGCATGTCAAGTAGTTGTAACCCCTTTTTCAAGGATTCTAATGCTCATTCTTCCATCACTGATTTAAAGTCATTAAATTTAATGGCGGTATCAATGCACATTGAAAGGGCTATTAGCTATGCAAATGTCAAATTATCTCAGGTTTGAGCGAAGTTGACCAAATAATGACTCTATTAAAAGGTACTTATCATCAGACATTTGTGCTGAGAGAAACTTGCATCAGTAACTCTGAAAAGAGAGAAAAGGTAGTTAAGCCAATCTTTCCTAAGGTAGGAGGGCTATTTTTATTCTTTCAGGTAAACTCCAGTGGTTTTTGAATTGTTGTCAAATGTTCCCTGAAAGTGGGCAGAAGTCATCTGTTTTATGGATGGATGTTTTAGGAACATGTCTTCAAACCTGCATTTCTACTCACAGTGAAGCATTCCATAATCGTTGGACCTTGGTGCCATCAGGAATATACTGCCTCTGTCAGCCTCACTTGTGTCAGCTGGCACGGAGATTTACCTTTCAAATTGATGAACAACTTTCTAATCAACTCTGAGTAGTCATACTGAGATTTTTCTGGCCCTTGCTGTTTGAAGTGTCTAAAGATCAGCCTGTGGAATTAAGCAGATCTATTATTCTAGAACTTTGCTTAAGTTCCACTTGAAAAAGTTAGTCTGAAAACTCTTATTTGGAAGAGTTTTAAATTAAGGATGATTAAATATTTTTATATACTCCTATTTTAAACTTACCTGAAGTTTTAAAGGAGTGGATACTCAATGTTTGGATTAAGCTATTCATATCTGCTACAATTAAGGAGGCTAAAAATACCCATAGCATTTGCGGGGCAGTAATACAGTGATGCTGTATTTTATTGTAGTGAGGAGGAATGTGTGTTATCTGTTAGGGAGTTATACTTATCTTCTGTTTTCCTACTTTATCTCTTTTAAACCAAAAAATAAATAAATACAAAAAAAATAAAGATTGGAGAAGGAAATAGCAAATATATATATATATATATTATACTAGAGAATTATAAACTTGCAAATATAGAGATAAAAATGCTACAAAATAATGCATTTGTCTTCATTCTCCCAAAGCAAGTATTATTTAAAAAGAAAGTAAGGAAATAAGTAAACTTTTGGAAAATAATTGTGAGTCTTGATTGGACCTATTAAAGAAGTAAAAAAGGCAGAGAGATAGAGAATATCAGAAGAGAACTGATATCAAGAGTGATTTCTCTGAGGTGGTGATATTTAAACTGACTTGAACGATTAAAAAGGAGAGGAGAGACTAAGGGTATTTCAAACAATAGGAGTGTCAGATACAAGAATCCTGGAGGGGCTGAAAGAAGACCAGTGTTCTGGCACAAAGGGGACAAGAGTGAGAAGGGTGCAAAGTGAGGACGGTTATAAAAGACCAAGTGATGAGCATCCTCCTGGAAATCCCTGGAAGGATAAAATAAATTTGGAACATGATTTTTTTAATGATCTTAAAAATTATATTTTATCAAAATGGTTAACAAATAGCAGTCTAGTTATTATATATTTACATACACATATACACTCACATTTATGCATATATGCAAATGAGATCTCGTACACAAACGAGATCTGAATATATAGCAGCAAGTCAAAAGAGGTCACTGTAATGGTATAATTCATGCTTGTATTTTTCTACTATAAGTTCAACCAATAAATCAAAGATTCTTTTCTTTAACCTTCATGAAGCCTTCTGGTTTCCATCCTAACCTCTTGAAACAGCTGTCTTGTTTGTGAGATACTTCTTTCTGATCTCTTCTAGTTAATTCATTTACTGCTCCATACACTCCGCTTGGCAATCCATAATTCTTTGACCTCAGTTTTCAACTCTTTGCCAGTTACTCTCAAATTTCTGTCTTCAATCCTGATTTCTCTCCTGAGTTTGAGACATGTATACCATTGCACAATTGCTGTATCCATATCAATGTTATCTCTGTCTATATCTGTATATCTATATTCCACAGGAACCTGATGTTCAGTGTTTCCCGAAATAATCTCATTTCCTTTCCCAATCAGCCAGCCATTTTTATGCACCTTATTTTGCCTTCCTGTCTACACAGCTGGCCACAGAAATTTACCCAAGCAACACTTAGGAGTGACTCTTAACCTTCCTTCTAAATTGACTTAAACAATCTATTCAATAGATGTTACTTCCTAAATTTTCTTCAACATTATCAGCTTGCACATCCTTCCTAACATCCCTTTGCTTCTCTCTTCAGTCACAGCTTCCTCCAACACCCTCCACTCTACTCTCCAGTCAGACTGTTGTTCTTTAATCTTTTCTCCTCCAGGTCTTCACATTTCTCTCCCTAGATTAATTCAGTATCTTCTACTCTACTCGACCTGCATTCTCTTTCATGAGAATAAAGAGGACTTCCATCAGGTTTCAGAGACATACCAACCCTCCTCTGCTATCCCAGATCTAGTAGGCTTCTGCTCCTCAGTGTATGCAGAGCTATGCATATTTTCACTAGGCTAGTGCATATAACTGTGCTAAATAAACCCATGTGTTAGTCATCTTCCAGTATACATCAAACAAGATGAGAGGAGGGACATTTCTATCCCCAGTGCAAAGTATAGTAAGTGTTGTGTGTGTGGGACATAGCAACACTTAAAAATATATTTGCTAAATGAGAACCAAATGGATAGTCCCTATATATCCTAGGCACTGTGCTATCTACAAAACCAAGATGGATAGCTTATGCCCCCAAATTACAAATGAACTACTCTCTACAATATGTTGTGAAAAGTGAAAGAGAGTTATGCATGGAGTGATACAGCAATATGTATTTTAAATTAGTCAGTAAACATGTATGAGCACTTTCTGTATAGTAGACACACTTCTATTTACATTACTGTGATGTAAGTGTTAATGATAACACTCATTTTATTAATGTGTAAACTCAGACAAAGATGAAAAATTGGCCCCAGCATATGGTGCTAGTGAGATTAGATTTGAACAGAGGTAGCCTGGATACAGAATCTGCTATCTCAACTGTGATGCTGTACTGCCTCTCCCGTGGAAGGGGTCTCTTCTCAGCATAGAAATTTGATAATATAGTTCTTTCAAATGGAAAAACGTTACATAATGGGGCCTCAGAACAACTTTGCAAAGAAAGGCTGGCTCTATTTTCTTTTTTTTATTAATTAATTTATTTTAATTGGAGGCTAATTACTTTACAATATTGTAGTGGTTTCTGCCATACATAGACATGAATCATTTTCTCTAAGAAAATTGTTGAGATTTCCTTTCCACCCAGTAAGTACAGAGTGTACTTTAAAAAAAAAATCTGTTTAGAACAGTCCACCAACAATATACTGTTAAAAAAATCACCTGTAATAGACCTTGATTGTTATATGTTACAATATGATATTTACCGCCATGTACACTGCTTGGAAAAAATACTTCTTTTGATAAATACCTATATTATATTCTAAAAATATATGTGGTTTCCAGTTGTTTCCATGTACATAAACTATTTTACAAAAAAAAAAAGAGAAAAACTTGCCAAATTGCTACCCTGCATTATTTATCGACTATGTTGAACATTATCGCAGTTACCTTGATAGGTTATATGAACATATTAGAACAGTAGGCTCTTAAACAGAGTGCTTGTAATGTAAGGGACTGGAAATGCCATCTGTCATGGGGAAAAGAAAAACAAAGATCTTGTAAAAAATTTTTTCTAGCATGCATAATTAACAGCATTTCTACCTAACAGGAATAAAAGAAACTATGTAGAACAAGCAAAAGCTAATGCTCTAAGCAATTTGCAATTGCTTGGAGGAGAAAGTAGCTTTAGGTACCTTAAAACCAATATTGATAAGTATTTTAAATCTACAAATTTACCACAAATTTTAGCAGGAAAAAAAAAAAGATGAAGTGAGGATATTTATAAAGTCATGATTAATTAGTTTAAGTCAATTTATGAAGAAACCAAGCTGCTCATTGGTATTTAAAACTTGTGAACAAATGTTAATTACCATCCAAGGTGCCAGATTCTCTACTTCCATTAAATACTAATAATTACACATGCATGTAAAGTTCATTTTCCCCAGTCCAAGAAGGTAATATAATAACAGCCTCACTCAATTATATAGTGCTGGTAACAACATAAAAAAAAAAATTAAAATGAGTATTACATTTCAGAAACTGACTAAAGAAAGAAAGCCATATTTTTCCTTGCATGAAAGAGAGAGTTAGCTATTTGATTATTTTAGACAAGCTATTTTTGAAGGTTCAGATTGAAAGATTGTCTTATATATGTCCTTTCTTTAATAAAGAGTTTTTGGTATTTTAGTAAATGATCTCAAATATACTGGGAAAGATTGAAGGCGGGAGGAGAAAAGGACGACAGAGGATCAGATGATTGGATGTTATCACCAAATTAATGGACATGAGTTTGAGTAAACTCCGGGAGTTGGTGATGGACAGGGAGGCCTGGCGTGCTGCAGTCCATGGAGTTGCAGAGTTGGCCACGACTGAGTGACTGAACTGAACTGAACTGAAGCAGCTGTTTATTGTGCTTAATATCACCATTAATTTTTTATCACAGTATTGTACATGTATATGCAGAGGACAATTCATATATTTAATAACTCTTAATGTTTTATTCCTGAACCATTCCAGATCCTCACATTAAAATTTAACTAGTTTGGGTATTGCTTTGTTTCTCAGTTTAGACAATGATTAAGCTCACTTGGCGGTTTCAGTCAGATGCTTTTCTCAAACAAGCAAAGGCATTATCTTATGGATACTAGATATTTGTCTATTGGAAATATGAGTATTGGGTACTTGATAGAGCTACTTAATACTTTCCTGTTATTAAGCAATGCTCGCATTCCGTTTTCTTCCTGCCTAAGTGACGTATGACCCTAGGTGTATCTTACTATGGATCACATCATCAGTAAAGAGGTATTGTCTTCTTTAGGAAAAAACAAAAAAATTGCTCTTCTTGACAAAAAAACTAAGACCCACTTTCTATGACCACTTTTGAAAATCTATTCCATAGAATTTTTGTTCCATTTTGAAAATGAGTGATACAACCTAAGCTCATTCTTATAAATGTATGGAAAAAAAGGGAAAGTAGACATTTACAACATAAGCCACTTGCCAGATATGGTTTGTTGAAACTGTTCTGGAACTACAATTTGAGAAAGAGAATCCTCTTTGTTCCCCTACTTTGGAGAATCAAGCTAAAAACCCTATGTGGTAGGTCTTCATGTATCTATTTTTATGGGTGAAGAGCATGAGCCTCAGATTTTAAATAACTTTTCTAAGGTTTCAATTCAAGTAAGTTGTGAAACTATTCATTAGGCCTGCTGCTAAGTTGCTTCAGTTGTGTCCGACTCTGTGTGACCCCATAGACAGCAGCCCACTAGGCTCCGTTCTCCCTGGAATTCTCTAGGCAAGAATACTGGAGTGGGTTGCCATTTCCTTCTCCAATGTCCATCCAAATCCAACACTGTTGACCCTTTTTGTTTTCCCAGGCTGCCATCTAACTTGCCACATGTACTCAGGGCCAGATATTTATACCTAAAGGAAGAAAAAAAAAAAACAAAACACTAATGTTGGAAATATAGCCAGGCAAATTGTGGAAATGTGTATTCAGTCAGAGTTAATTTACTTATATCTTTGCAAATAGATGTCTGGTGAGAATAAGACTCAGACTGACAAAGAAGTCAGTATTTCTAACCTCAGGTATTTAATTATAACATATAAATAAAAGATATCCAAAGAAATGTTTCCAGTAGTTTAAATATTTAATAGGAAAAATGACTTTGTGGTATGTAGTGATGAATTAGACATTTGGCCTAAGCTTTTTTATTATGTCAATGGTCAAATGATTTGGTGTAATAAAGTGTTGTTATATCTATCTTGACTTCATTTTGTATGTTGATCTGTTCATTCATTTCTTTTTCCAGGAAGCATAGCCATCATTGTGCCTCTCGTCCTCTTGGTGACTTTGATAACCACCTTGGTAATTGGTTTAGTGCTTTGTAAAAGAAAAAGAAGGTAAGAGGCAGTGTTCTAGACTAACAGTAAATAAATTACATAAATAGTTATAGAAACAGTGCTTTTTAAAAACTTCTTAAAATGTGATTTCCTTATTCCAACTCCATAATTCTGTGTTTTCTGAACTATTTTATCCCTCTTTCATTTTAAGTAATTATAATTCAAACAAACTTTCCCTTATATTATATTGATGGAATGGTTACATTTATTGTATATATTCTAACAAAAATTACAAGGGAATATATTAAACTTTCAATAGAATTATTCATTTTGTTAGTTTTTCCTTGAAACAGCAAAAACCTCTAAAGAACATTTTATAATATTAAGGTGTTAGATTATCAGTGTTACTAGATTGATAATGATTATATATTATATGTCACAAATTGTGTGTTTCATTCATAAATTATACATTTGTTGGTTTTATATATTACTGGAAGTATCATTATCTCAATTTATATGAATGTACAATTAAAAAGATCTTTAAGCAGTGAGTTGTCTGTGGATGATTATCTGGAACCTAGAGTTTGTAAGTCAGTTTTTGCATTATGTAAAGGAACTTTAGCCCCATGACTTGGGACTGAAAACAATTTCAAAATTTCTTTGTGACTATTTTTTATGAATGTTTTTCAGGAACAAAAGGGTAATTAATTATATTCAGTTTCAACTAATGTATTAGCTATTTACAAGGAATGTTCCAAGTGCATTTTTTATTGTTAAATCTAAATAATTTGGGAAAATGATGTATTACAGTAAGAATTTTTTGTCCCTCTGTGAATGAATGAATGTCATTTATTTTCAATATATTTTATGTATGAGTGTTCCACCAGTTCTATTAAAATGTTATTAAATCTGCAAATACAGTAGTTTCATACACCATGTTGTGATATTTAGACAACTCATATAATGTTCACATATTCTAGGACAAAAACTATAAGAAGACAGCCTATTATTAATGGAGGAATAAACGTAGAAATCGGTAATCCATCTTATAATATGTATGAGGTCGATCATGATCACAATGATGGAGGTCTTTTAGATCCTGGCTTTATGGTAGACCCAGCAAAGGTAAAGTTTTAAGATAATGGACTGTGAGCACTAATATTCTTGAGTCATTTCTCTATAATATGGTTCTGATTTTCATCACTATTTCTTTTATCTGAAGTTAGATTAAAGAACTTTAGGATTTATTGAATGTTATAGTCACTTCTAAAGAAAAAATAAAATTATGGACTGCATTCACCTGAAGCATGAAGTTAATGTAACATATTTTAGAAAATATGTATTCACTTAATTTATAAGCATAGATGTCTTAGTCAAATGTGCTGAGATGCTGGCATATCTAAATATAAGCCTGGTAAAATTAAATTTTATTAAAATTGATTTTTCAAATTTACTTAAAAAAAAAAAAGAGTACAGCATTTTATTGCCAAAATAAATACTTCATTTCCAGTAGTGTTTCACTGAGGATTCCACTAAGCTGTGTCCTTGGATTTATTTATAATCATATCACTTTTAAACAATATTTTTCTACCTGCTGTAATATTTTTCTTATTGGTTTGAGACTTATCTGTGATATTTATATACTAAAAACCCACAGTCTTTTTTTAAAATTTCCGTTAGTATTGAATGTTCAATTTGGAAGTTTTTATTAAAAAAATAGATGAATGATACAACATCTAGGTAAATTTGCAAAGATTTACTTCACTTTATTATCTAAATATTTTGCATGATAATTATAGAAGATTTTACTATGAATTAAGAGCATCAGTTTGCTAATATGGAACGATATTCTAAGCTTATTTATTCATTAATTAAATGGTTCTTTATTCAATAAATATTTATTTACCAATTTTCCACTGACTGATCAAAATTTCATTAAATGTGACTTAGATGGCTGATTCTATTAGAATTAATCTAGAAGTTAGCTCTTGATGTTTGAAATAGAAATATGAATTGTTACCTAAGAAGTAACTGTAGAAAATATATTTATAGGTATAGACAATTTTGAAAAGTGAATGACCACACCAAAGAAGCCTTAATGATGGAATGTTTTTCATAGATTTTCCACTTGTTACAGTGGTTTGATATATTCATGATGTGATCAAATACAAACTTCATGACACATAAAGACTTTTGTAGAATGTATCTGTTATTTTCAAAAATGGATAAATTTCTCCCTCAATGGTACCTTACCAATGAATTTAAATAATTAATAAATTTTATTTTAAAAAGTTTTGTCTATAGAGACACTCACAGAATACTTTGAAAAGCTCAGAAAAGGGGAACTGGTTATCTACTGATTTTATACACAAACTCATCTCAGTCCTTACTTAGATTGTTTTTAATATCTTCTAAGTGAGAATTTGTGGGGAAATAAAGAGATGATATTGACCTGATTTTATGTTTAAAATCTTTTTCCTCAGATCTTTGTCCTTGTCTCAAACTTTATGATGATTCATTGTCAAGAGTTGATAGATTTTTAAAAATATGTATGTTCATTAAAATCCTTCAGCTTTTAATCTAGCTTTCTTATTTCCTTTTTGGCCACTAATAAGTATTCTATGATGAATATGAGTGCACCAAATTGACTTTTTCTGCCCTTAGACCCAAAAAACTCTAAAACCATTGTTCGTGCATGGAGTTTAGTGAGCCAATCTGATTTCTAATTAATTTGCTTTAAATTAGAAAGTCAGATTTCTCAAAAAAAAAAACATAATTCATTTTTATATCTCACATTTTAAATTTCATTTGTATTTTCTAACAATATAGAAGTCATGAACCTTTAATTAGAGCCAGTCAGATATTTGAATGTCTGAAATGGGCTCCTATCAGAACTTTTCAAACAGAAACTTTAGGTGAGGGAGGCTGATGCATTTTCCACAGGGCTGTTAGCAAATTATGTTTTTGGAGGAGGGAGAATGAAGTTAAATAAATGGAAATGGGTGGCGGTTTCTAGGTACATGTTATGTCTATAAGTGAGCTAGACTAAGAGAAATGTCTACTGTAAAGCACGGATCTAATATTAATAGATGTTTCATAAATTATTGAATCTACCATAAATATACTGTTGATGCCCCAGGGCTGAAGAACATAGCTTATGTTATTTTTATGACTTAACATGAGTTTGTGTCAATGAAAATAGTTCCATGATATTAGATCAGAAACTAAAATTCTCTGTTTACACACAGGCCAGGTACATAGGGGGAGGGTCCAGTGTTTTCAAGCTTCCACACACAGCGCCGCCCATCTACCTAAACTCTGACTTGAAAGGACCACTAACTGCTGGGGTGAGAGATAATTCATTACTCCATATCCATTCCATCACAGAATGCCCCACAGTCAAAAATGATTACTAGACTTAGATAGGGACTTATTTTTAATGATTTTTAATTATCAAATGGTTTAAACACTGCATTAAACTTGGGAGTTTATGTGTCCTGCTTATGCAAGATTACATGTGAAAAAATGTTATCATTTTAGGCAAGCTATTCAGCAGAAATATCTCTTCTCCAAAATCTGAAAATGTTAAAGCTCCGTAACAATAAACATGAGCATTTGCTATTCTTAGAATAGAAATCTCTAACCAGAAATGTAAACTGAAGTGTTTACATTTAAATTTATGTTTGGTTTTATTTTTTATTAAGATGCTTTGTTTAGTATCTGCAAATTTGATGTCCTTTTAAATAAACATGGACTACAAAATGTGGCATCATATAGAGACATTAGAAATAATGTATGAAACCATTCTTAAAACCTTTTTATGTAACTGGTTTCTAGAGAAAACGGCTTTGTCTAAAGTTTGCTGTGTTTAGTCACTTAAGTCGTGTCCAGTTCTTTTGTGTCCCCATGGACTGCAGCCGGCAAGATTCCTCTGTCTATGGGGTTTCCCAGGCAATAATATTGGAGTGGGTTGCCATTCCCCTCTCCAAGTGATCTTCCTGACCCATAAATCAAACCCATGTCTCCTGCATTGCAGGCAGATTCTTTACCATTAACCCACCAGGGAAGCCCTGTCTAAAATTGCGTGGTTCATATTAGACAGGAGAGGGATTAAAGACAATATTAAGATTCTTAGGATTGAATTTTCTCACCCTTGTACCTCTCTGCCATCAGCTGTTTTTCATTCTCATTTCTTATCATGTTTGTCTCATTTGCATGGATCAAAAAATGTAATATTTCTTTATTATGATAAAGATTTAAGATTCTGTTCTGGAAAGACAAAATTTAAAAATGCAACTACGTAACCATCTTGGGTTAAGTTAATAAGACAATTTGGTTTAATGTTTCCTGCTTTTATATAAAGTTGCAGTCAATATACCTTTAATGAAGATTTCTTTAGGCTTTCAATATGTCAGAGTTCCCCTTAGGTTCACAAGTTACCTGGGAAAATACAATTATGTTTTTATCTAATACATGCTAAAGTTGATGAAAGCATATAAACAGAATTTAAATTACATGTATATAATTATTAATTAGTAAGTTAAGTACAATGCATATAAATATTAACATTAAAAGATATCATTGAAGAAAATTAAGGTAGTCAAAATAGGTAATAAAAACATATTTATTTTTTCCTTCAGCCAACAAATTACTCCAATCCGGTATATGCGAAATTGTATATGGATGGGCAAAACTGTCGAAACTCCTTAGGAAGTGTCGATGAAAGGAAAGAACTGCTTCCAAAGAAAATAGAAATTGGAATCAGAGAAACGGTGGCATAATCAGAGATACCTTTTATATGCTGTACAATTGTATAAAATATAAGGATTACTTTTGTATGTTCCAACAGTATTCTACTTGTTTTGGCATCAGCATTACCTCTTCCTTTATCTTTTTTCTGGTCAATTGTTTTCTGAGTTTTCTGGGTTTTATTTTTTGCTGATGACTCTTGATTGACCATTTGTATGATATTTTTATGAAAAAGAACTGCACTACAGTACAATTTACAACAATGCTGCTGATGACACACCTTTGAATTTGTTAAAATTAAAAAAAGCGTATTCCTTTGTAGTGTGAATATGAGCAATCTATTTTATATGAACTTCTTTGGTTCTACTTAATCAACAAAGTGAATCTCTGCACATTTTCATTATATGGTCTGAAAGCTGTAATACAATATCAGTTAATTTTCTGTTTCAGTTTATGAAAGAGCAATTGAATAGTCAACTCTCTTCTTTGTGCCCTTTAAGACTGATTCAGACTGCTGAAAATATATAGCTCTCACAAGTTGCACATCACCAGCTTTGAAATTAGTCTTAGGTTGCCAAGTGATAGATGAGAAATTTGAGAAAAAAAAAAAAAA
>SJYX01023065.1:0-13628 GCA_006410675.1 Oreotragus oreotragus | reverse complement strand
CTGTGCACTAGGGTTTTCTTTTAGGGTGATAAAAATGGCAGTAGAGTGATAAAAAACTAGGGTCTGGAACTGGTGATTGTGCACGTTGTGAGTGTACAAAATGCCACTGAATTGTGCAACTTAAAGTGTGAGTTTTGTGTTACGTGAATTTTCCATCAAAACCCAGAAGCTGAAAATAAATAGCATGTCGCCCTCAAGTCCCTTTAAACAGCACTGATGCTGTGGAGGTGGCCTCTGGAAAGATGAAGACTGGTGTGGCCTGGTGGAATAACCTGGACTGAGTGTTGAGGGAGCGTGGGAGTCCTGACTCTTTCACCTGCCCCTGTTCCAGCCCCTCCTTGGAGGACCCATGGGGTTGCCAAGAAGTTAAGAGCATGAGGTTTCAGCATGGCTTTTAATCTAAGTGTGAATTCTAGCCACTGCTAACAGTGTGAATCTGGTGTTACAGGACCTCTTTGAGCCTTGGCTTCCTCACTTGTAAAATGGAGGTGACAATCTACCTCATAGGGTTTTTGTTAGCATGAACTACGTGTGTAAAGCATCTAACACAATGCAGAGTGCATGATTACTCCTCAAGAAACAGTAGTGGCTGTTAGAGGTAGTAACAACTTCTATCATCTGTGGTATCTACTTGAGTTCAATACTGACTGCCAAGATAAACAGGTAGCAAGAGGTTTTGTCTTCAGCTAAGTCCTCCAAACAGAGTCCCAAACCCCAACAGCCCACTTGCAGGATGAGGAGAAAAGAGACTCAGCAATAGTAGGGAGGATATTGTCTTTGAAGGGGTTGGATAAATAGCATCCTTCTTCCTTACTTGAACCAATAGAAAAATTAGACAAAACCTAAGGAGATAGGTGACCCAGATACCACCTTTATCCCAATTAGACAGATTTTGGAGATTAAAGAGATTTCTTATTGCTGGACAACAGAGTGTGACTTCTCTTCTGTTACAGACAAAGCTGGATCGTTGCAGAGCTGCCCAAACTAGGGCCTGACCTACTAGAAACAAGCAGGACAGAACAGAGGGCTGTGCTGGTTGTAGTGAAAGGGCCTGCTTCCCAAACCCACTGATCAGGGCAGACCCTCCTCCTTGAGGCCAGGAGTGTTGCCCTGGAAAATGAAAGTGAAAGTCACTCAGTCGTGTCTGACTGTTTGCAGCCCCATGGACTATATAGTCCATGGAATTCTCCAGGCCAGAATATTGGAGCAGGTGACCTTTCCCTTCTCCAGGGGATCTTCCCTACCCAGGGATCAAACCCAGGTCTCCTGCATCACAGGTGGATTCTTTACCAGCTAAGCCATAAGGGAAGCCCAAGAATACTAGACTGGGTAGCCTATCCCTTCTCCAGTGGATCTTCCTGACCTAGGAATAGAACTGGGGTCTCTTGCATTGCAGGCAGATTCTTCACCAATTGAGCTATCAGGGAAGCCAAATGGGAGAAGAATGAGAGGCTCAGAGAGAGCTTAACATTGGATTGGTGTGGGACCCAGGAGTTGCCTCCATGGCCAGGTGGGAACTGCCCTGGGTCTGGATGGCTCTCCGCCTCCAGTAGTAAGTTATAAAATATCCACTCAACAGAATGTGAAGAAGTCATTTAAAAAGGCTGNTTGGGCTCCTCTGGTTCAGACCACGTGCTCTGGGCACGATGCAGGCAGGGGAGTCCCAGCGGGCTGTGCTTGGGACGTGTCCCTGGGGCAGAGCTGACGGGACTGCCGTCAGCTGTGAGCCGCCGCAGACCAGCCCACGCGTGCCCAGGCTGACGGCTGGTGCCCGGTTCCTGCCACGTCCATCTCCGGGGGAGGCGGCAGCCTGTGGCCCCCAACTTGAGGCTGATGAACCCCCAAAGGTATCCAGCTGTAAGGCAACCGATTCGGATGCAGGGACCTCATCTGCCAGCATTCCGCCGTCTCGCTCGGTGACTGACGCTGCGTACAGTGGCTCTGTGAATGTGAATCTATCGGTACAGAGGTGGAGAAGCCTGGCTCTCTACCTTCACATCTTTGGCAGATGGAGAAGTTGGGACAAGGATTCCGACATAAAGGGACCCGTCTGCACCTGTCAGAGGGCACATCCTAGGAAGGCCCGGGATTTCTGTGTGCCCAGGGCAGCATGTTTACGGGGTGCCTGGCAAACCACAGAGCTGAGAAGGGGACACGCATGGGGGGCAGGGAGTGTGTCTTAATCCAAGTATCTATGAGGGTCACAGGTAACATACATGACCTCCTGTGTTAGTCACTCAGTCGTGTCTGAGTCTTCGCAACCCTATGGACTATAGCCCACCAGGCTCCTCTATTCTTGGGGTTCTCCAGGAAAGAATACTGCAGTGGGCAGCCCGTCTTCCTCCAGGCACATGCCCTCCTAGTAGAGGTTTATGATGCATAAGACATCACGGAGCATAGATGCTGTGCAGCGTGTCACAATCTGCATCAAGGGCGCCTCACAGTATTTATTTTTTATTATCAGCAGATGCAGGGAAGGGGTGCACTTAAGTGGGAAAACTATTTATTCATTGCCCCTTCTGAGCTTTCTAAATGAAAAGAATTTGGCTGGTTGGTCTTCTCCCTTTAAAGGCATAACGGGAGCTTCCTTAGTGGCTCAGTGGTAAAGAAGCCACCTGCCGATGCAGGAGACACGGGTTCGACCCTCATGCAGAAATAGCCCACGTGGCTGGGGAGCGACTATGCCTGAGCCCCACAGCTACCGAGCCTGTGCTCTAGAGCCCGGGGGTCTCGACCACGGAAGCCCCTGTGCCTAGGGCCCGTGCTTTGCAATGAGCAGCCCGCTCGCCACACCTGGAGGAAAGCCTAGGCAGCAAAGGAGACCCGGCACAGCCAATACATCAACAAACAGGTGAACGAAAGGGGAGAGGAGGCTGTGCTTTCGGGAGGTGCTCCTTTCTGGAGAGGATGCAGCCAGGTGACGTCAGGTGAGAGACACTGGGGTGAGCACGTCAGGCACCAGCCCCTCCTGCGGCGTGAGCTCCCGGCAATGAGAGAACCGTCTCAGGGGAGGAGGAACGTTAGCCTCGTCCTGGAGAGAGGGGAGCCGGCCCCGTGTGGAGACTGTGATTGCAGGGCCAGGGGTCTGAGGCTTTAAAGAAAAAAAAGTCCCCTGCAGAGCAGGCTCCTCCCCCGACCTCTAGCACCTCATTGCCAGACGACCGTGGAGGACCCTCACCACCCCTGCCTTCTTGCCCCCACCGACAGGAGTTGAGATTCAGGTTTAATGCTTCACACAAGGCTCTGCCCACACAGGAGACAAAATCTTCCATCGTGGGTCCGTCCTCTGAGTCTCACCCCACCCAGTTGGTTCACAGGAAATAACAACAATGAATGAAGCTTGTGCTCAGGGAGTGAGACCCTGTGCTGACTTTTCAAAACACAATCAGACAATTTAACAATTGCCGGGCGGTGATGGGGGTGTACAAACCCCCAGTCCTTCTAGCTAGACATGGTGTGTATTTGGGGGGAAACTGGGTTCTGCTTGTTTGTTTTGAGAGGTTGCAGGGACAGAGATTTTGTTGTTTTGTTTTAAATGATTTACGATGTATTTTATTATTATTATTTTTTCAGGTTCTCACTAGACATCTGTTTTATATAGTGGTGTCTACACGTCCATCACAATCTTCCAGTTCATCCCACTCTTTGCTTCCCCGCTTGGTGGCCCTAAGTTTGTCCTCTACATCTGTGTCTGCGTTTCTGCTTTGCCAAGAAGTTCATCTGGACCATTAAATGATCTTTTTGGAGAATCTGTCCCAACAGCCAACCAAAAAATGCTCCTATAAACCTGTGTGGTCTAATATGGCAGCAACCACTAGAGGTGATTTTAGACATTTCTATTAATAAAGATGAAATAAAATTAAACACTTAGCGCCTCCTCTACCATATCAGGCAGTACAGACACAAAACGTTTCTTTCAGCTCAAGGTGGTTGGAGCTGTGGGAACAGCTAGCGGCTGTTAGCTAGTGGCTGTCACCCTCTCGTGTGGCCAAGGTCTGGGTCCTCCCGAGCTGAGGTCTGGGAAAATCAATGGAGCAGGGCAGCGGCTATCAGCTCCGGCACTGTCAAATCTAGTGATCAAATCACCTTTCCATTTCGCAGAGCCTGTGGAGGTCCCACGTCCTCCCCACGCTGAAGACCCCCTGTCAATGCCATGTTGGGCGTTGGCAGAGAGGACCCACATGCGGAAGGAGAAAACGCCTGGATGCGATCAGGACTTGGGCTCTCATCTCAGCTCGAAGACTAACTTTGTGCCTTTCACTTGCTGTTTTCCTCTCTGAACCTCAGTGTCGTCATCTGTCAGACGGAGACGACCAAACCGGTGTGGCTGGTTAGGCGAGGACCAAGACAGAACCTCATCCCTTACACAGACGTTGGGACTTGCACGGCGACCACATCGGAGCACGCCTTCAGGAAGGACGGCTCTAAGGCCGTCGTGGGCAGTGAGGCTTCGACCTGGCATTCTCTCTCCGGCTCTTCTCTTTTGGGAAGTGCCTGTGGGAGAAGGTGCTCGCCCCTGCTGGCTGGGGGGTGCCTCCAGCCGCAGTGGTCGGCGGGGTTTTCCTTTTGCAATCAACAAGAGGGATGTGCCTGCCGTCGCCCGTGTGCAACAGAGAGGCTCACAGGTCCAGGCGGGGCCCCGGGGCGCGAACACGGGGGTCACGCGAGGGGCGTGGCCGTCTGGCCCACATCCCCGCAGTGCTCCTTTGCCAGCCACCAAGGAGCTCCAAGAGGGAGACACGGGACACGCCCTTAGGTAGCAGCGTCAGAAGGTCCCAGACGCGCCCACAGACGACAACTGAAACATCCAGCGGAGGCCACTGTCTGCGAGTTGCCCGCTGTCTTGGTTGTTTCAAGAGGCGAAGGGCTCTAGTACCGAAGACTGAGAGAAGAGGCTGGAGCTGCAGCCAGGAAATCTGCCAGACTCAGCCGTCACCAACCAGCGCCCCCAGTGAATGGGAGATGTGCGTGTTCTTCATTTCAGTGAAGACCACCGGAGACCGGTCAAGGAACCAGGAACTCATCAGGATTAGGAGGCCCCTGAGACCAGAGTACAGGCGTGCAAGCCCTGCACACACCCCCGTCCTTAACAGCAGCCCCACCCATGAGCCACTCTATGAATTCACCCGTTCCCCCAGGATGGGGCCACGGGCGGGAGCCTGCCGTGTCCCCCCATTTGCCTCTCAAAGCAATAAATCTATCCTTTTCTACTTAAAAAAAAAAAAAAATGTCTGGACCAACTAGTCGCTTCCCTGTGACAGTGAAGGACTTCTCTTTGTTTTGATCTGTCTTCATCTGCCCTACACTCTTGGATTCCTACTCTTTGAACCAAAAGAAACAAGCAATTCTGCACCACCACCCCCCGCCCCCACCCCTGGGGCCCATGGAAGAGGTGATGCTGATATTCCTCAGGTAGAGTATTGCTACCCTGCAGCCATAGCTTGCTCCCCACTCAGCTCGCTCCAGAGCATGACCGTGAACTGTACGGAGGTTCACTGTGTTGCTGGCGGGGGTGGGGGCGGGGGGAGCGGCTAACCTAGGGGCAGCTCTCTTCTGTTTTCTGGACACAACTTTCAAGTAGAGAGCGTATCCACCGTAGGGTCATGGCTGTCGAGCTTCAGCATCACCAGCATCACTCGAAGGGCTTGTTAACACCTGAATGTCCTGGCCCCACTCGCAGAAACTCTGATGATTCGGCCGGGGTGGGGGTGGTTTGGATCTGCAGCCCTGACTGGTTCCTAGGTGCTGCTGCTGCTCTTGGTCCAAAGGGCTTAACTCTGATAAACACGACTTCCAAGGCTTCTCAAACTGGAGCACAGAGGGACTCAGGCTAGAGGAGGTGTATTTCCCCAAATGTATGTTTTCTTGTGTCTGATACCAACTCACATGACAGGCAAACCATAACAGTTAACACTTGGCTAATAGTTAATCCATAGCTTTTCTGTATTATAGGCACAATTCTAAGTGCTTAACGGTATTGAAAGTGGAAGCCGCACAGTCGCGTCCAAGTCTTTGTGATCCCATGGACTAGCTGCCAGGCTCCTCTGTCTGTGGGGATTCTCCAGGCAAGAGTACTGGAGTGGGTTGCCATTCCCTTCTCCAGGGGATCCCGATCCCGGGATTGAACCCAGGTCTCCTGCACTGCAGGCAGATTCTTTACCAACTGACCTACTAGGGAAGCCCTGTTAAATGAGTTAACTGTATTAACTCACTTAATTCTCATGAAAATTATATAAGAGGGTAGGATATAATCTTGTCTCTTTGGCAAATGTAGCCCAGAGAAGTCACTTTCCTAAGGTCCCACAGCTAAGGGGAGATGGAGAACAGGGGTCTGAACACAGGAATCCCAACCGCATCTCCCTCCCACCATCTCCCTTAAATGGCAACGTTCCTTTAAGAGGGGGCTTGGGATGATCCCTGCATGCAAAGCGCCCAGCCTCAAGACTGTCAGACAGTAGCCTCCGTCAAGTTTATTTTTATACCTTGTAACTGCAACAGAGCACAGCTTCTCATTTGCTGATACCCTGACATTTTGGGAGCATCCTTGATGCAGTAATTAGTTCACAAGTGATGGAGAATGATTTGACGAATAGAAAAATGGAATCTTGGGTGAAGGAAGAGAAGTAATAAACAGGAAAGAGAAAATAATAAAGCAAGAGGAAGAAGGGTACAAATAACCAGATGGGAAAGTTGAGGGAGCGCAAACATGGGAGATCGGGATTCTATAGGAAAAACCGCCTTGCGAATTAAACATGCATGATAGAAAAGCTAAAGGGTGCAGCCGTCACACTGAGCGGAGAGAAATTTAGAAGCTCAGAGCAAATCCAGTCAGGACAGAACACAGGAAAGAAGGAGGAGGGGAGGTTAGGAGGGTGGGGAGGGGACAAGGAGGCCATAAATTGGGCTTTGAGCTCCTGTTATAATTGGGCATTTAAGCTATGTCAACATTCTTCCTCATCCTTGGTGTATTTTGCAATCTTTTTAAACACAGGAAACGCCATTTGATTTTGTCCCCACGCTGGGCCACTCAATTCCTGGTAGCTTGCTTATTTTTTCTTGTGCAAAAGAAGTTTCACGAAAGGTTGGCATATGGAATAAATCTTTTAGAGGAAAGAGAAGGGAAAATAATTCAGTGGGAAGGAAGGATTCATTATGACAGGGTCCAGGTCAGGGAAATGACCACATAGCTGCATTCCTGAGAGCACAGGCCTGCGAGAGACTAAGCCTGCATGGAGGCTGTTTGCTCTGCCCGGGATTGAGCTGGGGTCGCTCCAGAGGCCAGTCTCAGAGCCTGAGACTCTGAATGTTCTGTTTTAGATTAGAGCTGGGTTCACCCAAGGGGTACAGCTTGGGGAAGGGTACGGACGAGGTCAGCTCTCGTCTGAGGCCTGCATCCTGCACGGGAACATCCCCACCCTAGGGGCGGTCTAGAAGGTGGTTGTTCCGTTCCACGGGCAAAGACGGGGGTCGGGAGGGGAGGGGAGGAGCGGTGCCTTCTGATTCACCTTTTGCCCATCAGTTGTCAGATTCTTCTCTCTACGTTTATCTTTTGGTGTAACAGGAAACTCTTGAATTTTAAAATGGAATGCTTGCAAAATTTATCTTTCCTCCAAAATTAGTTCCTATCCAGTTCAAGGTTAATATTCCAGCCCTGCAACTTACAAAGTCACTTTTCCTGTGGAGTCTTTCAGCATCTGCCCTCCGGGAATCCACCTCCCTTCTCCCCAGCTCCCTCCATCTTGGAGGAGGGTTGTCTGTGAGGCCATAGCACTATACTTCCTTGAATCCAAGACAAAAGTGTGAGAACCAGGCATTGTTATTTTATGTGCCACTAAAGGAAAAGAGTGCCATGCATGCTGCACCGCTGGTTGTGGGATGTCCCTCTAATCCAGAGATGCTACCAAGCTAAATAAACCCTCTGGCCATGGGAGTGGCATTGCATCTGTAGATGGCAAGCTCTTGTCTAGCAGCCACTGTGCCTGTTTCCTGTTCTCTTAGGCCACCCTAAGGCAGAGCACAGCTCTGTGTATTTCCCAGGCTAGCTTGCTAACAATTGCGACTGAATTGAGAGGAAGAGAGAGAGACGGAGAAGAGAGTTTGACCATGTGTCTGCACAGCTACCATCTTTATGCTGCTGCTGCTGCTAAGTTGCTTCAGTTGTGTCCAACTCTGTGTGACCCCATAGACGGCATCTCACTAGGCTCCTCCGTCCCTGGGATTCTCCAGGCAACAATACTGGAGTGGGCTGCCAATTCCTTCTCCAATGCATGAAAGTGAAAAGTGAAAGTGAAGTCGCTCAGTCGTGTCTGACTCTTCGCGACCCCATGGACGGCGGAGCCATCCATGGGATTTTCTGGGCAAGAGTACTGGAGTGGGTTGCCATTGCCTTCTCCGACCATCTTTATGCTTTACTATAAAACTGCATACCCTTTCCATCCTTAAGTCTTCCCAAGAAATTCAAGAACGAGGCAGGTGCTGCATTTTCCCTCTCTTACCACTGACCTGCCTGAAGCGCAGGGATGTGATCTTTCAGAGCCCCGGCCACATCATCAGGAAGGGGGGAAACTAGGACCTTGATCTAGGCCTGAGTTGAGCCTTTGCGATGCTTTCCATGTTCAGGAAACAGTAGAGAGTACAGCCACCCCTCATGTCCCGTCCCGGCTCCCGAGGAAAACCCTGTCTTCGCTCAGAGAAGGAGGGCTGCTCTGTGGCTCCACAGGCTCTGGGGCGAGGAGTCTATTTTTTCTCCGTGGCAGCTCCCTGTCAGTGCCTGGTGCTGGCAGCTGCTGGGGGGGTTTGCACACACGGAGACCGTCCAAACAGACCGTTAAATGGGAGTGAAGTAACACGGGAGCGACAGGTCAGTAAATCCCCGACAACTTGTGCTGCCTGCGAGGGCCAGGCTATGCTGAGTGTTGTGTTTACACAAAATCAATTTTACAAGCCGTCTTAAATAATTAGGGAAGACGCCGTCATACAGTGGACACTCTACGTTCACGTAATAACCGCGGCATTCGTCTCATTGATCGCTTTTGTCTGATAGCACACGTGGACTGCTTTCTCCCGAGCAGCTATCTCCTCTGATAGCTTCTTTATGAGATGCTGAAAAGCTGCCTTGTGAGGAACCGAGACGCACATTCGTATGAGCATGTTACAGAGTAGAGGCCTTGCAGTTATCTGCTAGCAGTTACCCATTCTTGGGCTTCCCTGGTGGCTCAGACGGTTAGGCGTCTGCCTGCGGTGCGGGGGACCCAGGTTCGATCCCTGGGTTGGGACGATCCCCTGGAGAAGGAAATGGCAACCCACTCCAGTATTCTGGCCTGGAGAATTCCATGGACAGAGGAGCCTGTTAGGCTACAGTCCATGTGATTGCAAAGAGTCGGACATGACTGAGCAATTTCTTTCTTTCCTTTAATTCTCTGATCTCAAGAACTTAAAATATTTGGGAGGTGGATACATAAATCAGAGGGGGTATCATAAACACTAATCATAGAAGTTGGAAGGAAAATAAAAACTGTCTACATCAGGTTCATGACAACAGCAGAGAAAGAACATTTGGATTAATGTGTATTTGCTATTAATCTTCTAGCTTTCTGGAACATAAGCATGTTTCCTTCATACAAAATGGATCTTTAGTGAAAGTTGCTCAGTCTGACTCTTTGTCACCCCATGGACTGTTCAGCGCACGGAATTCTCCAGGCAAGAATACTGGAGTGGGTAGCCTATCCCTTCTCCAGTGGATCGTCCCAATCCAGGAATTGAAGTGGGGTCTCCTGTATTGCAGGCAGATTCTTTACCAACTGAGCTATCGGGGAATCCCAAACGAAAATGAAAAGCCCAAATAAAATGGATCTTTGGTTGACGTCAAATACCCATTGACCATGCCTCGCAGGGGTTCAGCGGGGACAGGTTTCTTCAGGGATTCAAGTCCAGAGACACTGCATGGCTTCCCACAGGTCGCAGGCAGCTGCTCTGGCTGGTGATGGAGAGGCCACAAATCCGCACCTGCCCTGGGACGCCGCGGGCCCCATCTGTTCCCGAGGGTGCCTCCATAAACGCTGTCCCTGCAAGCCGTCCGCACAGGGCCCTGTGCGTGCGAGCCGGCATCTTATGCTCACGCAACACGGTGGTTTTGCAGCTTCCAGTAAGGTCCATTTTCATTGTCACTGTTAAGATCACATTCTTTGCAGCTGGCTCTCTTCTGCAAAGATGAAAAGCATAACTTTGATGGCTGACATGAAGGCTGACACGTTCTTGCTTCTCACCTGAACTGCCACATTTCGCTCCCTATGTCTAGTGTGTGCTTAACAGCAGCAAACCTGTGACCACAGAGATGCAGACGGACCTGGAGAGAGTGTCACGAAGAGTGAAGTCACAAAGAGAAAAAGAAATACTGTATTTTAATGCATAGATGTGGGGTCTAGAGAAGTGGTACAGATGAACCTATTTGCAAAGCGGAAGTAGAGACAAAGAACACATGGACGGATGCTAAGGGGAAGCGGGAGGGCAGGTGTTGGGAGACTGGGACTGACCTATGTGCCCTGTTGCTTGGTGGTGTTTGGCTGCTAAGTCGTGTCCAACTCTTTGTGACCCCGTGGACTGACTGTAGCCCGCCAGGCTCCTCCATGGGGTTTTCCAGGCAGGAACACTGGAATGGGTTGCCATTCCTCCTCCAGGGGATCTTCTCAATCGAAGGGATCGAACGCATGGTCTCGCGCGTCTCCTGCATTAGCAGGTGAATTATTTACCACTGAGCCAGTGTGTATGAAAGAGACAACTAGCGAGAACCTCTGAACCTGGGTCTCCTGCACTGCGGGTGGGCTCTTTGCCACCCGAGCCCCCAGGGAAGCCCTTTGGTGAGACACTGCTGCACAGTACAAGGAGCTCTGCCGCATGCTCTGTGCTGAACGAAGAAGCAGGAAGCTCAGAAAGGAGGGGGTGTAGGTATATGTGCGGCGGTTTCACTCTGCTGTGCAGCAGAGATCAACACAACAGTGTAAAGCATCTATATTCCAATAAAAGGTAATTTAAAAAAACCCCACGCCCAGGAAGAGGTGGCGGGAGAAAGACAACATCCTCAGATTAAGGCGTGGGCTCTGGCCGCCGTTCGGCCAGGAAGACCGTGAGCCTGAACCCCTGGGTGGCTCCTCCCCACGTGTAACCGGGCATGCTGAGAAAGTGAAAAGGTCCCTGCTGGTCCTACCATGTGGGTCCTAAATTTAGCCACACTCTTCTCACAGGTGATTCTAACCGTGCTTGAATTTTCTTTTCTAGGGAATGTGACCCAATTTGGAAATTCTGTCTCCTCCCTTTCCCTTTACAATCCCAACTAAAACCTTTACAGAAACCAGCCCAGCGAGTTTCAGTTATCATCAATTACCTATTTTAATGAAACTGCATACTATATAAAAGATGACTTCATTAACTCTGGCTGGTAATTTTTATCTGCTTAAGAAACCTTATTTCCTATTACCATACTGTAAGTAAAAAATAGAAAAGCAATTTCTATTAAGAGATATCTGTCCTACACAAGGCCATCGCATGCCTGGCAGGTAAGAATGCTTCTGTTCTGTTGGGACTGTTGATCTGACCCCCACACAAGCCCATCTGCACATTTCTCCCCCCTCTGCCTTGCAGAGGATAAAGCAGTGCCCTGCTCTGAACACTACTGCATCCAGCCCCCTTTTCAGTATGGCTGGTATTCAGTCCAACGAGGAAAGCAAAGAAAGGACCATGAAAGTCCAGGAATAGCTGTGCTTTCAGTGCCGATAAGCTCAATTGCACGGGGCATGTCTGAGCGGACTCTTTCCTTCACACAATGTACGATTTGTCCAAACATCTGTAGGTCACATGATTTCTCTTCAAGCCAGGGAGTGCAAAAGCCAAAGCCAGATGGGTTATTCATCACTTAGTATTTCTCAGGCAACACTGAAAAAAAAAAAGAGCTAACATAATGGACTGAAAGAAGACCACACAGAAGAAACCCGAGGTGTTTTGCGTGATTGTGAAATGAGCCCACCGGCTCCTACAGGCTATGCTGGGTGAGCTCTGGGGGCCACAAGCAGTTGCAAACAGGACCCATGCCTAAGGAAGTACACCCGGGTAGCTCTCATTTCCTCTGGAAGGAAATGGAAGTTCAGACGCGCACGTCTTCAGTATTTGTGTTGGAGTCGCTTCCACCAGGGGTGTGGGAGCCCACGTGGATACAATGAGTCCAGCAGTCCTCGGGACAGACTGACATCATCACGCGCAGGCAGACCTGGGTCGGGGGTGGGGGAAATCTGTCTGTTAATGTCGAGTGAAAAGAAAGGTGGTGTTTTTGTGGCTGTCTGCAGCTGTTGAGGTGATGGGGATAGCACAGGCAGGTGCAGTTTCACGCATCTGTCAGCAAAACCCTGTCCAGAGGAGAACCCACTGCTTAGGAACAGCAGGTGCCTTTTTGAGCCTCCCGGGAGGACGTCTGTGTCAGGGCAAGAGGATCACAAGGTGACACAGAGACATGGTTATAGATTCTGCATCTAAAAAAATGATACAAATGAATGCATTTACAAAATAGAAACAGGCTCATAGGTTTAGAAAAGAAATTTATGGTTACCGAAGTGGAAAGTTGGAGGGGGATAGGATAAATTAGGAGTTTGGGATTAACATATACACATGACTATGTATAAAGTAAAATATATTTTTAAATGGGGCTTCCCTGATGGCTCAGATGGTGGAGTATCCGCCTGCAATGCAGGAGACCCAGGTTCAATCCCTGGGTCAGGCAGATGCCTTGGAGAAGAGAATGGATACCCAGTCCAGTATTCATGCCTGGAGAATTCCATAGACAGAGGAGCCTGGCGGGCTNGTGGCTCAGATGGTGGAGTATCCGCCTGCAATGCAGGAGACCCAGGTTCAATCCCTGGGTCAGGCAGATGCCTTGGAGAAGAGAATGGATACCCAGTCCAGTATTCATGCCTGGAGAATTCCATAGACAGAGGAGCCTGGCGGGCTACACAGTCCGTGGAGTTGCAGAGAGTCAGACACAACTGAGCGACTAACACTTTCACTCATAAAATAAATAATCAATAAGGACCTACGGTTTAGCACAGGGGATCTACTCAATATTCTGCAATAACCTAAATGGGAAAAGACTCTGAAGAAGAGTAGATACATGCATGTGCATAACGGAATCCCTTGGCGGTAAACTTGAAACTTACACAACATTGTAAATCACCGAGACTTCAACCAAAGAAAAGAAAGACTGGCTGTGTCTGGGGCCATAATGCTTGGTGATGACTCGCAGAGGCAAGATTTCTTGTTCTTCAGTATCTTTCTCCACTAATAAAAGATAACATTTTGAGACAAACTGGAGTTGTGTCTTGTTGGACTATACGCAGCCCACAAGCTTTCATGGAGCCCCTACCGTGATTCTGGGTGGTCGACAGGGAGAAATCAACAGGTAAGACCTCCAAAGTGAGGTGAGAAAAATGCAATCTGATGTGGTTGATTTTACACAAGTATATCATAATAGCTTGTCTTGGTAGTTTTCTTAAACAGAACAATACGTTAGACCTGCTGTAAAATAAAGGTGAGGTTTTCAGGGCTTTGCATGGATTAACTCCCTTGCTCCCCATTCATCCCGGAGA
>SJYX01023060.1:43519-63292 GCA_006410675.1 Oreotragus oreotragus | reverse complement strand
ATATTTCTCCATCTATTAGTGTCCTCTTTGATTTCTTTCATCAGTGTTTTATAGTTTTCTATATATAGGTCTTTAGTTTCTTTAGGTAGATATATTCCTAAGTATTTTATTCTTTTCGTTGCAATGGTGAATGGAATTGTTTCCTTAATTTCGTTTTCTACTTTCTCATTATTAGTGTATAGGAATGCAAGGGATTTCTGTGTGTTGATTTTATATCCTGCAACTTTACTATATTCATTGATTAGCTCTAGTAATTTTCTGGTGGAGTCTTTAGGGTTTTCTATGTAGAGGATCATGTCATCTGCAAACAGTGAGAGTTTTACTTCTTCTTTTCCAATTTGGACTCCTTTTATTTCTTTTTCTGCTTTGATTGCTGTGGCCAAAACTTCCAGAACTATGTTGAATAGTAGCAGTGAAAGTGGGCACCCTTGTCTTGTTCCTGACTTTAGGGGAAATGCTTTCAATTTTTCACCATTGAGGATAATGTTTGCTGTGGGTTTGTCATATATAGCTTTTATTATGTTGAGGCACGTTCCTTCTATTCCTGCTTTCTGGAGAGTTTTTATCATAAATGGATTTTGAATTTTGTCAAAGGCTTTCTCTGCATCTATTGAGATAATCATATGTCTTTTATTGTCAATGTGGTGTATTGATTGATTTGCAGATATTGAAGGATCCTTGCATCCCTGGGATAAAGTCCACTTGGTCATGGTGTGTGATCTTTTTAATGTGCTGTTGGATTCTGATTGGAGATGGAAATGGCAATCCACTCCAGTATTCTTGCCTGGAGAATCCCATGGATGGAGGAGCTTGGTGGGCTACTGTCCACGGGTTGCAAAGATTCAGACACGACTGAGCGACTTCACTGATTGTTAGAATTTTGTTAAAGATTTTTGCATCTATGTTCATCAGTGATATTGGCCTGTAGATTTCTTTTTTTTGTGTGTGGCATCTTTGTCAGGTTTTGGTATTAGGGTGACGGTGGCCTCATGGAATGAGTTTGGAAGTTTACCTTCCTCTGCGATTTTCTGAAAGAGTTTGAGTAGGATAGGTATTAGCTCTTCTCTAAATTTTTGGTAGAAGTCAGCTGTGAAGCTGTCTGGACTTGGGCTTTTGTTTGCTGGAAGATTTATGATTACAGTTTCAATTTCCATGTTTGTGATGTGTCTGTTAAGATTTTCTATTTCTCCCTGGTTCAGTTTTAGAAAGTTGTACTTTTCTAAGAATTTGTCCATTTCTTCCACGTTGTCTATTTTATTGGCATATAATTGCTGATAGTAGTCTCTTATGATCCTTTGTATTTCTGTGTTGTCTGTTGTGATCTCTCCATTTTCATTTCTAATTTTATTGATTTGATTTTTCTCCCTTTGTTTCTTGATGAGTCTGGCTAATGGTTTGTCAATTTTATTTATCTTTTCAAAAAACCAGCTTTTGGCTTTGTTGATTTTTGCTATGGTCTCTTTTGTTTCTTTTGCATTTATTTCTGCCCTAATTTTTAAGATTTCTTTCCTTCTNTCTTTGTATTTCTGTGTTGTCTGTTGTGATCTCTCCATTTTCATTTCTAATTTTATTGATTTGATTTTTCTCCCTTTGTTTCTTGATGAGTCTGGCTAATGGTTTGTCAATTTTATTTATCTTTTCAAAGAACCAGCTTTTGGCTTTGTTGATTTTTGCTATGGTCTCTTTTGTTTCTTTTGCATTTATTTCTGCCCTAATTTTTAAGATTTCTTTCCTTCTACTAACCCTGGGGTTCTTCATTTCTTCCTTTTCTAGTTGCTTTAGGTGTAGAGTTAGGTTATTTATTTGACTTGTTTCTTGTTTCTTGAGGTATGCCTGTATTGCTATGAACTTTCCCCTTAGCACTGCTTTTACAGTGTCCCACAGGTTTTAAGTTGTTTTGTTTTCATTTTCATTCATTTCTATGCATATTTTGATTTCTTTTTTATTTCTTCTGTGATTTGTTGGTTATTCAACAGCATGTTGTTCAGCCTCCATATGTTGGAATTTTTAATAGTTTCTCTCCTGTAATTGAGATCTAATCTTATTGCATTATGGTCAGAAAAGATGCTTGGAATGATTTCAATTTTTTTTTGAATTTAACAAGACTAGATTTATGGCCCAGGATGTGATCTATCCTAGAGACCGTTCCGTGCACACTTGAGAAAAAGGTGAAATTCATTGTTTTGGGGTGAAATGTCCTATATATTTTTTATCATTCAAATAGAAGGGATTTGATATATTTTTTGAATGTTGATCAGTTAATATTTTGAAAGACATGGTAAGGCATGGAGTTGAGTTTGTGAGACAGAAAGATTCCGAAAAGTAAAACAAATGAAAACAAAGAAAGGGAAGGGGTAGAGTGTATATGTGTTTGTTTGTGTGTGAGTGTATGTGTCTGTGTGGTGTTTACTGTTCAATATCTAAGACTCACAAAATTTCTCTAAGGTAATTTGGTTCATTCTTAAAATGAACAATTTGTATTTGTAATGGAAACCTCTCAAAGGAAGCATTAAAAACCATACCTTTATCCATAGTTGTCTTATTGCTTGGAATGCATATTTGGTTCTCCATGTTTTCCTTTTTTATGGAGCTTTTTTCCAAATATATGAATCATTACTGATTCTCCCCTACTCCATTTCTGCTTAAATCCTCAAAGCTGGTTTATTGTTCTTCTCTAAAATTTGTAACTCCTCATTATTATATTCCATCCACTCATTATATTTTCATTTGATTAGATCCAATAAATTGACCTTCTGGGGCCAGAGGATTGCTGTGGGTTAGGATTAATGATATGTCATGAGTCACTCAACATTTGTTGTTTCTGAAACTAGTATCTGACATCATCTCTTCCTGGCTGTGAACATATTTTGGAGTACATTCCAAGCCCATGATTGAACTTTGGAGTTGAAACTGTATCTCAGATTAAGTCAAAATACCACCCGGAGACATAGCTCTGCAACTTCTCACTTGACTGCATTAATTTTGGGCAGCTGGTTCCATTCACTTGAGCTTTCTTTCAGATTATCCAAGGCATCCATAGATGGAAGAGACCAAAAATTGAAAATAAAAATTCCTCCATTAACACAGTCTTCTGAGAAATTTCTCATCTTGTGGACTTTGATGATTGATTGCCTATATTTATATTTACTATTATTTATTGTCTTCTCTTCAACCTCAGGGAAAGAAGGTTATAGAATGTGATGCATTTGTTAATTCAGTGGCTTTCTTCAATAAACACTGTCTCCTTCAAAAAATGGTGATGGGACCATTTCTCCTTGCTTTAAATTCTGTGAAACCAACAGCTACACTTGAGGAAAATATTCAAAATACAGAGGATGTGTTGTTCATCCTGACCATCTCTAGGACTATTGGTTCAATGTGATCTCTCTCTTCCATGTTATCTATCTGCCAACTTATACTTAAACTGAAGTATAGTTGATTTATCATGCTGTGTTAATGGTACAGCAAAGTGATTCAGTTATACACGCACACACACACACACAAAGTGTATGTATATACTTTATTACATTCTTTCCCATTATGGTTTATCACCATGAAGCTCTTTTGAAATAGATCCAATTGCCATGGGATGGCTTAGGCAAATGGGAAAACAACTTTAAGCATATTTCTTATTAATTATAGGAGCCTCACCACTAGGGTCTATGCATATTCTCAAACATTCTCCATGGGAGGCAAATACTGGTGGCTTAGGATACAAAAATGACACAGGACATATTCCTTACCATTACCATTTAGGCAGGGAGGTAAGTATTGTATAAAGAAAGGAGAACATTCTTATGTGTCAGAGAATTTAAACTCTCACCCCACTATCACACTTCTGGTTGTCATTTCTTTCTCTCTTTCCTTGGCAACAGAATAATCTGTTTAGGTTCTGATAAGCTTTAAGGTCTCCTTCCCAGGTGTGGGGTAAATCTTAATCCTTCTCAGCCAATCATAGTCGTTCTGTGGCCCCTGCTAATGCTATTTGTATGTCATTGCTATATGGTTTAACTCTGCTCTACATCCAGTAGGGAATAAAGGAAAGTCTACTGGGTGAGGCGTGGGGAACCTCACTCACACAAAGGGCCACAAGACAGAGATGTCCCTGGGCCACACATGGAGCTTATTTCTTAGGAGGCGATACCCCGGGTGCACAGCCGTCTTGAAACTGTTAAGAGGAGCAAAAAGATGGAAAGCATCTGGGTCTTTTACAACACCAACAATTCCTGATTTAATCAACCCTCAATCACTCTGCTTCTGGATTTCTTGTTGTATGAGGTAATAAATTCCTTAATGTTTAAACCACTGAGTAATAGTTTCCTTTTATGTAAGCAGGTGGCACCAGTGGTAAAGAATCCATCCACCAGTGTAGGAGACATAAGAAACATGGGTTCCATCCCTGGATTAGGAAGATCCCCTGAGGAGGGCATGGCAACCCACTCCAGTAATGTTGGTTGGAGAATCCCATGGGAGGGACAGGTGACCCTTGGTCCATCAGGTCATGAAGAGTCAGATGTGACTGAAGTGACTTGGCACACATGTACACACTTATCGCCCAAAACATACTGGCTGTTTCAACTTCCTTTCATTTTCTAAATGAAGAAGTTAAAGTTTAGAACAGCTCATTTACTTAAACACAAAATTAAACTTGGTCTGTTTATTTGCTAAGCTCAACTCTTTACATTCCATCATCAAACTTTCATTGGTCTGTGTGCTAACTAAAAATTGGCACTTGCCATCTGCCTCTATAAGAATTAGGTCAATAGTCACTGTAGACCTTCAATACACACTGAAAGGAGTTCAGGGTGGAGACGACTCTATGCTCTGGGAAAAAATCTGGCAGAACTGGTCTTCAGATGGTTAGATATCTTCAGGAGAAGATCTTATGAGCCCAACTGTTGCATCTTCTCATTCCTAGAAAAGCATTAAAATGTCTAACAGTGACATGAGCTCCTTGTGACTAGCAGCAAGCCTCTGTCAAAGCCTCCATAAGCTTCTGACCACACATACATCTTCAATAAAGTCATAAATAATACTATCTTCCCTCTCTCTTTGGAGCAATTTCTCAGAGCTATCTGAAATGTTGTTTCCCAGGCTATCATCCTGATTTTGCCCCCAATAAAACTTAATTCACAACTTCCATCTTGTGCATTTTTTCAATTGACATATGTGCTCTTTAAAGAAAAAATAAATTATGAAAGGTTGCATATGCCAAGGACTAAATTAGTAGAAGAGATGAAGATAGGGAGTGACAGTAAGCCAGGGTTGGTAGTGACTGACAACCAACCAAGGTTGGAATGACTGATTCTGACAAGAGTGAAACTACTTTAAAGGGTATAGGTATATTTTTAGAGCTTTTCTGCAGTTAAGAACATACATCTCAGGAGTAGAATAATCAGTTTAATTCATTAGACTGACAGCTAAAACCTCCAATGTAATGCTTTATTTCCTGAGCGGAATAAAAAAATGTTAATTATTCAGAGATAACATCACTTTGCTTTTCCTGAGTATATGGAACCATTTTCTCCCACAAGCTGGAATCAAGATTAATGGGAGAAATATCGATAACCTCAGATATGCAGAGGATACCACTCTAATGGTAGAAAGTGAAGAGGAACTAAAAAGCCTCTTGATGAGGGTAAAAGAGGACAGTGAAAAAGCTGGCTTGAAATTCAACATTCCAAAAATTAAGATCATGGCATCTGGCCCCATCACTTTATGGCAAATAGATGGGGGTAAAGTGGAAACAGTGACAGATTTTATTTTCTTGGGCTTCAAAATCACTGTGGACAGTGACTGCAGCCATGAAATGAAAAGATGTTTGCTCCATGGAAGTAAAGTTATGATAAATATAGACAGTGTATTAAAAAGCAGAGACATCATGTTGCCAACAAAGGTCCATATAGTCAAAGCTATGGTTCTTCCAGTAGTCCTGTACGGATATGAGAGCTGGAAGATAAAGAAAGTTGAGCACCAAAAAATTGATGCTATTGAGTTGCAGCGCTGGTGAAGACTCAAGGGTCCCTTGGACAGCAAGGAGATCCAACCAGTCAATCCTAAAGGAAATAAACCCTGAATATTAATTGAAAGTACTGATGCTGAAGCTGAAGCTCCAGTACTTTGGACAACTGAGAAAAGAGCTGACTCACTGAAAAGGATTCTGATGCTGGGAAAGATTGAGAGCAGGAGGAGAAGGGGGGGCGACAGGATGAGGTGGTTGGATGGCATCACCGATTCAATGGAGATGAGTTTGAGCAAACTAAGGGTGATAGTGAAGGACAAAGAAGTCTCGGGTGCTGCAGTCCATGGGATCTCAAAAAGTCAGATATTACGTAGCAACTGAACAACAACATCTCCCAAACTGTTTGGAGTATGGAAAGATTTATTTAAAGCTGAAAAATTTTAGGTTGAAATGAATGGACACTGTTCAGTGCTGCTGCTGCTAAGTTGCTTAAGTCATGTCCTGCTCTGAGCAACCCAATAGATGGCAGCCCACCAGGCTCCCCCGTCCCCTGGATTCTCCAGGCAAGAACAGTGAAGTGGGTTGCCATTTCCTTCTCCAGTGCATGAAAGTTAAAAGTGAAAGTGAAATCACTCCGTGTCCATCTCTTAGTGACCCCATGAACCGCGGCCTACCAGGCTCTTCCGTCCATGGGATTTTCCAGGCTAGAGTACTGGAGTGGGTTGCCATTGCCTTCTCCAGTTCAGTCCTGAAACAATCTTGTTTTGAGTCATAAGGGTAGATGCCTCAAGGAAAAATAATAATTTAAAACATAGTCACTACTTGATGTACTGCCAAGTCTATCCAAAACCCTAGAAAATGACCATTAAAAAATTAAAAATTAAAATTAAAAATTTTAATTAAAATTAAAAATCTACTTATTTTGTGTGTGTATTTCTCTCAGTGATCCAATTTTATTTTTCCTTCCTTCTTGGTTTTTATACTGTATATTTAATTTTTACACTTCCTTTGAATGCTCAAAAGAAAACATTTGAAATACTGAAATTCTCCTTTTAATTTAGACTGGCATTTCTCAGGAAATACTCCAAGGAGATAAGTTCTTAAAATGTTCCAAGGAAATAAGTAGTGTGGTCATGACTGGGTGGGGGAGGATTGATCTTAACCTTAGTGAGAGTGTCTCTGTAAGTCTTTTTTCCTATATTTGAAACATACTGCAGTAGATGTCAACCTTTCTTTGTGCCTAGCATTTTAAAGGCTCATGTGAATAGAAAAACTTCTCTTTTTCCACCAAATAAACCTTGTATGAAATAATGTTTCTATAGAAAATATTTCTACTTGCTCTGGATCTGCTTATAAAGTATAAAATCTAACTCATTTTCTAGATACTGATTTTAACATTTAGCTGGATTCTATGATGTTATTAAAATTTTATAATATTCATGATTGGCTTTTGGAAGTTTGAATTTCTATATTACAGATGTTCATATTTACCCAAAGATCTCTGAAAGATGAGTTCTACATGAAGTTTATCTATATTTAGAACAAGGACACTAATAATATCATATGAATATCATACAAAGTAAAACAAAATTTTACCTCAAAAGAGGATTTCAGTCAAAATCTCAAGATCCTATATTAGAATTTATATGGTGTTTTTAAAATTAATAATATGGAATTCTCCTTAATTCTGCAGAAGGAAAATAAAAAAGTTTGACTGGTAGTGGGACAAAATAATTTTTTAAGCATGGAAATTTACATAATGTAAACGAGTTTGACAATATATGGCTCTGAAAAGTGAAGAAGTTTTAAAACAACCTTAAAGATCAGAACATGATCTAACATAGGTAACAGTTTTAAAAATGGGATATTTAAAAATATGTGAATTCTAATACTACTAGAAATTTAAAAATTGGGGAGAGTTGGTATACTTGGTCAGAAATCATGTATATCAGATGATGGTGATATGAAATCATTGCTTAGAAATTTGGAGATAGCTATTGGAGTTCTTTCTTCAGTGAAAAATAGAGTGGACCCTTCACTTTTTTAGTAGCTGAAAGACCCAATTTCTGAAAACTATTGGCCATTAATATGCTAACATCCCAAACCCAACTGAAACAAAGAAGCCAAGTTCTTTACCTTATATGTGCTTAAACAAGTTAATCAGAGGGAGGGCAAATGAAGAAATTAATTGGATTAAAAATACTTAGTAAAAAGCACTTCAAAAAACAGAGCTGCTGAGAAAAAGTTAACCGTATTTTGTAGTTTTATTGTTTGCATTGATAGCGAACAATTTTCTTACAGTTATTATTTGTTACCAGTAAAGCAAATGAGTGATTATGCATAATTTGCAAGGAATCAAGACTGATAAAGGAAGCACAGCTATAGAATCAAAAATTTAAATTGGAAGGAATAGAAATGGTTAAGTGAACTCTTGTGCCTTCACAAGAAAACAAAAAGTATATTTTCTTGCTTTGTTCACTGAAATGGTCCAGAAAATATTCCATAGCACAGCATTCAAATTGCTGTTGCCGCTGCTGCTGCTGCTGCTAAGTTGCTTCAGTCATGTCTGACTCTATGCAACCCCATAGATGGCAGCCTACCTGGCTCCCCTGTCCCTGGGATTCTCCAAGCAAGAACACTGGAGTGGGTTGCCATTTCCTTCTCCAATGCATGAAAGTGAAAAGTGAAAGTGAAGTTGCTCAGTCATGTCTCACTCTTAGCAACCCCATTGACTGTAGCCCACCAGGCTCCTCCATCCATGGGATTTTCCAGGCAAGAGTACTGGAGTGGGAAGCCATTACCCATACATATATTTTTCACACTAAAAGCAACAAGGGCTTATTGAGGGAAAAGTCTGATTCCATGCATGGTGCAGGAAGGAACAAGGTGAGACTGCAAGACCTCTATGTGCCAGAAAATAAGGACATCTTCAAAGATCAATGGGTCATCTTAAGAAGAGAGATCAGCCAACCTAAAAAATGTTCCCACTGACCACAGCTGAGACAATCTGCCATCAAAAGGAGAATAGAAGCTATGGTTGAGTGAATCTACATAAACTCTGAAAACTTTAAGTCCATAATGATACACACACACACACACTCACACCCAGTCTATATTGCAACTCAAATGGTTTTGGTACCATTGCCTCTTTTATTATATGGCAAATAATATAGATACTAATGGACACAAATATATTCAATTTTGGACTTAAAAGGGGCTATTTGTAAAATTACTGCATATTGTGACTTCTAGATGAAACAACGTCTAGAATTCACCTGAACATACATTTTTATGAGTTTTGTGGTCCTAAGTACATGATGAATACAAGATTCAATCATGTGTCAAAGTCTTCACAGTTACATTTCTTAGTATCCTATTAAGTCAAAGATCTAGACTCTTAAATTGAGCTTCCATGAAAGTGAAAGTGAAAGTCGGTCATCCTGTCCGATTCTTTGTGACCCCATGGACTATAGAGTCCATGGAATCCTCCAGGCCAGAATACTGGAGTGGGTAGATCTTTTCTCTTCTCCAGGGGATCTTCCCAACCCAGGAATTGAACCCAGGTCTCCCACATTGCAGGCAGATTATTTACCATCTGAGCCACCAGGGAAGCCCAAGAATACTGAAGTGGGTAGCCTATGCCTTCTTCAGTGGATCTTCCCAGCCCAGGAATTAAACCGGGGTCTTCTGCATTGCAGGCCGATTCTTGAGCTTCTATAGACCTCCTCAAACTTAGATGAGAAAAATGATTATATCTTCAACATGCACAGTTTAACATTCTCTTCAGTTATGAATGTAGGTCACAAATCACTGTAGTATTAGTGGTACTGTGACTTTGTAACTACTAGAAATCACAGACATTTCATATCATATTTCAACTGTTACAAATATCACATGCATTATTTATGATTCTTAAAAATTGTGTTAATAAAATACATGTGATTTAAATTGTGTTAATAAAATGTACACAATTGTATCACAAATTTGTTTTTTAATATTTGATAAAAATATTTCAATGGAATTTATTTCCTCTTTAATTTTACGTACATTATCTTATGCATTTAACACCCTTAGAAGGGTTCATAGGCTTCACCAGAGTGCCATATACATCAATGACACCAAATAAGATTAAGGATCTCTGAGAAGGAAAAAAAATCCTTTACAAAGTGTTAACAATTTGAGTGGGAGCTGCAAAACTTTTGTAATAAGCCTAGGAAACTGAATCCAAGAAACTGGGCTAAGTGGAGACGCTTCTTGAAGCTATGAAACCTGTAGTAATTTTAAAAGAAGACTAAAAATATTCTAACATTCCTCCCATTGAGGGCTGTAGTCTACGTCCCCTACCTTGAAACTGGGTAGGTTGTGACTTTTTTGACAAAGCAGTGACAGTATGGAACTTCAGAGGCTAAGTGGACAAAGACAATTAAGTTTCCTCTGTGTTCTTTGGGACACTTGCTTTGGCAGCTATAAGCTGCCATGTAAGATGCCCATATAACCTGAGGAAGTCCAAGCCACACAGGGAGGCCTTACAGGCAATTAGGTCAGCAGTCCTAACTGAGCCCAGCTACTGTGTCTCTAGCCCAAGTGCCAGACATGCTTGTGGAGAAGCTTCCAGATGATTCCCACAACCAAGGTGTTTGCATCACCCCAGGCACTGGAGCCCAAGATGACAGAGAACAGAAACAAACCACCTGCTCTGTGCCTTGTCTGAGTTCTTGACCTATAGAATATGGACGAAAATTAAATGGTGGCTCTTTTATGCCCATGAGTTTTTATGTGATTGGTTATACAAGAAGATATGACCAGAATGGGTTTTTGATGAGCCAAACATGAATCTAATTTTATACCATTAATCTCTCTTAGTAGGCAATGTGGTTGAAATAAAACAGGCCACACAAATAGTTTGAGAGCCATCCAATTTTCAAGAAAATCATGCCGTTGCAGTTCAGTTGATGGTAGAACTCAGTGTATGATTCCAACTAGATGGTCGAGGATCATATGGAACCATCCTGAGAGTACCCATTCCAGCTTTCCAGCGGCCACATATCTGTCTAAGAGGCATTTCTACTCTAAGCTATTTTCACCAAGTATGGGCTACCAGGCCAATGCTGGATTTGATTCCAGCACAACATACATTTGTGTCTAGAGGAATGAATTCCTTTAAGGAATTTAGAAGAAAGAACTGCTTATTTGTCAGATGCCGGAACCCTGTGAAAATCCCACACATATTTAGTGCCTGGATCTCACTGCCATTATGTGCATAACATTGCTGGTCTGTCTTGTTACACAAACCACATGCCCCCAGACAATAAGCCATAAATGCACCAGAACTACCCCTAAGGTATGGCGAGCAGCTACTACTTACAGATACCAAATGAGACCCCAGACTTTACTTTGTTTGCATTATGGGTCTTAAGGTCTGACTATCTTGTATTCCTTTGGATAATGGATTGTGTGAAGAAAGAGAGTGTAAGGTTTTTAAAATTCTTTTTTTTTTTTTTTTACCAGTAGGTCTTTTTAAAAAGTCTTTCCAAAGCTAGTAACAGAGAGTATTCTGCAAGAAATATATTTTGATTATAAAAACATTTTTAGCTTATAGAAATTGGTATTAATTAAACTTTTAATTCTAAACTATGTAGAGTCTGTCTCTTATACACATCTATGGATTGTGTGAAGAAAGAGAGTGTAAGGTTTTTAAAATTCTTTTTTTTTTTTTTTAACCAGTAGGTCTTTTTAAAAAGTCTTTCCAAAGCTAGTAACAGAGAGTATTCTGCAAGAAATATATTTTGATTATAAAAACATTTTTAGCTTATAGAAATTGGTATTAATTAAACTTTTAATTCTAAACTATGTAGAGGTAATATATATACGTTTTAATATTTTTCTATTTGACAATCTACTAAAAACTAGATTGTCAATCTACTCAATTGACAATCCTCAACTTGGGGCCAAGTTAGGAAACATAGTGTTGCTTTCTTCCTCCTTTATTATATTTACAACAAAGTATAAGTTGTTGCTCACAAGAATTTGTTTATGTCTAAAACCCTGTACCTTCCCTGGTGGCTCAGTGGTAAAAAATCTGCCAACCAAACAGAAGATGCAGGTTTGATCCTGGGTCACGAAGATCCCCTGGAGAAGGAAATGATAACCCACTAACCTACTCCAGTATTCTTGCCTGAGAAGTTCCGTGGACAGAAGGGCCTGTTGTGATAGTCTATGGGGTTACAAAAGTCAGACACAACTTAGCAACTAAACAACAGCAGTAATAAAGCCCTGTCCACTTTGAGCAAAATCATTAATTTACCTTAAAGCAGAAGTTATTTAGGGTTTTGGAACTTTTTTGTAGATGAAAACAGTCCAGAGAACTAGACAGGATAATAAATGGATTAAAGTCCATTGAAGATGAATTCAGTTACATAAAAATTCCATTGGTCTGAAGATATCAGACATGGATACATTTCAGATGAGTTGAAAACATAGGAAGTGTTACAGTATTAGTTGCTCAGTAGTGTCTAACTCTGCAACCCCATGGACTGTAGCCTGCCAAGCTCCTCTGTCCATGGTGATCTCCAGGCAAGACGAACATCTCCAGGCAACAAATAATACTGTTACTTTTGGGAAGAGCCTCTAGTCATGGAACCCCCAGGTCTCAGAGGATTTTCCTGTACTTCTGAACAACAGAAAGCAGAGGTTGGTGACATTCGGTGAGACTGGCTACAATAATCATCAAAGAACTGTAACTCATACCTGTGAGGTAGGTGTTGTGTGAGGAATTAATGAAATAGTGAGAAAGGGGCTGAGACATATCTTCATTCAAATCCAGTTTCTCAGGTGAAACGACTCCATTTTCTTCTCCACTCAGATAGCGCATAAATCCATCCACTGATATCTGCCCTAGAGGAAATGAAGAGTTAAGAGGAAGGTGAACGTATTATTTTTATGGGTTTCTGAAATCATATTAGTATTATTATTTTGCAGAAAACTCTGGTAGCATCCAAGATGGAAAACATTAGCCACAATTGCAATTTGATATGGATAAACAGTAGTCTAGGGTCATGCTGCTTTACTATATTTATCCCCAAATGCCAGAAATAATAGAGAAAAATGTAATTACATGAGTCTCAAAGACTTTGAGAGAATTTAAATACCTAAACATGGATCAACTGTTTTTAAAATATAAGAATGGTTACAATCCTATACATGGACCCCAAAATGTTTTTAGTGCTTATCTCTGGGTAGTAAAGTTAAGGGTACATTTCCCAATGTTCTCTCATAAAAACATTTTACTTTTATGATCAAAAGACTTATTCACACATGGTTTTATTATTTAAAATAAAGTGAAAATGTTTTCAAATAATAATCTTTTTCTTCTGAAAAAGAAAATAAATATGANAGAAGGAAATGGCAATCCACTCCAGTACTATTGCCTGGAAAATCCCATGGACAGAAGAGCCTGGTAGGCCCCAGTCCATGGGGTCACAAAGAGTCGACACGACTGAGCAACTTCACTATAACTCTTGGAATTTCCACTTTCAGTTCTTTTTGGGTATATATCCAGAAGGGGAATTGCTGGATCTGATGCCTGTATTTTAATGGATAAGAAATTCATTAGGCAGACCAGTTGGGAAGGGTGTGCCAAGCAGGGAGAAGAGTGAGTACCAAGGCTAGGAAATGAGAGGGGGCTGAGCCTTGGGAAGCAGTAGACAGTTGCTGTGGTTGGAAGACCGAATGGTGGAGAAGTGTTTGGAGCCGAGCAGAGCCAGAGGATGGAGACAGTGTCCCACTAGAGGGTGAAGGCAGAGCCTTATGTGCTGGCTTAGGGTCTTGGCTTTGACTCAACAGCTATGGGGGGATGGTCTTAATGACAATGTCATCCTGTCAGCTGAACACATGCTCTGCAAGGTCTGAGGAGAGCCCTTCTTAAAGAGTTTGCATTATTTTTTTCTTAATCAGTCCCTTTCAAATAATTTTAAAAGTGTCTAGTATGTTGTTGACACTCAATAAATTACTTAATAATGGTAATTTTATAGAAGAAAATAGAGGAGAAAATTCCTATGATCTTCAAACTCTGAGTTTCTTTAATGCGCCACAGACTTCCTGCATCCTTTTCCAATTAAATAAAATGCAACATCAGGCAGCTGTTGTCACAAATGGCCAAATTGCTTTTCTTAAGTGGCCAAGTTTATACCCTTTTCTGCTGCCAGACAGAACTTTAATAGCATTAAGTCCACTCAGACAGAAGAAAGTAAATAAAAATTTCCAATAGTTGTTAACTTTGGACATCTAACATGTCACGGTCCCATGCCAGCTCCACTTACCCAGAGGTTCTCGGGACTCGTATCAGAGAAAAAGTTATTAAACTCTTTATAAAGGCAAAAATGTGCCATGGAAATCTAAATGTGTCAGTATTTTATTAAGAACCAAGTAATCTGTGTTAAATGTATACATCCAAGGTGCTTGTAAAAACCACTAGTTGGAGAGAGGGGTCTGGTAGTAGTCCAGAATCATATTCTTAGAAATAATATTAGAAATAGGCCAGCATTCTCTACTGGCCTTCCTCAAGTCAAGAATTTGTTGGTTCTGCCACAACCATCCTTTTCAGGGCCATGCGTTATTTAAGGACAATGTTAGATTTTCTTAAACAGACTTGGGAAAAGGCAGGTGGAAGAACCCATGTTTCAGATGAAACCACAGAAATGTATTTAAATGATTTTGTCCCCAAAGATTGAGCTTAATGAATGTGCCATCTTTGGAGGGGGCAAACCTTGGGAAAAATCAGTTTCTTCCCAAATTCCCAACCTTAGTGGAGGCAGAATCAGATCTAATGAGCAATAAAGCAATGTTGATGGAGAGAAAACATCCAAAGAACGACTTGAATTAGAAGGTGTGTTTTGGTGGTGGTGGCAGCTGGATTTTATGGAGCACATGAGTGCTTATGCTTATATTTCCATCTTTGTATGTTTATTTCTTCAGTGAATGAAAGCATGACTGCCTTTTTCTAAGCTTGTGTGGTAGTATTTGGGCAGAAAATATTGCATCCTTTGGTTGGAATCCTTGTAGCCTGCTTTCATAGGAGGCCAGAAACCTTTTGCCTCAAGAGTTCTTAGAAAAATTAGGATCCTTTGTCTTTAAAATGAAATGTTTCCTGTGTTGTCTGTTTGATGAGGATGGAGGGTGAGTGAAGACTAGTTCTTTTTTTTCCTCTCTTTTTAAATTGAAATTACTTTACAATGGTGTGTTAGTTTCTGCTGTACAGTGAAGTGGATCAACTATATGCATACATCTATCCCCTTTCTCTTGGATCTCCCCCAGCATCCCACTCCATCGAGGTCTTCAGAAAACACTGAGCCGAGCTCCCTGTATTATACAGCAGCTTCCCACTAGCTCTCTATTTTACACACAGTAGTGTATATATGTCTAACCTAATCTCCCAGTTCATCCCACCCTCTCCTTCCTGGCTGTGTCCATGTCTGTTCTCTATGTCTGCGTCTCTCTTCCTGCCTTGGAAATAGGTTCATCTGTATATAAGATGGAATATTACTCAGTCACTCAAAGGAGTGAAACTGAGTCATTTGTAGAGATGTGGATGGACATCTGTCATACAGAGTGAAATTAGAAAGAGAAAACCAAATATCATCTGCTGATGCATATACGTGGAGACTTGTTCTGACTGTTCTCTGGTCAGTCAGTACAGATGTACTGGCACTTCAGCTGCTGGTCAGAGGTCAGCCTTCTGTGAGCATAATCCAGTATCTACCAAATGCACAGTCAAAATGCTGATACATGAGCAATGAAATCATTGTTTTGTTTCTGTTAGCATGTTAAGCATGAGGTCCAGGAGTTCTAAGCTCCAGTCCCATGTGGAGTGAGATGTGTCTGGGAGATCCAGACTCCAGTCAAAATTCCACTGATGACTTGTGTGACTGGGATTTGTTTTCACATCTGTATAAAGGGACTACTGCTGCCTGCTGGGCTGACCTCACAGTGTAGCTGTACATGTCACATAGATGTGAAATATGAAGTTCCATGCAAGTGTAAAGGACTTTTTGGGAAATTAATATTATTTTTCTTAGTTTTTAAGTTTTTCAACTAGAGGAATTACTTAACAATATTGTGATGGTTTTTGCCGAACATCAACATGAATCAGCCTTGGGTATATATATGTCTTCTCCCCCTTGACCTCCCTTCTTACCTCCCTCCCCACCCCACCCCTCTATGTGGTCACAGAGCACTCACTGGCTTTGTGTTCCCTGCATCATACATCAAACTCCCACTGGTATCCATTTTACATATGGTAATGTATATGTTTCAATGCTATTTTCTTAAATCATCCCACACTCCCCTTACTCCACTGTGTCCAAAAGTCTGTTCTTTATGTCCACATCTCCTTTGCTGCCCTGCATGTAGGATCATCTGTACTATCTTTCTACACTCCATATATATGCATTAATATACAATATTTGTCTTTCTTTCTGACTTACTTCACTCTGTATAACAGGTTCTAATATAATAGGTTAATCCACCTCATTAGAACTGACTCAGGGTATATATATGTCTTCTCCCCCTTGACCTCCCTTCTTACCTCCCTCCCCACCCCACCCCTCTATGTGGTCACAGAGCACTCACTGGCTTTGTGTTCCCTGCATCATACATCAAACTCCCACTGGTATCCATTTTACATATGGTAATGTATATGTTTCAATGCTATTTTCTTAAATCATCCCACACTCCCCTTACTCCACTGTGTCCAAAAGTCTGTTCTTTATGTCCACATCTCCTTTGCTGCCCTGCATGTAGGATCATCTGTACTATCTTTCTACACTCCATATATATGCATTAATATACAATATTTGTCTTTCTTTCTGACTTACTTCACTCTGTATAACAGGTTCTAATATAATAGGTTCATCCACCTCATTAGAACTGACTCAGATATGCTCCTTTTTATAGCTGAGTAATAATCATTGTATGTATATGTACCGCAACTTCCTTATCCATTCGTCTGCTGACGAACATCTAGGTTGCTTCCATGTCCTAGCTATTGGCAATAGTGCTGCAGTGAATATTGAGGTACGTGTATCTTTTTCAATTCTGGTTTCCTCCAGAATTATATGGACTTCCCTTGTGGCTTCCCTCCTTTGTGGCTCAGCTGGTAAAGAATCCGCCTGCAATGCCAGAGACCTGGGTTTGATCCCTGGGTTGGGAAGATCCCCTGGAAAAGGGAAAGGCTACCCACTCCAGTATTCTGGCCTGGAGAATTCCATGGACTCTATAGTCCATAGGATTGCAAAGAGTCGAACAGGACTGAGTGACTTTCACTTTCAGGGTATATGCCCAGTAGTGGAACTGCTGGGTTGAATGGTAGTTTTATTCCTANAAGGCTACCCACTCCAGTATTCTGGCCTGGAGAATTCCATGGACTCTATAGTCCATAGGATTGCAAAGAGTCGAACAGGACTGAGTGACTTTCACTTTCAGGGTATATGCCCAGTAGTGGAACTGCTGGGTTGAATGGTAGTTTTATTCCTAGTTTTTTTTTTTTTTTTTTAAGGAATCTCCATACTGTTCTCTATTATTTGATAAAAATAAAAATATAAACATGGGTAAATGTGACTAGGGGGAAAGGAGAGAGCTCGAGTGGACTCACAAGGTATCACTGCACTTGGAGTTAGTAAGACTAGAAGGATGCCTGTTTCCTAAATTGGTGTGGAATCTGCTTCTTGCCCTTTAAGCCACGGTGACTGACCCACACTCATTTCATGCTCCAGGTAACTTGGGCTTCTTTTTCTCTGGGGTCAGCTTCTCTTGCTCTGGTCTTCTTTTGCCAGATGTGAGCTCCTGGCTCCTCACTCCTGTTCTGATTCTGCATCTGGATCTGCTGTTTGTAATTTGATCTCCCCGAGGTCTGAAGAATCTTTAGAATGTAGAACGCATTTAACTTGACATTCAGAGGAGTCGTAGCTCTGCAGATTAAGCAAAGAAATCGAATGTCTTCTTGGTGGATATAGCCTCATCCTTTCCTTTGTTGAGTGGATCACCCCTGGCGGTTGCCACAGCCTTCTTAGCTGACAACTGGTCTGGCTCAGCCACTGCCCCACCATGAGTGGGGAACTGGCCCCTCTGAGGGTTAAATGCTGGAACCAGCCTTCCTGTAGAGTGAGACAATAAACATGGATTGGCTCTGTAGAAGGATGTGAGCGGAAGCCTTGATGTTCTGGGATTTTTTCTGTTTCAGTGATTTCCCAACTCCCTTGTAAGTCTGCCCAACCTCGGTGTGGGAGCAGATGCACACAGGAGCCATCTGACTTGAGGGTGTAGCTTGATGTGCTGGACAGGGCAATAAGGGTTTCTGCGATAGACCCAGATTTTATAGTTTTAGCTGCAGATTTCATCCTAATTATCAGTGTCTATAGAGACCTTCCCTAGTTCTTTGCCTCTGTTTTGTGATTATTCTTAGCATTCTATCTTCTCATCTGTGTCTTAAACTCTTTCTATTGAATCCAATTCACTGGGCAGTTTTGAGCCTCTTCCCTATTCCAGGCACTGTGTGGAGATGAGTGACTTCCTGTAGCAGCTGGTGGGTGGCTCAGCGTGTCTGGTGGGTATGTCCTTTCTTCCTTCTCTAAAACTGGCCCAGCACTGGATATGAGAGAGCTCTATGTTCCACAGAGTCAGGATATGATGGGGGTGGTGATGTCCAGACCTCAGTCTGGGAGAATTTGGGATGACACNATGGCTAACAAACACATGAAAAGATGCTCAACATCACTCATTATCAGAGAAATGCAAATCAAAACCACAATGAGGTACCATTTCACACTAGTCAGAATATCTGCTATCAAAAAGTCTACAAACAATACATGCTGAGAGGGTGCAGAGAAAAGTGAACCCTCTTACACTGTTGGTGGGAATGCAAACTAGTACAGCCACGATGGAGAACAGTGTGGAGATTCCTTAAAAAACTGGGAATAGAACTGCCTTATGACCCAGCAATCCCACTGCTGGGCATACACACCAAGGAAACCAGAATTGAAAGAGACACGTGAACACCAATGTTCATTGCAACATTGTTCACAATAGCTAGGACATGGAAGCAACCTAGATGTCCATCGGCAAACAAATGGATAAGAAAGCTGTGGTATGTATACACAATGGAATATTACTCATCTATTAAAAAGAATGCATTTGAATCAGTTCTAATGAGATGGATGAAACTGGAGCCTATTTTACAGAGCGAAGTAAGTCAGAAAGAAAAACACCAATACAGTATATTAATGCATATATATGGAATTTAGAAAGAAGGTAATGATGACCTTATATGTGAGACAGCAAAAGAGACACAGATGTAAAAAGCAGGCTTTTGGACTCTGTGGGAGAAGGGGAGGGTGGGGTGATTTGAGAGAATAGCATTTAAACATATTTATTACTATATGTGAAATAGATCACCAGTCCAGGTTCGATGCATGAGACAGGGCACTCAGGGCCGGTGCACTGGGATGACCCTCAGGGATGGGATGGGGAGGGAGGTGGGAGGGGGGTTCAGGATGGGGACACATGTACACCCATGGCTGATTCATGTCAGTGTATGGCAAAAACCTCTACAATATTGTAAAGTAATTAGCCTCCAACTAAAATAAATAATTAAAACAAACAAGAAGAGGAAAGAAGCAGAGGTGAGAATCCAGATTATAAAATATTACAAATTAAAGAGACTAACAAAATTATAAACAAATGTCACTCATTAAGTTTTTTTCTTTGGGGGAAAAAAAAACATAGCAAGTAATTCTCATTTTTATTGATTTGAGCATTAT
>SJYX01023060.1:0-40848 GCA_006410675.1 Oreotragus oreotragus | reverse complement strand
GCTTAAAGCTCAACATTCAGAAAACGAAGATCATGGCATCTGGTCCCATCACTTCATGGGAAATAGATGGGGAAACAGTGGAAACAGTGTCAGACTTTATTTTTTTGGGCTCCAAACTCACTGCAGATGGTGATTGCAGCCATGAAATTGAAAGATGGTTACTCCTTGGAAGGAAAGTTATGACCAGCTTTAGATAGTATATTCAAAAGCAGAGACATTACTTTGCCAACAAAGGTCCATCTAGTCATGTTTTCTAGTGGTCATGTATGGATGTGAGAGTTGGACTGTGAAGAAAGCTGAGCGCCAAAGAATTGATGCTTTTGAACTGTGGTGTTGGAGAAAACTCTTGAGAGTCCCTTGGAATGCAAGGAGATCCGACCAGTCCATTCTAAAGATCGGTCTTGGGATTTCTTTGGAAGGAATGATGCTAAAGCTGAAACTCCAATACTTTGGCCACCTCATGCGAAGAGTTGACTCACTGGAAAAGACTCTGATGCTGGGAGGAATTGGGGGCAGGAGGAAAAGGGGACAACAGAAGATGAGATGGCTGGATGGCATCACTGACTCGATGGACATGAGTCTGAGTAAACTCCAGGAGTTGGTGATGGACAGAGAGGCCCGGAGTGCTGTGATTCATGGGGTTCCAAATAGTTGGACATGACTGAGTGACTGAACTGAACTGAACTGAACTATCCTTGAATGGTAAGAGATACATCACCTATAAATGGAAAAACTGTTTACTCACAGTGTAAATCTTTTTACATCCAATAAATTTCTCAAAATAACTGATCAGTACATTCCCTAATTCTGGAAACATTATAGTTAAATCATGTTTTATATTTTCCAGGAATTAATAAATAAATGAAAAGAAGAAATCTGGTTATTGGCTTTGAATGAGTGGAGCTATTTAAATGGAAATCTTAAATAGGAACAATTATCTGCACTACAAACTGCTTAAAGATCTACTCTAACATGCACCTTGATTAATATCAATAATTACAAAAGGAAAAAGTGCTACGATAGTTTCTCTTGCATTAGAAATGAGAAATGTGACACAACATTTCTCACACTGGTATATTTGTGTGACCAATTCCTAATAAAGGCAATAGTTTATATCTTCAAATAACCATCACCTACCAGGGCGATCATGTCAATCATGCTGATTGATGAGTACTCTTCAGTTACTACCTTTGAAGCCTTCCTTTGAAATTCATTTACAGTGGAATGCCTATATTCTTTCAGACTGGTTTCAATTTTTGTAAGCAAGCCAAAGTCAATGCCACTTAGGGCCAAAGTTATTTCAGCAGGTAGTTTCCAACAATATTTTGAAACTTAAAACGTAGAGGTAAAACATTTTTTAAAAAACTGAATTTCTTCCTAGTTTTCCATTTCATCCCTCTTATTAGTAGAAATAAAGATCATATAGCAGGAGTACAAAAGATAAAGATCTGGGATGCTTTAGAAGCCAGGGTGAAACAGCCTTGCTAGGATCAGGGCTACCGGGGCGCCAGGTCCTGGGTCTTTCCATGCTCTGCCTTACTGGGACTTTTTAAAATAGAAAAAATGGGTGTTATTTTTACTTATTTTTTTGTAAAATGATTTTCAGTTTGTCGTTTGAAGTTTGGGGTGATCCTTCATCTGCATTGTGTACAATAATCATTTCACTCTGATTAATGCCATTTTGCTAGCTTCTTCTCAAATGAGTTTCCATTCCTCCCTCCCTCATCTCTTCCTTCTCCTCTGCTTACCTTTGACTCACTTAACATTTATTGAATCTCTGCAATGTAATGAATACAGAGAAATATAAAGCAGAGCAAAGCCTCTGCTTTCAAATAGATCATAATGTAACAGAAAATAAGACCATTTACCCCTTGAATAGCAGACATGCACTACTCCAGAGCAGGACATGCATGTATCTTTGTCATCCTTGGGAATTACCATGATTCTCTGTGCACAGTTGGTACAAAGTCAGGACTTACTTTGATGATTAGTGACTCAAAATAGAAGAGAAATGGTTTGAAACTGGAAGATCACCAAGGATGGCATAATTTTGATTCTTTTATCTGCTTAGGTTGAATTATATAAAATTGTTAAAATCTGGCATTTTTAACCTACGTAAATGACAGTTTCATACAACTCAATCTCTACTGCTGTTCCTCAAAGCACACAGTAAATGCAGGTATCTTTGGGGCCAACCAAGGAAAGTAATATGACTCCCGGAATAAAGAGCACCCCAAGGAAAATTCACAAGTGTACACTTCTTCTAAAAGCATGCAAATATGGTGTGGCCAGAAATATCACTTTTTATGGTGCTGCAGTGGACGCTGAGGCTGTGTTTGTATCTGATATCTTGAGAATAAACATCCTTTGATCTGATTATCAACTTGTAAAAGGAATTAAAAGAAACTATATGCCAATATGGTATGGGTAATAAGTTAATTTAAAATTTTTAGCCTCAATTTCTATGTATTGCCTCTAGTACCTTATGTTGAGAAAGATTCTGAACCATGCTTGTGATTAATTTTTATGACAGTAATGGGTACAGGATAGAAAAGTTATTCCCAAGTGAGTATATTAAAATTATGGTCAATTTGTGCTCTGAAACATGCCAAAGAACACGTGTCAAAATTTTTATTTAGTTCATTAATGAGGAAATCAGAAACATAACAAATCCATTTCAAAAGAGGCTAGAAATATTGACACATATGTATATGTACGGCAGCGCCCCCTCAAACAAACAAACAACACCAAAAACAAACTTATAAAAATATTGCTGCTGCTGCTGCTGCTGCTGCTGCTGCTGCTGCTGCTGCTAAGTCGCTTCAGTCGTGTCCGACTCTGTGCGACCCCACAGATGGCAGCCCATTGGGCTCCACCATCCCTGGGATTCTCCAGGCAAGAACACTGGAGTGGGTTGCCATTTCCTTCTCCAATGCATGAAAGTGGAAAGTGAATGTGAAGTCACTCAGTCGTGTCTGACTCAGCGACCCCATGGACTGCAGCCTACCAGGCTCCTCCATCCATGGGAGTTTCCAGGCAAGAGTACTGGAGTGGGATGCCATTGCCTTCTCCGAAAAATATTGCTAAATTCAATATAAACCTGGTTAGAGTTCTATAGGTTAATTAAATATATCCTTTGGGTTCTCTACTCTACCTTTATTATTTCCTGGAAATCGAAGATTTTAACATAATTTTTAGTATAGATTGACATCAGAAAAAAACAGAGTTAAGTGAGTCAGTGTTTGTAAGGATTATTTACAATTAATTATATCAAATAATTTAAAAATCCCAGTGAAGGAATTCACAGAAGGCAATGGCACCCCACTCCAGTATTCTTGCCTGGAAAATCCCATGGACGGAGGAGCCTAGTAGGCTGCAGTCCATGGGGTCACTAAGAGTTGGACACGACTTAGTGACTTCACTTTCTCTTTCACGCATTGGAGAAGGAAATGGCAACCCACTCCAGTGTTCTTGCCTGGAGAATCCCAGGGACGGGGGAACCTGGTGGGCTGCCGTCAATGAGGTCGCACAGAGTCGGACACTTAGCAGCAGCAGCAACAGCAGCAGGGAAGGCATTTGCCTACACTGAATAAGGACATGTGAGTTTGGAGGACAGTTCAGAATATGATTGCAGACTGCAAGTAGGCAGACACTTGGGAGTAAGTTTTCAACCCCAAAACTTTGTCTTGCTAACTAAGGGAGCAAATATGCAAGACTTTTAATATGTCAAATGATTAGACAGGGATATGTTGAAATCAAGAAAAGCCAATGAAAAAGTAAAGATAGGGAGTTGGAGGTTTGTAAGTTACAAGGCATCAGCTAAAGGGGTCAAAAGTTCATTTGCAAAAATGTAGATGTGTTTGGCATAATGAATTAGCCTAAAAATAAAGTTCTGACTAGTAAAGGCTTTCAGAAGAAAACACACCCTTAGAGGATATTCTTTCGTTGCATATAACCAACAGCTGGAATATTGCTGTTGCCGTTGACTTAAATGCACCAGTACTTTTCCACTAATGTCTTACTGTTTTTGCAAAGCTGCTTACGATTTTTTCTTTCAAGCCCACTGAGGCATGCAGACAAAAGAAAAGTCTTGTGAATTAAGATGGGAAAAACAGTGTTTTTCTAAACAAATTTGTCAAAATCAGTAACAGTACAAGACATGTGACTTTCTTTCCTGCCAGCAGTAACTGGTCAGTGACAAATTCAACTACAGGAGAGAAAACTAGATGGGCTCGTATGTTTCTTTCAGCTCTAAAATTCTATGAATTCAAGTGGTTAAATATATTAGGGATAATTACCAGATAAAACAAAATGTCATGTATTAGAACGAGATTATGAAACATCAAACCAAAATTAAAAGCAATGTGATGATTTTCTGGAATAAAATCAACAGGAAAAGAAGTTCAGAAGGATAATGCCAGCTGGCAAAGTCTAAAAATAAAGCCCTTTACATATTTTCTTAATAAAAGACTGATATGCTTCCAAGTGGACATGTCACTCTTACAATGGCACCTAAAGATTTTTATAAGCATATACGTTATTTGAACTTCTTAGAACAAAGTAGGAAAAATATGTTTCTCATAGAATGTACAAACAATGCTCTACAAAGCTTTTTGGTTCAAAAGAAGTTCTCATGTATATTGAGAAAAAAGGCTGGTGATCAAAAATGAAAAGGTCTGATTTCAATGGGGAGGAACCATCTTATAAAGGGATATGAGAGGAAAGTGGAATGACAAAATGATGGTCCCTAATGGCCATTTATACAACCTGTCATTTCTCAGCAAAGAAACTGGCAAATGTCAGGTGGCTTTGGAATGTCAAATGCCATGGCCAGGGACTTGACCTCTGCCTCCTTTGACCTCTCTCAGTCCCCTTGTAGATAGTGACTGAGGCTCCACTGGTGTCTTCCTGAACATGTCAGGAAGACAGAAATTTGAAATTCTGTTGTGACAGAAGGAGACCTTCCAGGGAAGCTTTTATTTTTTTTTTTAATTAAAAAAAGTGGTTTTTTTTTTTTTTTTGCTCTGCTGGGCCTTTGTTGTGGTGCACAGGTGCCTCGGGCTTCCGTAGGTGTAGTGTGTGGGCTCAGTAGTTGTGACTTGCAGACTCTAAAGTGCTGGCTCAACAGTTGTGGTACATGAACTCAGTCGAGCCACGGTATGTGGGATCCAAGTTTCTGGACCAGGGATTGAACCCAAGTCCTCTGCACTGGAAGGCAGATTATTAACCACTGGACCACCAGAGAAGCTTTTATATCTTATAGTAAATGTAAGACATTCAGCTGGATGCATTTCATGTTTATAAGTGCATGCCAAGGCCTTTAAATATATACTGGGGAACAAGCTATTCAATTGTCTTCTTTAAACCTGGAAGCATCCTGTGGACCTTGGAAACAATTAAGAATAGGAAGATCTGTATCCAGAAAAGGGAGCTCTGGAGAACAGAATGGACCAATCTAAAGAGCTTTGTGGACTTGTCTTCTTATTTTCTCAAGTCCTGACACTCATTATCTATTAACTTCTAGAAACCTACTTCTCACAGAACTTTCAAGCTTGACTTCCTGTTCCAGGCATCTAAGAAAAGATATTTCAGCTTAAGTTTCTACATCAAGAAGACACAGTTATCTAAACCTCTTTACAATTTGTTCAAACACAGTAAGTGTTCTCCCAGTTTCATTTTCAGTCACTTTTTTCCCCACTTCTATTCTTTGTTGAATCTCTTTCATTTTTTCTAGACCATGTCTTCCTCCTTCATAGTTAGTCTTTTCATTTTAGTGTGAGCACATTTGTCAGTAGCTTCCTGAGAAAGGGTTCCTCGCTTTTACATTTTTTGAGCCTTGTTTGTTTAAAATTCACTTCATGACTTTTGCATCCTTTACTGATGGTTTAGTTGGGTATAATATTGTAGGTTGGAGAAAATTTTCTTTTATATTTTTGACAGAAAATTTGCTTCATTGTCTTTTAACTTCTAGTACGGCTATTAAGAGATTTAAAGACTTATTGATCAATCATCCTGAAAACATATATGCCCTGTTTTCTTGGGGCTTCCCTGGTGGCTCAGAGGTTAAAGCGTCTGCCTGCAATGTGGGAGACCTGGGTTCGATCCCTGTGTCGGGAAGATTCCCTGGAGAAGGAAATGGCAACTCACTCTAGTATTCGTGCCTGGAGAATCCCATGGACGGAGGAGCCTGGTGGACTATAGTCCATGGGGTCGCAAAGAGTAGGACATGACTGAGTGACTTCATTTTCACTTTCTTGTTTTCTTGTTTGTTTATTTTGTCTCTTTGAAATTTCAAATATCTTATTCAGTCCCAGTTTCTTAAAATTCACATTGATGTGCTTTGTTATCAGTTTATCCCGTGCTGGATATTCTTGGGGCCGTTAGAGTTGGAAAGCTATTTTCTTACTTGGAACATTTTTATAAATTATCTCTGTACTTATTTCTGTTCTCTCTCTTCTGGAATATTTGATCAAATTTTACATTTTTATACATATCCCTCCAAGTTTTTTATTTCCTTGCTTTACTGTCTAGGAGCTTTCCACAACTTCCTTTCCAATTCTTCTTTGAATATTTTGTTTCTGTTACCCTCTATTTAATATCCAAAAGTCAGTTTATGTTCTCTGACATTTCCTTTAAAAATAGCATTTTTTTCCCCCAATGGCTTAATATATTCTATTATCATTCTAAGGATATTAATGATATATGTATATTTGGAGTTTTCTTCTCAATACATATTCATTGTTTTCCCCAAGGTAGTTTTATTCCTACTTATTTCTACTTTTTAAGGAAGTTTTCCTTATATATTTNAAATAGCATTTTTTTCCCCAATGGCTTAATATATTCTATTATCATTCTAAGGATATTAATGATATATGTATATTTGGAGTTTTCTTCTCAATACATATTCATTGTTTTCCCCAAGGTAGTTTTATTCCTACTTATTTCTACTTTTTAAGGAAGTTTTCCTTATATATTTAGTGATTTTTAATTGTCTATACATACTTCAAATTGGTGGGCTAATAAGTTAATTGGAATTTCCAAATCATCAATATATCTGAAAGTGAATCTTAAAAGTATGAGAGCTAATAAGGCATTATTGTAGATGGATCATCAGTCTTTGTCTCTTTGGAGTAACCCATAATGTCAATACCTTGAGCTGATCAAGTGCTGAGAAATCTGTTTAATTACTTGCAGGGAGAATAAAACCCTGGACGCCAGCCTTCCAGAGCCAAGTGTGGGAAGAGGTAGCCAGTATGCTTATGATTCTTATATTGCTTTGCTTTCAAATGATGGGTAGCTCTGCTTCTGGGGCTCTTCTCCAGATCCTCTGTTTTCTTGTCTCCAATAAGTGAACCTTTAGTTTCCTTCCATTTGGGAATTCTGTGCCTGTGTGTGTGTGTGTGTGTGTGTGTGTGTGTGTGTGTGTGCACGCATACGCATGCTTTGTCGCTCAGTTTTATTTGACTCTTTGAGGCCCCATGGACTGTAGCCTGCCAGGTTCCTCTGTCCACGGAATTTTTCAGGCAAGTTCAGGGAGTTCTAATTATTCCTTAAACAGCTGTCAACAGATACTCCTTATTTTAGTCTGTGGCTCTAATCCCAATTCCGAGGAAATTAACATGATCGATTTCTGAGACTTTTAAGGTTTTCACAGAATAACTTAGGTTGGTCCCCAAAGTCTCACACAGTAACCTATGGTCAGTTTTCTCAGATATGATATAGCTAGAAACCTGTATGTAGCTGCCAAAATTGTGAGGTTATTGTCTCTCATCCTATTATTATTTCCACCCTTGCTCAATTATGCCTTAAAATATCTCTTTTAATGCAATTTTCATGTAGGTTTAAGAGAGAATTTAATTATATGACTATGCCTAGACCATTCCATTTATCCCGATGTTCCATGATTTTTCTACTACACCAGACTGCAAAATTTTGCGAATTAAGTTTAAAAAGTTAGATTTCATATGCTTTGTTCTTTAATCCTACTATTTTTAGGCAAAAAAATAAAATGAGAGAAACTGAAGGTTTTCTGTCACAGACCTGCTTTACCTAGCCAGGGGTTCATGATGAATCTCCTTGGTTTTCTTTAATTCATATATTTTTGGTGAAAAGTATGCAGTGATTCATATCACCACAGATGGCATTGTATGGATAATTTGTCAGCCATATTTCCATGCTGTATCTTTTCCCAGGTTGGAGGTCAGTCACAAAGGCAGCCTGAGCTCTCAGGTACTTATCAGGTGGGAATATTTAAGAGGTGAGATATTTCCTTTCTTCTAAAACCTTCTTACCCTTCTCCAATACAGATGGCAACAAAGCATTATAACTTTGTCTCAGGGAATGGAGGGACAGAGGAGAAGGGAAACTAAAGAATACCTTTTCTATTTGGTTCTGAGGATACTCTATTGGGTTCCTTGTCCCCAAGTCTAGGGGACATCCCAAGTCCTGAAGAGAGAAGCTTATGGTTCCTTTCCCCAGAGATGCTCCAGAAATTTCCAAGCCCTCATATTCCCCAGCAGCTGGAAAAGCAGAAGAGTTGTATTTTATTTTTTGGCCCTTTGGCATGGCGGTGACCTAGTTCCCAGAGCAGAGACTGAACCTGCACCCCCTGTACTGGAAGTATCGAATCTTAACCACTGGACCACAGGGAAAATTTTATCTTTATTCTTTCCCTCTGTCTAGCCCCTGAGGGAAGCACTAGTGAGACAGCATTAAATGTCTAAAACCATGAAAATAGAAGCAGGGGACTAAAATAATTCACAATAGAGTAAGTCAGTCTTCAAACAGTAAGAGTTGATTGTCCTGCCTGACACTGACGTAAGTTACCTGGTCTATTAATACTTTCTCCTCCTAATTTCTTTGATCAGGATTGCTAGAATTTCTTTTGAAATTCACAAGTAAGAAGTTTATTTGAAAAAATCCATAGGCCCTTGTCTTCTACCCAGAAGCTTATAAAAGTGACTTTCAGTGATGTTAGATAACAAAAGCTGATGGTCCTCCTTGAACTGTTGAGGAGGCTGATGGCAAGTCTGTAGCACCAGCTTCACTCATGATACTTTACATGGGCTCTCTGACCAGGAAGGAAAAGGACAGCAGGGAATGGTTGTAAGCTAATCTCTAAACAGGATTCATGATTCAGTACTAAGGTGCCTTGTTTTGAAAGTTCCCGGTCAGGCTCTTTCCTGTTGAGTGTCTGTGTTTTACTGGGATGGTTACCTTGGAAATGACCTCATCATGGCATCAAGGGAGCAACATGGGACTGCTGCGGAGTTCATCCTGAAAGCAGACATAAGGGAACAGTGGCACAGTGCTAAAGTAAAAAACAATGATAATGCTGTGAAGGGCTAAAAAAAGATGATATGGCTATGTTAAAAAAAAATAAAAAATGCTAAAAAAAAGAATATATTATGACTTGAAAGGAAATATACTATATATATGCAAGCAGGATGGTAAAGAAAAAGAGAACCAGCTTTTGAAGAGTTTAGTGAATTTAGTCTATCTCCTGTATATTACTTAACAAATCTTTATATACTGTTTGTGTGCTTCGTTGCTTAGTCGTGTCCAGCTCTTTGTGACCCCATGGATTTGTAGCTTGCTAGGCTCCTCTGTCCATAGAATTCTCCAGGCAAGAATACTGGAGTGGGTTGCTATTCCCTTCTCCAGGGGATTTTCCTGACCCAGGGATTGAACCCAGGTCTCCTGCATTTCCAGCAGATTCTTTACAGTCTGAGCTACCAGGGAAACCCATATACTGTTTACTATAAGCAAATATTCATTCCATCCTCACAGTAACTTTATGGAGTGGGTACTATTTTTATGCTTATTTTATGAATGAGAAACTCCAGGCAATTAGCTTGCTCATGGTCACATGGCTTACAAGTGAATAAAATGGGATTTGAATGCAAAGCCAGGTTTTGTGTCCCATGCCATTAACTACTATGCTATCCTGCTGTAGAGCACATACTCTAGAACTGGAAAAAGGCATCAATAAATCATCACCATCATCATCATCCCAACAACAGGCAGGGCGAGCATTACTTGGGCAGTGATCATTTATGTGCCTGGCACAGAAATCCTATAAGAAAGGTACTTTTTAATTCCCATTTTCAGTTGGGCAAACTGAGGTTTCGAGAGGTTAGCAACTTGTCTAAGGTCACAGAGGTGCTCAATGTGAGTGCTGGAGGCAGTGCCAGGGCAACAGAAAGGCAGATGGTAGTGAGTGTGACTGGCGATGTTGACTCCATAACTTTCCCAGCACTGGCCTGGATGAGAAACAAGGATGATGAAAAGGAGAGAACCCTGCCTCTGGAGCAGTTGGCTTCAATCTGGGCACCACAGATTAGTCCTAAAAATAGCTCCAAATGTGACCAAGGAAGAATTTTTTCCCATGATTTACTTATCTCCCCAAAACGTGTGACTTTAATCTTTCTGTTAAAAGAAACTGGGCTCAGGCAGGACAAATGACCCATCTGGCAGAGGCATAAGGAAGGATTAGCGCTTTGATTTGGCTTTGTCTATCAAGGTCTAAAATTCTTTTCCAGGCTTAATTTACATTCTATTCTCTGCAAGTAATTTAGAGGCACCCGCTAGCAATTTTATTCTCCCACTCACGAGTCTAACTCTTAGAAAGAAAAATAAAGCACAGAAAAAATATGTGGTGCCAAGGTAAGCACAGCAGAAGTGCTAAACGGACGCTGTGATATTGCTTTGTGGGTTTTGAAAAAAAGTATGCAGGTTACCTTTTGAAAGGAATAGCCAAATGCATGCAAATATTATCTTTCAAGGCCGGAAGCACAGAGAAATCTCTACAAAGTATGCTTTGGAAGACAGATGGCTTAAGAATCCTCACAGCATTATCACACAGTTGAGATGGGCAAACCAGACAATATGTCTGCCAGCTAGCGTGGCCATCAGCCTGACTCTTTTGAGTCAAATGCCAATTGGGCAGGATCTGGCACTCACATGTTTGGATGTCACTGGGATCAGGCAGTTGAAAATCCATTCATCATCATTCAACCCCTGCTCTTACTGTAATGGTACCAGAGCATGTTGGAAAGGTACTGGTCCAGCGGCTTAGCACCTCCTAAAACCATTTCCAAGCAGAGCCCTCAGAAGTAATTTCCTTGGCTCATATTGGTTCTCAGTGCTGTGACTGTGATGTGTGTTCTGCTAGACCAGCTAGGAGAAAGTAAGTGCAGATGGTTCAGTATCCCAGGGCTCACAAAAGTCTATTTGCCTGATTTCAGAAATAATCTATTAAATGCTCCCTTTTTAATTATCTTTTCTCAGGCACAAACTTTTCTATTATGCTTGCCAACTAGCTGTGTTTTTGTGTAGTACGTAAACTTTGCTGGCTTCTTTGTCTATTTTACCTGTTTCTTTCCAATCCTGGAGTTACTATACTCTATAAATGTCCTCACACATTATTATTTTATCTTAGGTTGGAAAGTGTCATGCATTCTTAATCTATCTTGATGGCAAAAACTGCTCTGTTTCTCTCTAGTCGCTCAGTCGTGTCCAACTCTTCTCACCCCATGGACTGTAGCCCACCAGGTTCCCCTGTCCATGGGATTCTCCAGGCAAGAATACTGGAGCAGGTTGTCATTTCCTTCTCTCTATAACCATAACTATATAAAAATATAAGCCCAAGATACCAATGATAATATCCATTAAATGGATATGCGTCCTGCAGATCAACCTCATGACCCAGCTGTCATGGCTTCTGTGCCTCTGTATGTAGTTCTACTTGCATTCCGTTGAACTGATTAATGTTGTTTGTATGAAAGTTCTTAATAATAAATAACACCTCGCTTCGAATTAGCACTTTCCCTTTTTCAAAGTATTCTCACATCTGCAATTTCTTTGCATCTCACTGTTCTACTTGGTAGGTAAGATGGCATTTTATTATTTAACAGGACAGATAAACTTTGACTGAGTGAGATTAAGCAGTTCTTTTAAGTTGACATGATTAGATAAGAACAAAATCCAGATTAAAACTCCACATTCTTAAAGATGGGTTTGGAGTGTTTTTTTTTTGTTGTTTTTTTCACTAAATTTATGTAAGGGCTGATTGATCATTTAAAGCTAGAGGTACACAGAGGGTAGTCTATCACATTTTATTAGTGCACCGTCCCATTGCTCTATCAAAGGAGAGCCTTCACAATGAATCTCAGTCATGGCCAACTCTTTGCAACCCCATGGACTGTAGCCTGCTGTGCTCCTCCACCCACGGGATTCTTCAGGCAAGAATACTGGAGTGGGTAGCTGTTCCCTTCTCCAGGGGATCTTCCTGACTCAGGGGTCGAGCCTCGGTCTCCTGCATTGCAGGCAAATTCTTTACCATCTGAGCCACCAGGGAAGCCCACTGACAATAATACAAAGGAAACCAAAATGTTCTAGATCCTCCACCAGGACGTCATGTTCCTTGGTTAAGATGGACATTGGTTTTGCCCAGGACTGAGATGATGATGCAATATTAATGGCTGCCTACTCTCTTCATTCCCACTTCCTATATTACTCTATTTGTGCTATCTGGGATCACATCTCAAATAAACTCTTTCAATTCTTTTCCCAGAGTCAGCTTCTGGAAGAATCTAAAGAAAGAGAAGTAGCAACATGAATGAGAAGCATGTTAGGGTCCTTTTCTACATTTAAGGTAGAGTGTTAGGTGGGGAGTTTGATTTTTTTCAAACATCCTTATTTGTCTTCTTAAAATTGTGCTATCCCTACTCTGCAGGTAATTTTGCTTCTGTAACTGGAGTCCTACAGATGGCACTGGTTCAGAGAGACAGGCCTCCTACCATCTCTACAATGAATGAATGAAATTATTGGTCAGTCTCAGCTTTCTGACATTAATTCACCCTTTGCCATGGCATATATTTCAGCTTTTTTGGTGAAGCATTAGGGTAGACAGCCCACACCTCACTTCATCTGGCTTCCTTGTGGTCATCATATATTTTCCATGGAGTTGATTCCCTTTGCATTCAATTTCCTTCCCACTTATTTGGTATAAAATCAACTATCAGCCAAACTCAGCTCTGGCACACTTTGGGGCCAAGTGCCTGTGGTTTCAAGGCTTTTCTATAGCACAGTGCAACTGCTAAGCTGTTTCTTCTAACTGAGTCATTGGCCTCCATCCCTACCCCTGCTGAGAAGGGAAAAGGTGTAATACTGACTGCTAATGCTTTTTTGTGATGGGAGCTCTAGAGATCTAGAAGAAAACAGCCATTATCTGCTTTGTCCCAATAGTTCTCACATGCAATGGCAACATATCTTGGGAAGGCATAATCTAATGAGGGAAAGAGGTTTTTAAAAAGACTTGGCAGACTGGGGCGGAATACACTACCAATTCCCTCCCCCACCTCTTAAAACTTGCATTTGTTTTTGTCTTTTATCATATAAACAACCAGACTGGTTTCTGAACAGAGGCCATTTCAGCTGTGAATGAACCCAGTTGTGGCTTTCTGGCTAGAGTTGTGATTCTTAGCAGATACTGAGGTTACTGAGAGAAAAAGACCAGGACTCCTGGACCAGGCATTTGCCTTCCTCAAGCCCACTTCCTGCCTCCTGGGAAACGAGGAAATGCAATCAGAAAAGGAAATCCAAGGAAGTTACTAAGTGAACTAACAAACAATGGACTCATAATGGCTCTCTAGAGAAAAATATTTTTTTTCATTTCTGCCAATCTCAAATATTTCAGAGAAGTCTATGAACAGATGAAACACAGAGTTAAGAGGAGCTTGGAATATACTCACAGAAGCTAATGTCATTCTTCTATGACCTTCCACAGAGGCTAGAAAGTCAATAGGTGGGATTTAAAGAGGATCATAATCAGTAAAATACTAGAGTGGCTTTTCAGCAGCTTTCTCAGCATAGGAACTTAATTAAGGTATGAAAAGAACTGGCTTTGTCACACAGCTTTTATCTGTCTTTGTCTTTTGGGAAGAAAACCTATTTTATTTGAGTTGACTCTGTTCATTGATTTCTGTTCTTTTATTTCTTGTATTGCTGCACAGATCATGCATATAAATATATTTAAGCGAATGCCACCTTAATGGTGAGACAGATCATTAGGCCAGTCAATATCTCCTCCAGATGAGTGGTTTTAAATTGAGCATTTTGAATCTCCTGGGGTTTGGCAGAAGTGCCTTCCGAGGAAGGTATGGGGCAGAAGAGGAAATAGGAGTAGGGCAGCTGTCTTCAGCTGCAATGCATGATCCCCAATTCAACCACATAGTGCTTCTACTGGTTGGAAAAATCGAAAGGTTTTTTTACACATTGACCAATGAGTGAGCCATTGCTAGAAGAAACAGACACAAATAAAAGTATGCTGTGTCAACGGCGGTCTGAAAACTACTGCTATGGATGCAAATTGCTAACTTCTAAATAGATGACACTGCCTTTTCTGAGCAAGTCCTAACAGAGGGCTCCACGTGGAGTCCAGAGTAGTGCAGAGAACTCTGCACTGGGACACAGAAAATGCAGTTCTACTCTCAACATTGTCACTTCCTTAGCTGCCTCTTGTACCACCTGTGAGATGGGGCTAAAAGGATAAGTTGCTTGTAGACAAGAGATGCTGTAATTTTGAGGCTTCCAGCCAGGACTTCAGGAGTGATAACAGCTAAGACCTTAGTGACAGGTGAGAAAGGATGAGCCATGAGCACAGCCCTTTATTTATTTATTTTCCTCTCAGTGTTCAGCTACACTGACCTTACCCATCTTTCACTTTAGATTCTATTAAGGCCATTTGGAGAAAAGTGTTTGCCTTAGTTTAGGTTCTTCTAAAAGTAGGCTTTGAGATAAGGATTTGAGTGCAATAGTGGAAGGTAACCTAGGAACTAACAGTTAGGGGAGTGGAGAAATGAGAAGGGAAGAAAAGGCAGCTAATAAAGGGAGTGTTATAAAGTAGGTTACAGTTGCTGGTAACTGGGTTTCAAACCTACTTGAGAGCTTTGGAGGATATGGAGAATACTTATTCAACTGTCCCACACAGTGGGCAAGGAAGAAAGGTACTACTTCCTGAGGTAAATTTACTCCTGGGGACATGAAGTCCTGGACACTTGGAGGCTGGCTGTAGCTGGGCTGAGAGAAAGACCTGGAGAGTTGCAGAAGATGCTGTGGACTAAACTGGAACCACGAATGCCAAGGGATATGGGATAAGCACTGATGTTTACTAGTGTTGGTATCATCCCATTTTACAGATGAGGAACCTGAAGTTCAACAAGACAAGTAAAGTCATTTAACTGGCTTAACCATAACACAACACCAGCTTCTTTTTAAAATTATGGCATGTTTCACTTCTTGAGGATAAATAATACACATTTATCAAAATAATCATCATTTTGATAACTTCTACCTAGTGAAGAGAAATGGTGCTGGGAAAATAATGATTTTTAAAATTCTAGTAGGAAAATTAAGTGTTAAAGTAAATAGTAAGATTCCAGTATAAATCCTTATACTTTAAAATATAATTATAATTCAACTTTAATAAAAATATAGATAAAATATTTATTGAGTCAGCAATGAACATTTCTGCACAGAAACGACTTGCCATATTTTTTCAGGTTTCATCATCAAATGAATCTAATTTATTATTAATTGCAATAAGTTACGGGGAAGGCAATGGCACCCCACCCCAGTACTCTTGCCTGGAAAATCCAATGAACGGAGTAGCCTGGTGGGCTGCAGTCCATGGGGTCGCTAACAGTCGGACAGACTGAGCAACTTCACTTTCACTTTTCTCTTTCATGCATTGGAGAAAGAAATGGCAACCCACTCCAGTATTCTTGCCTGGAGAATCCCAGGGATGGGGGAGCCTGGTGGGCTGCCGTCTATGGGGTCACACAGAGTCGGACACGACTGAAGTGACTTAGCAGCAGCAGCAGCAATAAGTTAAATAAGCCTGTTAGCCAAGACACAGCAGCATTCTGGAAAGTCTTGCCCAGTGCTCTGAATCTCACTTTCAGACCCATAAATGGGTTAAAATTATTTGGCATAAATACTAAATCTTATTTTTCATTAGTTCAGACCAACAAGAGTTCAATGGGCAACAGTTAAGATATGCAACCTTCTTATCATTAGCAACTTATTTAATTCTTCCAGTAAATCTCTCAGAATATTTTCAAAGATGAGCAAACCAGGGGGTGGAAACAGTCAAAGGTTTTAATGGCTTCCTAAGGTATCATAATAGGTGGATAAACAGTGATGATTAGTTGTTGATTTCTGACCAGTTTTAGTGAGACCTGCTGTTTTATCTGCCTGGTGACTAGTCTTTTTTCCAGGTAGCACACCCAGGCTGAACTTCAGGGAACCACCTCTCTTCCACTCTCAGCCCAAGTAGTTTTGGTATCTGACTCTTTACTGGCTCTAGGGGGAGTCATGTGACCAATGTTTGTCCAATTGGTGTACTCCATCCTCCAGGCCACAGGGGTCCTAGTTCAGGAGTGGTCCTGGGTGGCTGTTAAGCCATGCTCCGGTTTCTGGGATTTTGGTGGAACTATGAGTAAGAGGAGTTTCTACATACTGAGACTGGCAGGCCTGGAGCTGCTGGTGGCTATCTCGCCAGGGGAGTCTGCCCGAGAATTACAGTCAGTACAGAGAACGTTACTGGGAGATGAAAGACGGGTCTTGAGGACATCATGTGAGCCCCTGGATATAGTTATGCTGCAAGTCATTAAGACACTCGCTTTTTGCCTTTATGCACCAATTATAAGCATATATGTTTATATGCATCAGTTTCTTTCTGTGCTTCAGTTTCAGTTAAGTTTGTCATTTTTCAGCTAAAGGAGTTCCACCTAATACTGCAGGCTGCAAGACTCCCAAACCCAGTGGCCAATCTAGCACACTCTGAGTGCTTCTTGCTGCTGATAATAATGACACAATATAGTTCACTTGCAGGAGTTTCTTAAAATGATATTGAAAATACAATGAGGTTTTTTTCTGGTAAGTGTAGGTGGATTTGGAACAAAAATGCTTTCCATACCTGAACTTCTATTTGCTTGGTTTAAAACAAAATAGCTCTGCTATTATTCATTTTGAGTTCGCTTATTAAACTATTAACTCACGGTATTTTAATAATTTAATTGCAACAAAGCAGGGAAGCTTTCATATGCCACACCTTCTAAAAATTTAAGGGAAAGAACATGTTAAAAAAAGAAAATTACCTTGAAACATTTGCTAATATTATAATCTACTATATTAATTCAATTGCTTAACAAATACTTATGAACACCTGTTTTTCACAGAAGAATAAAAGTATGAACAAATTAAACGGTTTTCTTTTGGTTTGGCAGCTTAAACAGTATTTGGTCTTCTTTCACAGACAGAACTGCTGAATCTAGAGGTCTGTAGTCTGCTACCTAAGGCACCAATACAAATATTTCATTTTTTCATATGAATTTTACTCATTACCTTCCTTCTAAAGAGTTTAAGTGATAAAAAAATTAACAGTTTAAGAAACATTAGTCTTCAAGCGTACATTCACGACTGTTCAATAGAGGCAGGGGTCATTGTGTAGCCCTATGTTAAGCATAGTTAGGCCTCAAGTGCAAACAACATGGTAAGGAAGAAACATTTGTTGACTTGGGGTCACATGAATTTTTTAGTGTGTGATTTTAAATTGTAGAAATAAATCTAACTCCCTTGAGAACAGTAGCTTCTGCAACAAGATTCCAACTCTGTGCAACGCAAACACATGAACGTTTGGCCTTAGACAGCACAGAAACCTTCCAATTATTTATAGCCAGTGCATATCCACAGAGACCGAAACTCCAGCGTGGAGTGTGGATGACACACTGATGACAGCAGCACAGAGCATCACCGATGGTCAGCTCTTCCGGGTTTTCATTTCATGCTTCCAGGTGCTGTTCCATCAGTCAGCTTACCTATGCTCAGTCTTAGCCATTAGACTTTTAGCTACATTAAAAATTTTTCATTTAAATGAAAATTACCTTCTATGTTGAAATTATATAAAATGCACGTAATACTAAACATTAGCATATGTCAAGTTTGTGTGTTACCTGTTTGTTTTACACCTAACTTTGGAATACGTTTCTTGATATCAGAGAGTATAAATGTATTTTTGTTATTACATATGTATATTCTGGCTTCTCAGTTGGTGCTAGTGGTAAAGAACCAATCTGCCAATGCAAGATTCGCAGGAGATGTGGGTTCAATTGCTGGGTGGGAAAAATCCCCTGGAGGAGGGCATGGCAGCCCACTCCAGTACCCTTGCCTGGAGAATCCCATGGACAGAGGAGCCTGATGGGCTGCGGTCCATAGGGTCACAAAGAGCTGGACACGTCATATGTATATTCTGGCTTCTCAGTTGGTGCTAGTGGTAAAGAACCAATCTGCCAATGCAAGATTCGCAGGAGATGTGGGTTCAATTGCTGGGTGGGAAAAATCCCCTGGAGGAGGGCATGGCAGCCCACTCCAGTACCCTTGCCTGGAGAATCCCATGGACAGAGGAGCCTGATGGGCTGCGGTCCATAGGGTCACAAAGAGCTGGACACGACTGAAGCAACTTAGCATGCATGCTCGTATATTCTGTATGTATCTTATTCCCATCATTTTATATCAAATGTAGGAAAATATGGAAGTGTTTTTTTTTTTTTCAGATTAATGAGACTGAGTTTGGGGGTCATTTTAATTAATGCTTGAACACATTTGAAGAACTAGGCAAAATGTGAAGTACAACAGAAAAAAAATATAATATTAAATTTCACTACTTATTCTCTTAGGTGTTTATTGATTAAAACAGAAACATACATTACCATATGTAAAATATACAGCCAATGGGAATTTGCTGTATGGCTCAAGAAACTCAAACAGGGGCTCTATATTAACCTAGAGGGGTGGGATGAGGCGGGAGATGGAAGGGAGGTTCAAAAGGGAGGAGATATATGTATAACTGTGGTTGATTCATGTTGAGGTTTGACAGAAAACAGCAAAATTCTGTGAAGTACTTATCCTTCAATAAAAAATTAATTAAAGATATTAGCTCATTGACTGAAAATTAAAAACTGCTTTTTTGAAGAGTATCTTGGTATGAGATCTTAAGTAAGTCATTTGATCTCAAAGACTTGGTTTCCTTCTTTGCAAAATGATAATGTCTATTTTGAAAGTCACATAATAAATGAAAGCTAATTTTCTTGCATATCAATCAGTGAAGCCATATAATAAATACTTTATTAAATTGTACTTTGTTGGACATATAAAGGGGTTCCTAAAAATACGTTAAAAGTCAAACATCAAATAATATGCACTGCAAAGTCAAATAAAACTTGGAAAAATTTTGGAAAAAAAAATCTCAAAGTCTTGGTTACTAAAACATTGAGGTCTAATCCAATTATTTCTTATTACTACAAACACAGATTTCAAAATTGTTATCCTTTTGACAATGTTACAACAGTTGCTAGAAAAACAAAACAATCTAATATTTGTTGTTCACAGACACAGAGCCAAAGCAGCAAACAAAAGACCTGGAGGGAGACATTACAAGTTCATATTGAAGTTTTGGGATTGAGAAATGAATACTATGGTTATGAAAAATAATTTACCATCTGTATTTTAGAAAAGTGTGTTTACTTATCACCCTGTAAAGCATACATTTTCATTTAGATCAAATGACTCTTCTATTAATAAATTAAATAACTGCCTTATGACCCAGCAATCCCACTGCTGGGCATACACACCGAGGAAACCAGAATAGAAAGAGACACGTGTACCCCAATGTTCNGAGTGCATGTACACCCATGGTGGATTCATGTCAATGTATGCCAAATCCAATACAGTACTGTAAAGTAAAATAAAGTAAAAATAAAAATTTTAAAAAAAAAGAAGAAAAAAAATCACATCAAGGCTGACATGGAGACTTCACAATCAATTACCATATTAAGGTATAGAAAAAATAAAGTTGTAGAAAAATAAATTAAATTGCTATTTTATTTCCTAAATTTTATTTATTTATTCATTGGTTTTGTTTTGTGAGATCTTAATTCCCTGACCAGAGACTGAACACAAACCCCCTGCAGTGGAAGCATGGAGTCTTAACCACTGGACCACCAGGTAAGTCCCCAGAGTTGCTGTATTAAATATACCTGAATTATATATGTCTGCATGATTATGGAATTTATATCTAGTATGGCTGTAAAACGGGACTAAACACTCTTGCATCTGCAAGAGTCTAATCTTAATTTCCATTAGAATCAAAATTGGTTTCTCCAGGATGACAGAGTTTTACAACAACCTATCAGAATATTTTCCTTCGTATCCTCTACTTTGAGTCATGTATGGGGGTGTCACACATTAGATGAAGTATGGACCATCAGCAATGTGGTGTGAGGGGATGAAAAAAGGGCACGGTTTAGATTCTGAAGTGCCTCATTGGTTTCACAAAAGCTTTTTGTTTTCCTGGTGTCATGGGCTGTTTTTAGAAGTCTTATCGGACTTGTTAAAACACTGTTAGTTATTTTTGGCGAAGTTTGGATTTCAGAAGGGANATCCTCTACCTTGAGTTATGTATGGGGGTGTCACACATTAGATGAAGTTTGGACCATCAGCAATATGATGTGAGGGGATGAAAAAAGGGCACAGTTTAGATTCTGAAGTGCCTCATTGGTTTCACAAAAGCCTTTTGTTTTCCTGGTGTCATGGGCTGTTTTTAGAAGTCTTATCGGACTTGTTAAAACACTGTTAGTTATTTTTGGCTAAGTTTGGATTTCAGAAGGGAACTGTCAAGCTATCCATGAGAAATTTCCAAGGAGTCTCTGGTTTAATGATAGGGAGAAATCCCAGCTCTATGGCACCAGGGAAGAAAGAGCATCAGATCTGAGGAGGCTGGAGGGCTGGCCTGGCAACACCAGCACGTGCTGTTGGGCCAGCTGTTTCCTTCGACGTCAGCAACGGTAAGAATGATGCTACAACAAAGGCAAACTGCCTGACAAAGACATTTAGACTAGAATGAAAATATGTAAAGTAATAAAACTAAAAACTAAAGTAAATCATCTCTAAATTCTCAACTAATAACATGTAGAATAGAATTAATGATAAGATATTACTTTGATATTAATAAATACTTCCTTTTCTCATTTAGAGGACTAGTTCCAGAAAAAATGCAATATGCTAAAATAATTTTTTAACCTACTTTTATGATAACTATCCTTATTAATGACCATAAGCTTGCCAGAGCTGACTGTTACTTATGAATTACTTGCATATTAACAGGCAATCTTCTTACGTGAAAGTGAAAGTGAAGTCACTCAGTCGTGTCCGACTCTTTGCGACCCCATGGACTGTAGCCTATCAGGCTCCTCCATCCATGGGATTCTCCAGGCGGGGATACTAGAGTGGGTTGCCATTTCCTTCTCCAGGAGATCTTCCCAACCCAGGGATTGAACCCGGGTCTCCCACACTGTAGGCAGACACTTAACCATCTGAGCCACCAGGCAAGTCCCAAAAATATATATCATAGCCTGCACCGCCTGGGAAATGAACCCTGGTTGCAAGAATGGGAATCATGCATGATACCATTACACCAGCAGCACGGCTATAATAATTATTAATTGCACTTTATTTTCTTTACTCCTTATGGAATATTGTCCAAGTTGGGCAATATCTAGGAAATTTACAGTAACATCAGTCATAACATACTAATTTTCTCAGTGAAGGAATTTCAGTCCATATGAGACTTGGTCACTAGTGATAAAGGAAGAACTGATGATCTGGTTCAGAGACAATGACGCCACATATTGATACAATTAGAAACTCCTTGAAACTGAATTTTCATGATCTTATTTTTGCAAGTCTTTTCTCCAGAATCAAAGATATAAATATCTCAGTAACTTTCAGGCAATTTAGTTCATCTCTCTGATACCAGTTTTTTCCCCTTACAAACACTAATTTTTTTAAGCACAGAAGGACAAAGTTTAAAATATTTTTTCAAGTGGAAAAATTCAATAGTGTAAGCTAGAATAAGATAAGGTTCTAATGGATTGAATATTCTCTTCAGTTGTAGTGATTTAGAAATATCTGTGGGTCATGTCACAGAACTAGAAACAGAAGCAAAAGGGTAATTTTTAAGATAGTGAGTTTCCTGTCTGAAGAAAGATGCATTCAGTCATGGGGAAAATTTAAAACAAAACAAACGATTAGACATTAAAAAAGCAATGTTGCATGCACTCTATGACTTAGTCAGTTGTGTCTGACTCTTTGCGAGCCCATGGACTTTTGCCCACCAGGCTCTTCTGTCTGGGGGATTGTCCAGGTAAAAATACCGGAGTTGGTTGCCATGCCTTCCTCCAGGGGATCTTCCCAGCCCAGGGATCGAACCCGCATTTCTTAAGTCTCTTGCATTGGCAGGTGGGTTCTTCACCATGAGCACCACCTGGGAAGTCTCCAAAATGATGTCACATACACATGTATACATAACAACAACACTTAGGGGACTGTCCAGGTAAAAATACCGGAGTTGGTTGCCATGCCTTCCTCCAGGGGATCTTCCCAGCCCAGGGATCGAACCCGCATTTCTTAAGTCTCTTGCATTGGCAGGTGGGTTCTTCACCATGAGCACCACCTGGGAAGTCTCCAAAATGATGTCACATACACATGTATACATAACAACAACACAAACATCACATAGTGATGCTGATGGCTTTGTCGCTCAGTCATGGCTGGCTCTTTGTGACACCATGGACTGTAGTCTACCAGGCTCCTCTGTCCATGGGATTTCCCATGCAGGAATACTGGAGTAGGTTGCCACTCCCTTCTCTAGGGGATCTTCCCAAGCCAGGGATCAAACCCAGGTCTCCTGTAGTGCAGGCAGATTCTTTACCAAATGAGCCACCAGATAAACATCACATACTAAACTTAAAATAAACCCAGACCCTAAATGACCCTTGATGTCCGTGACTATGAAGAGCGGCCCACTCACCATTAGAACTCGAGCCTCATTCTGGTGTGGGAAAAAGGGAACTGACCTTTTTTGGCGAGGCTGTTGTTAGGTTCATACTTCTCAATCAACACTTGGACTTGCTCTTGCTTTAAAGGTGGGTAAAGGATTTCATTTAGCCGGGGATCTCGCTGCTTGAGGTTGATAAAATCCATCATCTGATCAACTGTAAGGTATGGTTTGCTTTTGGCACCACTAAAAACAGTTAAACACCAGCAGATTAGCAGGTTTTTCTGTCAAAGCTCATGCATGTATTTGCATTTAGCAGTGCTGTAGAAATAAACGCCTGCCATGCCTGGCAAGAGCATGCTATACTGGAATTCCTGTCTTGCCCTAAACACATTGTGTTGCTTCATCACAACTGCTGTATCTCTGTGGGAGGCAAACACTTTGCAATGACTGCCACCAAATCCCAATGCCCTTGAACTATACCAGACACAAAAGAAAACCACAGTAGGGAACATGCGTTCTGTGTGTGAAGGTGTGGCGCTCTAAAGGGAACACAGGTTATGGGTTGCTGTTTTGATTATGATGCTAAACTGGTTTAGTCATCAATTTCTCCTTTTCTGCTTAATCAACCTAAAGATATATTTATTACTCATTACTAAAAAGAACGAATATGATTGGGCACATTTTCCTTTTCTCTCTACCACTTTGCTACAGCCACACTGAGTGCCACTGAGTACCACTGTAAGCAGGAACAAATGCGTTAAAATGTATTCTCTTACAATTCGGAAAAGATGTTATCAATTTCAGGTCGAGGACAAAGGTTGTTCAGGAAAACTCTGTACACTTCAGGAGTGAAATCTTCTTGAGGTATCGAATCATTCTGGGGAATAAAATAAGAGGGTCAGTAAATGGTCTTTTTCTTCATTATCTTTCCTCCCTGTTTTGTCTCTCTTTCCTCCTTCCCTCCTTCTTTTCTTTTAAGAGCTCAGGGTAAGCATTCAGAAAGCATCTATGAGGCTAGCATTATAGGGACTCTAGTTTTTGAGGTATCAAAAGCTCATTTTCTGTTTTCTCATATTTTAAGCTTAAGAGTTTTCTCCTTCTGAAGGGATGTTAAGGCAATTTCTAAAGTAAGTTAGACCTAGTGAAACACGGTCTGTTCAGCAATTTTTTTTCTTTTAGGTTGCTTTTCCTGGTGACTTTAATCTCATTTTTAATTGTGATAAAATATACAGAACATAAATAAGTCATTTTCACCACTTTTAAGTGTACAGATCAGTAGCATGAAGAACATTCACGTTGTCTATGTTCTGTTTAGCAGACTTTTGAATGAATGTATTTTTCTTTCAAGAACCTGGAGAAAGATATTTTCAAACTGAAAACATAAGATTCCAATTTTGTGTCTTTTTTTTTTTTTTTAAACAGTGTTCTTTCTTTTTTAAGAAAACTGATAATTTGCAACTCAGTTTTCATAAGTAGGACACCAGTCATTATTTGTCACTGATTCCTCTCAGTTCTACTGTTTAGAAAGCAAGTCATTGATATAAAAACTGACTTCTGTGACTTAACTTTCTGTTCAGTGCGGCTGCCATGGAAACTGGAAGCATGTATTCCAGCATTTGTTAACAGGAAGGACACTCTTCATGCTGCTATTCCTATTTCGGGTATGTGTTTATATGATTATTTTTATTTTTAAGCCCTTAAAGAAAACATCCTTCCTTTTACCATATTCATATTTTTCTAAATTTACTTTTATAGAAGTATCTAAAAATTATTGTCTGACACTGCATGCTTGCTAACAGATAAGAAAACTTAGCTCCCCACTTGGCAAACAGCAGGAGTCCTATATTTGAGAAATGAACAAATAAAATAACATTTTCTTTACTAAACTGATTTATAGAGCAGGAAAAAAAATACATTTTGCAAAATAGCATTTTGAGACAACCAAACAACGCATATCATTTGTATATAGCAAGAAGCATTAAATGGTTAAGTTCAGTTACCTGGACACTCACTTTGAAATCACGAGTACAAGCAGCCAGTTCCCAGAAGGAAATTCCAACATATTGCTGCATGATCTTTTGCCACTTATAAAATGGGGAAAAGTTTAACCTATGAACAGGTTTCCAAAATTCCATTGAATTTACAAAGTGAGAGAAATCCTTTTGACTGGAGAATGTATACTTTTAAAATTGCCACACTCTCTGAGTTAGACACCCATGTCTCTTATAAGTAGCTTTGAAAATAGCCAACAGTGAGCATTGCTATCATATTCTCTGGTTGAGAGATACAGGGAAGAGAGATTTGAAAACAAATCTCAAGGAAATACTCAGTGCCTCGTTTGGCCAACTCAAGCATCAGACTTTATTGGAGTTGATGAACCCCAAATCTGTTCTCTTATACTCCCCACTGTTTAGTTACTATTTAGAGCTCACTCTACTTACCTTCCTCCTGATCTCACTAAAAGCATACAAGCAGATTTTGTCTAAGGTATCAATCATTGTCTTGAAATACTCAGTGCCTCGTTTGGCCAACTCAAGCATCAGACTTTATTGGAGTTGATGAACCCCAAATCTGTTCTCTTATACTCCCCACTGTTTAGTTACTATTTAGAGCTCACTCTACTTACCTTCCTCCTGATCTCACTAAAAGCATACAAGCAGATTTTGTCTAAGGTATCAATCATTGTCTTCCTTTTCTTACCGACTTCCTTTATTTTTCTCCCTTCTTGTCTTAGCTTAAAACCTCTTCCACCTACACCATGTTTTAATTTCCAGTCTGTGCTACTCTCACACCATGCTTGTCTCCTGTTTCAGTTCTTATGTAATTGTTTTGTGCTTCCAACTGTACAGTTTTCTGTGTTAATTCTAACCTGTAGACCAACACAAACTAGGACCTGTGTGTTGCATGTTAACTGCTCAGTCTCTGTAACATATAACAGGTCCACAGTAAATATTTACTAAATGAATGAATGTACTTTATGAAAAAGGTGGAAGTTGATAGAAAATATGCTTCCCACAAGACATCAGAGTCAAATAAAGCCATTTATAAAAGAGTCCATACACATCATTTCATAAAATGATATGCTTTACTAAAACTCTATTTTTTTATTTACTAGTATAAATTAGGACTTCTTATTAGAGGGGACACATTGATGAAATAATCTGAATAAACACAATATTACTTTTATTACCAGTTAGATGTTAGCACCTAGAAAATGGAAAATGTTTCAATACAGTTTCATTTTTCTTTTGCCCAACTTGATTGATGAGGATACCCTTTGGGGTCAGTGGGTGAAAATGAGGGAAAAACATTTTGGGGAAATAAGTTGAAATGAGCATGACTGAAAGCTAAAGTGAAAGAATATGGAGGAGATATTGAGGGAAAAGCTATGGTCAGGTAATAATTCCTTACATTTTAAATAAGGCTGGAATGTGCAAAGATCATTCACATATTTTATTTTCCTGGATCTCATGATTTGGTAAAGTGGATAGAACAGACTCATGGTGCCAAGTTTGAGCAGGATGAAACCCAAGGATGATGCTCAAGAGCATACCAAAACGTCAAATACTCTTCTGTGAACACTTCTTAACCAACCAGGTAGAGATGATATATTCTTGTTCTGTGTGTCTGCAGTCCACCTTCATATACCTTCTCTATAGCATCCACCACACAGTTTTCCTTTCGTTGTTATATTTCTGATCATCGACTAGACTGTGTGTTTTTGAATAAAGTGCACTATCTCTTATTTAATTCCTTTGTATCTCCAGAATAATGCCTGGCAGATAATATACACCTAATGAATGTTTGTTGAATTCACTCAGGATATGGCACCAGACCTCAGATCTGTCTTGTGGTCCAGGACTTCGTTTACCTCATCATGCCTCCACCACAAAACAGATTATCAATGATTTTTGTTGCCATTACTGTCAAACTTTTTTGGAGGAAGGATTAAGAAGGCCAATACAGTCTGAATCAGGCCCATTTATTCCAGAAACTACAAAGTATTTTCATTAAAAATGAAGTTCCTTCAATTTTATGGTTGAACACAAAGAATCTACCTTCGGTACAACTTGAAGGTAGTACTGGTGATGTTTACATTTCCAGATTCTAAAAACAGGTTATGAAATATCTACATGCTAAATTAAAATTAACAAAATGAAGTAAGCCAGACAAAGACAAATATTATATCATTTATATGTAGAATCTTAACAAAGGATACAAATGAACTTACATACAAAACAGAAATAAACCTGGAGGCATAGAAAACAAGCTATGGTCACCAAAGGAGAAAGGTGAGGAGGGGTAAACTAGGAACTTGGAATTAATATACACACACTTCTGTATGTAAAATAGATAACCAACAAGGGCCTACTGCATAGCACAAGAAACTATACTCAATATTTCATGATGAAATAAATACATGTACATGGAAAAGGGAGAGAAAGTCATCTATATGCATATAAATAATTCTCAGAGGATAATAAGAATAAATATTTATTGAGCACTTACTATATGCCAAGCATATAGTTCCAGGAGCTTTACTTGAATGCTTTCATTTAACTCCTTGTCAGTTCTATGAGGTTGGAATGGTTAGTGACCCCTTTTACAGATACAAACACTAAGGAGATGGGAGTTTATGAAACTTGTCTATGACATCAAGTTGGTGGTGGCAGGTTTGCTATGTTTTAAATTAAGGTATCTTGATTCCTCAACTCATGCTGTAATCCAGAAAACTAAATTTCATGGAAGTTTTTGGATATTGTTTGTATTTTCTTATTTATACTCTGTAATAAATATTTATACTCTGTAATAAATAAGCATTTAACATTCAGAAGTGTTATTCTAAAACATATTAATTTCAGTGGACTTTAATGAATAAGGAGTCCACATGTACATTTTATCTTGCCTGATAAATGAATCATTTTCCAGTAAATTCAGGATTTCAACCTGCTCTTAATATTTTTGTTCTAAAGAGATAAAACAAAAGTTATAGCCAGGGAGGACATGAAATAATTACAAGTAAGCTACTGATAATGAACCAAACACTTAATGTGGTTCTAAAATGGAATTGTGTATTAGTGATTTTAAGATTCACAGCTGAATAAGTAACTGTATTTCCGATTTACATTCTGGGTATAAGGTATAGGAGAAAGGCAACATATTGCAGTTATTCTGGGAGAAGTTCTTTTGTGAATTTCATTCATACTATTCTTTACTAAAATATATCAAATTCTGTAAATCTAAAATAATCACGTTTTTGGTGGTAGTATTACATGTATATTGATAGCTATAGTAAAATTTATTATTTTAAAAAATACATAGATTTATTCCTATTTTCTTCATTAAAAGGTCAGTGCTATGCAAAGATTATAATGTGATTCCAAATGTCACTGAGCTTTTTTTCAAGTTAAAAAAGCCTTAAACCAAAGGGAATTTGGTGCAAGTAAATTATTTTCTGTTCTCAGAAAGCTTGAGGGCAAAGTAGCAATTTTATGAATATGGAAAGGTCTCAAAGTTCTCACTGAAATATATATTTGGATTATTAATAGAAGACAGTCATTGTTTTGCCTCTCTTTTTACATACAGTACTAGTTTTTAACAATTAAGGTAACTTTAACAAGCAATTGAAATAGCCAAAGGAGTACCCATTAAGGAGTGTGTTATTTCAATGGATCATGTTGGTCAGGATACAAGTTCAAGCACATTAATTATCTCTAACAATGTGCACAAAGATAATGTTTAAAAAATCACAACAGGATGTCCACAGTATTTCTGGTAATGTATCTATTTACAGAACACAATTAAACCTAGTTGAACAGTTCAGTTCAGTTCAGTCACTCAGTTGTGTCTGACTCTTTGCGACTGCAGCATGCCAGGCCTCCCTGTCCATCACCAACTCCCAGAGTTTACCCAGACTCATATCCATTGAGTCGGTGATGCCATCCAACCAATCTCATCCTCTGTCATCCCCTTCTCCTCCCACCTTCAGCCTTTCCCAGCATCAGGGTCCTTTCAAATGAGTTTGCACAACCACTGGCTATATGAGGCTCCCCGATATGTACTGTAATTAATACGATCTACCATTTGTGTAACCTTTTCTTCTGTGAAGTGTTTAAAACACCCCCTTGTCAGTATACCTTTGGTAATTAGTGGATATTTTCTAGAGCCACTGTTCTGTAGATATGAAATTACAGCAAAGATTCAAAATAGATAGCCAGTTCCAGGAAACATGTGTTTCCTAGCTCTGAAACTATCTTTGGTTTATAGATCTTTTCACAGCATCTAATTCTACCACTCTTCCAAGTAGAGTATACTTTACTGTGAATAATGAGCTTTAAAAACTTTATGATGGAGGTTGATTTTTAAAAAAAATCTCCAATTTGTTTTCAGGAAATTGTCATAACATTTAATTTACTAAAGATAAATATTGTTTCAATTTAAACCCAACTCCTGCTATTTGAATCTCATTTTCCTTTAAAAATGTCTCCAGTTGACACTGTTTGAAAGTGCAAACCTATAAATAAAAGACACAGTGGATTATAAAGACTCAATTTGTAATTATTGACTGAATTCTCAGAATCCAATTGTTTAGAAAGTTGTAATTTACAGAGAACTAATTGATGGATTTGATTTTCTATTCAGCTTCTTCTATTCCTTTTTTCCCTTAGCTAGATTTATAGTAACAAGTTAACATTTTTTATCTCCTCCCCCACCACAAGACGTTAGGTCAAATCAAGTAAAGGTCAAATTGGGAGCAACTGTAGAGGAAACAAATTCTTTGCACCTCTTTCTAAATTCATGTTTCATGCTTTTTTTTTCATGCTTAAATATAGTAATATTTTTACAGTTACTTAGACTGGTAAGCTTTTTCCAGCCTCAGGGTGCTGCACACAGTTTTCTTTTTCTGGAATAAATTTCTCTTATTCTCAATAGCAATGCTCCATTCCATTTGTTCACGGTGTTTTTCCCCAATTTACATGTGTCAGTTGAAGGTTTTTAACTGGCACCCCCAGAGAATGTATAGTCCTTGAATCCTGGGACTGGAATTTCATTTTTCTCACTACCATAGTCTCAGGGATGGAGGGCACACAGTAAGAGCTCAAGAGATACTCCTTGAGTCTGAATGGATAAAGAAGGTGTGGATAAAAATATAGTGGAATATATGTGGTATATATAGTGGAATATCATTCATCCTTAAAGAAGAATGAAATAGTGCTATTTGCAGCAACATGGATAGACTTGGAGAGCGTCATACTAAGTGAAATAAAACAGACAGAGAAAGAATACTATATGATTCTACTTATATATGGAATATAAAATATGGCACAAATGAATCTACCTATGAAAGAAACAGATTCAGAGACATAGAAAACAAATTTAGGGTTACCAAAGGGAAAAGGTGAGTTGAGGGGGAGATGGGGGGAGGGGTGGATTAGTGGTTTGGGATTAGCAGATGCTAACTATTATATTAATATATAGGATAAATAAACAACAAGGTTTTACTTATAGCATAGGAAAAAACTATATTCATAGTGGAATCATTTTGCTGTAGAGCATAATCAACACACATAAATCAATAATTTTTCAATAAAAAAATAAAATATACTACAGGTCAAATTTTAAAAAAGAAATATTTGTTGAGCCAAGGACAGGATCTTAACTGTTACATCTTTCTGGCTCCAAAGCATGAAACAAAAGAGCAATAATAACAAGCTTGATCATTTTCTTTTGCTTATTAAAGTGATGCTGAAACGTCTGGGGACCCCTACCATAGTTCTGTCCAGTGTTTGCAGCATCAGCAACTTTTTCCACACAGCACGAAACTGACAGCAAACAGTCACTCTTTTCTGTTACCTACAAAAGTCTTTAATATGTTTCATTTTTTTTTTTAAAATATTCTCAATAAGAACTGGCCAATGCAACAGCTCTCAACACTTTTCATAACTTATTCACAATTTAAGAATGTTTTCTCAACTTCATTCAGTGCAGCTTCAATGTTGCCAGTATGTTTCAAGAGACTCAGAGGTTCTTCCTTGGGTATAAGTGTTATTTTTGCTTACTTGTTGCTTAGATACCAGGATAAAAATAATTTGTAACAGAAAGGAGTGTTCTGCATAGAGGACAAGAAAAAGGTTTTATGCAATATACCCAGTTACCCCAGAAACAACAGTAAATTGTTTTAGAACCAGGCATGTAGAAATTCATTTAAATGAAGGCAAATTACTTTTTTTAGGAGGTTACTGTATACTAAGTGTCTCAAATGCACTAGGCGAAAAACCAAAAGCATCTTACATCTTTGTCCTGTCATCTATCTGTTACTTAGGTGCAAAGTAGGCAATATCCAAAATGTTTTGATTCTGCACCCTTCCCAGACAAAGTCTTTTGAGCACTGCCCTGCATAGTACATAAATAACATTTATTTATAAAAATGTACTGCCATTTTGTTTATTAATATCAGTCTTAAACCTAGACTTTTAAAAGGGGGATAAAATGAAATTAATATTTTAAAATCCTCCTAATCATAATTCTTAATCATCAGTTAATATCTCAAGGAACATCAAGAAAGGATTTGTTATTAATGAGCAGCTTAAATTCTTGATAATGTTAATATTTTTTTGCCAATACATTTTTGGCATTTGTTGGCTATTTTTTAAAAAATTTACAAAGAACAAGGGGCTTTCTTATTGAAAATACTGGGATTACAGGATTGAAAAAGATATATAGAGACCCACATATTGTAAATATTAACAAATAAGTCATATTTTAAACTTTAAAAATGTTTGGATAATATCGGGGCATGATATATTTTAGTATGATTATCCAGAGCTATTAAGCAGTGGTAATTTTAGGAAGGCATCATGCTCACCCTTGAAGATGGAAGACTACAAGCCTCTAAAGCTGTCTCGACTCGCTTCCGGTCTGCTGAGAACAGGCGGTATATGCTGTGAAGGGAAAGCAGGCCAGGTGAGAGAGCTGCAGATGCCAGCCCCAACATCCCATTCACTCAAACCTCGGCATCCCTCATCTGTAAAGACTTAAAATATAACACTTGCTCCAGTATCAGCATCTGTGCTCTGAAGATATACGTGTGTGCTTTTCAAAATCAAAGTTTCTAATAGAAAATTAATATTTTGAGACAATGATGACCCAATTAAAAAACACTGCATTAAAAATGCTTCTAGTATTAAGCTTTAAAATAAATACCTTAACAATTTTGTTTCCTTGCTGCTACCCACTGCTCTGAAAGTGTACATTGCTAATATTATTATTAATAAATAACTTTTTACGAGAAGAAGCTCATTGGTAGCTGTCAAAAGTTGAAGGCTTTTGACTGAATACGGTCTAGAAATGCACTTTTTTGGTCAGTGATTTTTCTTTAAAATATATAACTTAAATAATGGATAGTTTAATAATTTGGATTTATGGGTTCTATTGAAACATTAGGAAATCTATCACCCGGAAACTACCAGCCACATGGGGAATCTGATAGAGCTGAGTTATCCTTGTCTCTTTGAGACAGATTTCATTCTTCAGTTTTCCTTCTTGCCCCTGGCCTGCTTTGTCACGGATTCCCTGCCTAACTTTTGTTGACATTTGAGTTTGCGACCCTTTTTTCAAGGCTAGTGTCATCTTGGAAGAAAGAGGCATCACGGTTGCCTAATTCCCATTCCTAGACTAGATCTGGGTTTCAGATGTTCTTTTAGGTTTAACAGCAAAGGTCTCCCATCCCCTGCACCCCCTTCCTGCTTTGGTGTTCCTTGAAAGTGATGCCACAGGAGAGGAGGAAGCCCAGGAAGCCTCTGTGAGGAAAGCAGCTGCACTGATGTGCACATGGTGCATGTGGGGCCTGGCGACCACACAGCTCCAGGCTCCCCTGGACCAGAGCAGAGCCACGGCACAGATTCAGGTCTCTGAGGAAACAGAAATAGAAAATAATGGGAACTGCTCACACAGCTTACTTTTTGAGAGGAATGCGTCCTTCTGGAGTGACTTGCAGCTTAAGTTTAGTATACCTGTTGGAGAAGCAGAGAACAGTGTTTAATTTTTTTAAAAAAGCTTTTTATTGAAGAATCAAGTGCATAGAAAAAAGGCTTTTTCATGTGTACAGTTGGCTGAATTTTCACCTATTGTCCAAGTTTCTGCAATTAGCACCCATATCAAGATAGAATCCCAGGAGCCCCTCTCATGCTGGTCCCCCAAGAGCAAACCATTATCCTGCCTTTAAACATTTAGATTAATTTTGCACTTTACATAATAGAATCACACTCTTTTATGGCTTCTTTCACTCAATATTATGTTTTTAAGATCCATCCGTACATTTGCTTTTCACTGTGAAACTTTCACTCTCATTGCTGTATGGTATTCCGTTGTGTGAATATAAAACTGCACTTTTCTCTTTCACTGCTTCTGGGCATGTAGACAAAGAGAAGGCACAGGAGACCTTCAGTTTGGTTCAGTTCAGTTCAATCACTCAGTCATGTCCGACTCTTTGCGACCCCATGAACTGCAACACGCCAGTCCTCCCTGTCCATCACCAACTCCCGGAGTTTACTCAAACTCATGTCCATCGAGTTGGTGATGCCATCCAGCCATCTCATCCTCTGTCGTCCCCTTCTTCTCCTGCCCCCAATCCCTCCCAGCATCAGGGTCTTTTCCAATGAGTCAACTTTTCTCATGAGGTGGCCAAAGTACTGGAGTTTTAGCTTTAGCAACAGTCCTTCCAAAGAACACCCAGGACTGATCTCCTTCAGAATGGACTGGTTGGATCTCCTTGCAGTCCAAGGGACTCTCAAGAGTCTTCTCCAACACCACACTTCAAAAGCATCAATTCTTTGCTGCTCAGCTTTCTTCACAGTCCAACTCTCACATCCATACATGACCACTGGAAAAACCATAGCCTTGACTAGATGGACCTTTGTTGGCAAAGTAATGGCTCTGCTTTTTAATATGCTTACAAACTCTATTGATGAATATATAACTGGCCACCAACTGCTCATGCACACAGCCATTCCATTCCTAGGTGTAGATGCAACAGAAATGCTTACAGTATGTTCCCCAAAAGGCATGCTCTAGAATGACCATAGCAGCTATTCACAGGGAGATGCCTGTTGGAAGTGGACATCTGCAACAGGTATGATGAGCCAACTAGCTGTTTTACTTGCTATAACGTGCTTTGTCTATGTGTCACTTTCCACCAACATTCTGTGTGGCACAGCAGATTTTCCAGAAAGTCTGTTAGATGAAGAATGGTAAGAAGACAATTGAAACAACAACAAAAAAAGTGGAATAAAGGGAGGAGGAGAGGGGAAGGCATGTAGGAAGGGTCTTGAAGGTGACAAAGTAATGAGATGAGAGGATGACATGAAAAGAGCATTTGAGTAAACCCGTGAAGTCCTCTGGTTAACAGAAAAAGAAATTCATGGAAGAATATGAAAGAAATGTGGACTGGAGTCTGGTTTGGAATGATGGGTGTGTCTTACAGAAGAGGGAACACAGAAAGTTATATAAAAATAGAGGACCACCTAGTAATGTTTCCACTTGTGGTTTTGATTTCAAGGCTTTCCAACCTCTTGGACATCCAGTGTCCGAGCTGATCACAACCAGCTTTCCTACTTGCCCATCTGGCAGAAATCATTATTTTCCTTGGTCAAATAAATTTCAGAAAGACTATGTAATTCAAGAGTGACTAGGTACTCCTGATTTGCTTTTTTTCCTTTTCCTTTTCATTCTGCTTTTTCCTTTACATTCTTTATCTTCTTTTTTTTACTAACAGTTGCTATGATTGCCTAGAAGGACAGGAATCAGGACATCAGCTTACTGATTTAAGTTGCATCTATCAGCGATCTTAGACTCTGGAGAATTGAGTCCCATATATTGTTTGTTCTCTTCCTCAGATTAATAATTGATACAATGCAGGCAGATGTAGGGCTGAAGACTCTCTGAGATGAATAATTTTTGATTCTGGGCATAGCTGCCAGGATTTAGAAGTACCTCCTTACTGCGTGTCAAAGGCATTGACATTCAGGCAAGCTCAGTGTAACACAGATGTAGAGCTCAGAGGAAAGAGCAATCTTTACTGGAAGTATTCCAGTTCCAAGCAGTGAACCTATCAGTTCTCTAACAAGTCCCAGAGGGAAATTTATGTTTATCAATGTGAGAAGCCAGTGCAGCACAAACAAAAGACTCACAAAGGAGAAAGGAAACTGACTCAGATGAAGCAACACCCTTTGCAATAAAATTAGAGCTACTTACGCCTTTTCCAGAAATGCGTCCCTGGACATGTTTTGGGCCAGCAGGTTTGTTGCCAAACTGAAAACCTCATTTGTCCATTCCTGAAAAATGTGAATCACACTTTCATCAGCTTAAATACTGTGCAGTCATTAGACATATGTTTTTAGCGAGGCTACTAGAAAGACAAATTAGTTCAATTTGTATGCCTAAGGGTTTTTTTCCCTTTTTTTCCCCTCTGTTAAAATGAAATAATTAAATTCAAATCACTGAGTGACTACTCTTTTCCTAAGGAAATGCTCTTTACCCATGAACAAAATTTTATCTGCTTTTTAAAATACCTACAGATAAGAGAACTGGTATATTGCCTTTAATAACCAAATATGTCTCACTCTTTTTTGCATTATAAACACATAAAGAATTTTAAAATGCAGTCAATTATATTTCCGACAGGGCTTCCCAGGTGGCGTTAGTAGTAAACAAGCCACCTGCCTATGCAGGTTTGATCCCTGGGTTGGGAAGGTCCCCTGGAGAAGGAAATGGCACCCCACTCCAGTATTCCTGCCTGGAGAATCCCATGGACAGAGGAGCCTGGCNAAATGCAGTCAATTATATTTCCGACAGGGCTTCCCAGGTGGCGTTAGTAGTAAACAAGCCACCTGCCTATGCAGGTTTGATCCCTGGGTTGGGAAGGTCCCCTGGAGAAGGAAATGGCACCCCACTCCAGTATTCCTGCCTGGAGAATCCCATGGACAGAGGAGCCTGGCAGGCTACAGTCCATACAGTAGCAAAGAGTCGGATATGACTGAAGCGACTTAGCACATATGCATATTTTCAACACATCTGCAAATAAGATCTTCCTATTTTACTACTCAAGTCAAAACGGCTACACCAGGGAATCTTTAAATGTTAATTATCGTTCTAGAAGTCTCTCAACTAGCTGCAGTCCCAGCATCACACAATACCCAGTATCATTCCCTCCCCTCCGCTCTGTCCATTCCTTACTGCTGCCCTAATTCCAATCCTTACCTCACACCATCCACCTCTGATTTCTCTTGGCATCAAAAAAAAAAAAAAAAAAAAAAAGACAAAAGAACAAATCTACAGAAAAAGTTGAAGCTCCATTCTGGGTGATGATTTGGAACACTCAACATTCTGGGCTGGGAAAAAAGTCTCTAAGAAGATGAAATAAGAGATAAGTAATGTAATCATCTGATGTTGTAGTTGACTTGGCTCCCTCTTCAATGTTCAACAGCTTTTCCATCTAATTTTGTTACTTCTACTATAGCTTTTATTGTTATTTTGTGCTTTGCCTCCTGGTTTATGATAATATGCAAATAATATGCCATCATGTAATACAGAAATAATTGAGGTAAAACTTGGGGTACCAAGTGATGGGGAGGGAAAGGGACACTCTAAGCAGAGTGAGAAGATGAAATAAGAGATAAGTAATGTAATCATCTGATGTTGTAGTTGACTTGGCTCCCTCTTCAATGTTCAACAGCTTTTCCATCTAATTTTGTTACTTCTACTATAGCTTTTATTGTTATTTTGTGCTTTGCCTCCTGGTTTATGATAATATGCAAATAATATGCCATCATGTAATACAGAAATAATTGAGGTAAAACTTGGGGTACCAAGTGATGGGGAGGGAAAGGGACACTCTAAGCAGAGCTTTGTGTGTGTGTGTGTTTTTTTTAATATTGAGTTATTTAGAAAAATCAGCACAATATTAACTGCCACACAAATAGTTATCAATGACAGATGCTCCTATCCATTCAAATATAGATATGTAACTCCTTAGATTAAAGATCTTTCATTTTCTTGAGAGTCCCTTGGACTGACAATCCTCAAGGAAATCAGTCCTGAATATTCATTTGAAGGACTGATGCTGAAGCTGAAACTCCAATACTTGGGCTACCTGATGTGACGAACTGACTCATTGGAAAAGACCCTGATGCTGGGAAAGATTGAAGGTGGGAGGAGAAGGGGATGACAGAGGGTGGGATGGTTGGATGACATCACTGAATCAATGGACGTGAGTTTGAGTAGGCTCTGGGAGTTGGTGATGGACAGGGAAGCCTGGTGTGCTGCAGTCCATGGGGTCGCAAAGAGTCGGATACAACTGAGCGACTGAAATTAACTGAACTGAATTTTCCTTGACCATAAGGAAAGCTGAGCACCAAAGAATTGATGCTTTTCAACTGTGGTGCTGGAGAAGACTCTTGAGAGTCCCTTGGACTGTAAGGAGATCCACCCAGTCAATCCTAAAGGAAATCAGTCCTGAATATTCATTGGAAGGACTGATGCTGAATCTGAAGCTCTGATTCAGATACTCTGGCTCCATGATGTGAAGAACTAACTTACTGGAAAAGAATTGACTGCAGCGTGGTGTGCTGCAGTCCAAGAGTTGGTTATAACTGATCAACTGAACTGAACTGAATTTTCCCTGAAGACTTTTAAAATCTGGGGTTATATAAAATTAAGCAAAAAACATTCACATTAAGCACAGATCAATTTTGCACAAATAAGTGTAATCAAGCCACTTAAATTATCACCTGAAATAACTTGGACTTCAAAGAAAACTCTCAGATAACAACACTGTATGTTCTGTAAAAAGATTCACATTATTCTGTGGGTTATAACTTACTGGCCGAATTTAGTGAGAATGGGGAGTGGCCTAAAATGAATTGGAAAAAAGAAGGGAAGTTGTAACAAGAAAAGTCGAGTTGGGGAAAAATAACTTAAAAAATAAAAGAAAAGTCGAGTTTGGGGACTTCTGTGGTGGTCCACTGGTTAAGACTCCATGCTCAGTTATGGGGCTCAATTATAAAGCTGTCACAGTCCAGGTGAGAAGTACTGACACTCTACAGATTGTTGCTGGAGGGCTTGGGGAAGATAGTACAGAAGAGCTGTCAGTGAAGCAAACTTGATGGACACAGAGGAAAACTTTGGAATAACTATTAATAGCTTTAAAATAAAATGTCCTCAGATTAGATTATTTTAAACTAAGAGTAATAACTACTGGCACTGATTTTCAAAATATGTTTCTGATATAATACTCAATATTTTTCAGGTTAGGGCTCAAACTGTAGACTTTTCCAACTCCAAGGCAACCTTGAGTGTGTGTGTGTGTGTGTGTTAGTTGCTCACTCATGTCTGACTCTTTGCAACCCCGTGGACTGGAGCCCGCCAATTCTTCTGTCCATGGAATTATCCAGGCAAGAATACTAGAGTAGGTTGCCATGTCCTTCTCCAGGGGATCTTCCCAACACAAGAGTCAAACCCAGGTCCCCCACATTGCAGGCAGATTCTTTTTCACCATCTGAACCACCTGGGAAGTCCATGGCAACCTTATGTACTGGTAAAAGTATTTATAATTGAGGGCAATGTACCATTTTGTATATTTACTGGGGGCCAATTGCACACCAGAAATAGGTATAGTGAAGGTATTATGAAGAACTAGGGAGATTTAATTTGGTCTGACATTTAAGGTTGAAAGCTAAGACCTCTATTACATTCAGTTCAATAGAAATATAATGGGAGGTACACAAATAATTTAAAATTCCCAGTAGCCACTGTTTTAAAGGTAGAAATAAACAGGTGAAATAAATTGAATAATACATTTTATTTAACTCAATATTTCAAACATATTATTTGCCATATAATCAACATAAGATTACTGGGCTATTTTCTTTTCTTCTTATGCACTTGATCTTTGAAATGAGGTGTGCATTCTGCACTTACAGCCCATCTTAATTTGCACTGGCAACCTTTCAAGGGTTCAACAGCCACACATAGTTGGGAGTTGTGGCTGCATTATTGGTCAGGACAGGTCTTCTAGATCCTTTGCTCTCTCCATGGGTTGTTTATAAAGCCAGTTGAAGGACTGCATCATCACCACATTCACTGAACAGCCAGAGCTCATTCAGAAAGTAAGGCATAGCTTATTTCATCACATTCTTAGAATGTGAGCACCTAAATTTCCAAGTATGGAATTCCTAGAATCCACTGATTTCCTGTAGTCTTTTGAGGTGCGCAGAAGATCTGATCCAGCCTGAATCAAAGACTCAAGGTCTCAAGCAGTGATCAAGACAACTTTAGAAGAAACATAATCCCTGGCTATGTACTAGTATCAGTTCATATTATATGGAGCTAAAATAGCATGGTATGTTGCCGTCCATGGGATCACAAAGAGTGGGACATGACTTAACAACTGCCCAACAAAAAAACAGCATGTGTTTACTTTGGGCTCCCCAGACCCTGAGACAGGATTTAGGAGAAATGGGTTTATTATGAAGTGTTCTTGGGCAACAATATCAGGAAGTGAGCAGGACGGGGAAGGGAAGAGGCAGAACGGTGAAGTACCAAGCAAACTCTGCANGCCCAACAAAAAAACAGCATGTGTTTACTTTGGGCTCCCCAGACCCTGAGACAGGATTTAGGAGAAATGGGTTTATTATGAAGTGTTCTTGGGCAACAATATCAGGAAGTGAGCAGGACGGGGAAGGGAAGAGGCAGAACGGTGAAGTACCAAGCAAACTCTGCAGATGGTAATTTTGGTATAATTCTTCCCTGTGCAGAACACTATCAAAACTTGAACTTTCTGATGAGCAGAAAGGGAGCTGGAGTTTGCAGATCCCTGTGCCTAACCCTCTTGGAGGGCACAAACAAAATTTTGTGCACACCAAGACCCAGGAGAAAGGAGCAGTGACCACACAAGAGACTGACCCAGACTTGTCCGTGAGTGTCCAAAAGTCTCTGGTGGAGGCGTGGGTCAGTGGTGGCCTGCTGCAGGGTCAGGAGCACTGAGTGCAGCAGTGCCTGGGACCTTTTGAAGAAGGTCACCATTATCTTCATTACCACCACCATAGTTTAGCCTCAGGTCAAATTACAGGGAATTGAACACAGCGCCACCCATTAACAGAAAGTTGGATTACAGATTTCCTGAGCATGGCCCCACCCATCAAAACAACACCCAGTTTCCCCCTCAGTCAGTCTCTCCCATCAGGAAGCTTTCATATGCCTCTTATCCTTCTCCATCAGAGGGCAGACAGACTGAAAACCACAATCACAGAAAACTAACCAATCTGATCACATGGACCACAGCCCTGTCTAACTCAGTGAAACTATGAGCCATGCCATACAGGGCCACCCAAGACAGATGCGTCATGGTGGAGTGTTCTGACAAAATGTGGTCCACTGGAGAAGGGGATGGCAAGTTACTTCAGTACTCTTGCCTTGAGAACCCCATGAACATCATGAAAAGGAATGCTACTGGAGAAGAATGGAGAAATAACACCAGCAAGAATGAAGACATGGAGCCAAAGCAAAAACAACAGCCAGTTGTGGATGTGACCGGTGATGGAAGAAACGTCCGATGCTGTAAAGAGCAATATTGCATAGGAACCTGGAATGTTAGGTCCATGAATCAAGCCAAATTGGTAGTGGTCAACCAGGAGATGGCAAGAGTGAACACTGACATTTTAGGAATCAGTGAACTAAAATGGACTAGAATGGGTGAATTTAACTCAGATGACATTTATATATACTACTGTGGGCAAAAATCCCTTAGAAGAAATGGTGTAGCCATCATAGTCAACAAGAGTCCAAAATGCAGTACTTGGATGCAATCTCAAAAACGACAGAATCATCTCTATTTATTTCCAAGGCAAACAATTCAATATCACAGCAATCCAAGTCTATACCCTGACCAGTAA